>OY253756.1:10034219-10536712 GCA_958009045.1 Oxytorus armatus
TTTCTTTGCAAACACTACCTGAGATCTCGTTGACTTTGGAAATCGCGATTCGCTCGGACAAATCTTAATAGAGACTCGACAGGAAGCGAGTGTAATTTTTTTAATTACGTTTGACAAGACGCATTATAGGGTCTGAGGGGAATCGAGTGACGAAAAATAGTCACTATAATTTTGTGTGTCACAAAATTTCGACGAATTACTAATAAAGTATGTTGTTTCCGGTCGAAATAAATTGTTTTTCTTCCTAGCACGGTCCTGTAACTCTTGTGTCTCTTCAGCGCCGTTTCAAATTTGTCCTTTTTCGTAAATTCCGCGCATGATCCTGGGAATAAATTGTTTAACGGATCAATGTCTATGAAGTCTTAAGGGCTCGCATACCGCTGCGCGCGCTGAAAACCGAGGAAATTTGAAAAATTATTATAAAGGTCATATGGTGAAAAAAAAATTCAATTGTTGATTTCAAATTTTATATTAACTTTCCAACTATAAGGAGAAAAATTAACAATTTTTTTTTTTACAATATTAACATTATCTTTTACGGGTATAAATGGTCTACCGATGGACACCATAGCGCCTCCTTGTCGACATCATAACTTCACCAAAAATTATCCAATGCGCAAAAATAAAAAAGAATCCAGTGAAATAATGTTGTAGTAATAGTCTGACGAAGGAAATTTTTTTTATTTCTCAAAAATAAAGAAATTACAATGTTTCAAACTTTAGTATGCAATTTAAAAAAAAAATTAATGTTTAATAATTTATAAAAAATTGCCCAACCAAAAAATTTAAAACAGCTCTCGTCAGACTATGGAGAAAATAATTATCAAGATTTAAAAAAAAAATGTTAAAACATTAAAAATTGACTGAGTTATCGTGCTGACACTGTCTAAAAACATATTTTCGAGAAAAACGTGTTTAAAGTTCAAAATAAAACGGTCCCAACCCGATGTCCAGTCACATTTATTGTCGTAACTTTGTAACGGAGTGGAATTTTCGTAAAAGTTTTCTTTCGAAAAATTCTTAAAAATATAAAGAATAACAATCTGTAACAAATAATCGATTTTTCGAAAATTTCAGGGGTATTCGAGCCCTTAAGCTCTTCGTTAGAACTTTCGCTACGGGGTAAGCGCGGCAGATTTCCAATAAAACTGATAATGTCGGAGCTACGTTGTTAGAAACATTGTAACTGATTGTGAATATAAACTTCGAGGCTTTAGTAGAAAAAAATAAAATTTCAAGAAATGTTTATTTGTTTTTGCACATTTATCGGAATAAGATAACATAGAAAGCTCGCACGAAAAAAGATATTTTGAAATTGATTCGTTACGAACATAAATATATAAAAAATTTGAATATAATGAATAAACGTCGTTAATTTTGGAAAATTCTTGTTTAATCAAGAAAATACGAACGAAACGACTAAAATTAGTGTCATACGATCGAGTACAAACAATTTTTCAAAGAAAAAATGGCAAGAGAAAAACGAGCTACAATGTCCGGTTTCCTCGTGAACATTTTCTCTCATTTACGTCCTCATCCCTCATCGCTACCTGTCAGCATGTACACCAACACCCTCGTAACGATGTTTACCGACGGTTAGTTAATACCCAGAAGGGCGTCGAACACGACAATGGTGAGGGTTTGCGATCGCGTCTTTACAGATCCTTTCCGAGACTCGCGCGCACGCACGGCAAAGCGAGAAATAGAAATAAAAGAGTGAATAAGAGAGAGAGAGAGAAAGAGGGAGAGAGAGCGAAAGTGAGAGAAGAAGAAGAAGATGAACAGAGGGTATTGGAATCGGTGGCGACAAGAATTTTCAGGGATTTCCCAATCCCCGTCTGGCTCGATTTTGCGGCCTGCTCCCGTGGTCGTGCGCTCCTCGGGGGTCTTTTTCAGGTTCTACTTAACGCCCGTGCCAAAAAGCCCCCCCGCAACGAGAGCGAGCGAGCGAGAGATAAAGAGAGAGAGAGAGAAGGATCGATATTTCGGCCCTGTAACGAGACTGAAACCACGGCGTCTATAGAGAATACTCTTTAAATAGTCTTTCGAAAAGTAGAAAGAGAGTGACAGCGAGAGAGTTCAAGTCTTAGAAGCCCTGCTCGTTATGGTATGACAATGGATGAAAAATGCGTCGGATACGTGGTTCGACGAGTTGAGAGTGGCGGAAACCTTTTTCGGTTTTATGTACCTTGGTGGTATTATCCTACAAGGTGCATTTCCCAAGTGCAACCAACACTATTATACATACAGATTTCTCTTAGTCTATTCGCGAAAAGTGCTGTTTTAATTTTTTCATCCCTTTTAGACCTATGAAAAAAACTTTTTTACTCTTCCTCGTGTAATACATTGATTATACCGTTTGTTTGTTTTCTTTTCATCTAGATCAAAAATATAATTGTATTACTCCTATCCTTAAGGGTGGAAATAGGGTTAGGACAGCGTTTTCTCAATGATTTTCATGAATTTTTTTGTAGTATAAAAAATGGATATAATTTATTGAAACTTTGAGAATATCTTATACATATATTTGAGTATATACTATAAAATTTTTATACATATATTTAAGTATATACTATAAAATATTAGCGACCCCATATTGCAGGTCACAATCAGACTCAGCATTTTGCGTAGATTCTGGAAGCCGTAATTTTCATCTGAAATCAAACGTGGTTGGAATTTACTTTTATTATATGTCTCTCTTCTATATGAACCTAAATGCTATCAAACAAATAGAGAATTGAATTTTTTACAGGGGTCAAAACAAAAAAGCATGATTTTTTGCCATTTTTTACAACTTTAATTGCAAAAAAAAAAATTTTACATAATGATAATATTCCGATTTTAGGTTCATATAGAGCACAATACTATGAAGAAAATAACTGCCAATTTTCAAAATGATTGGTAGAAAACTTTTCAAACTAGCGTGTACGCAAGTTCAAAAAAAGTCGTTTTCAGAAAAACGCGTTTGAAAAAATAGTACCAAGAAAAACAAGCAATATGGGGTCGCTAATATTTTATAGTATATACTTAAATATATGTATAAAATATTCTCAAAGTTTCAATAAATTATATTCATTTTTTATACGATAAAAAAAATTCATGAAAATCATTAAGAAAACGCTGTCCTAACCCTATTTCCCCCCTTAATGGCTTATAACAATAGAACGCGGTGGAATTTTCTTTTAAAATGTTGGGAACATATTTTTCAATAGTTTTACTAACAACTTATGAAATTTAAAAAAAATCGTTTTTTTGAACCGTCTAACCCTATTTCCCCCCTTAAAAAGATAAACGAGTGCAGCGGCAACATTCAACATCTTCGTTCATAAACTTAACGGTGGTCTTCGAAGATTACTTTCTGCTTTGAAATCAATGAATCTATTTAGATAAAGCTCGTTGGAAAAAAATGATGAACGGATCTTCGTTTGACGTAAAATTTTTACGGCGACGGTTATCTCCATTAGAATAACATCTTTTCACTTGAAAAATCGAGAAAATTCATTTTGTTGTTAGCAACAAAAGCGAAATATTTCTGGTTAAAATAAAATAGAATCGAAGATTCCCAGAAGGATTATATTTTCCGTGAGCTGTACGCAGTAAAATTTTACACCCCTTCCACTGACACCTGCACCATGACCACCCGGAGGGCTATTTCGTTCGAGGAACCTAGCGACAGAGAGAGATAGATAGAGAGAGAGAGAGAAAGAGAAATATAGCAAAAAGTTCAATTGGTATTGGATTATATTTTGCAGATATAGTGTGTACGGGGTTGTTTTTTCTTGCTCGCACGAACATTCAAAAATTTAATTATGTTCGGTATTCCCCAAAGTTTCGCTCACCGACAGTGCAACGTAGACGTTTCATTGCCACGTGCTTTTACGAAAAAAGCAACAATATATATTACATACGGCATGAAATAGTTGAGGCACGTTAAATTATGATTCTTACGACAGGATTACAATGAGAAGATGAACGTAACAATTATTGATCTTAAGAGGTTTGGCCACGGTAACGGGTATAAAATCATGAGCTCATTTAACAATTTTTTGTTTTGTATGTGAAAACAATTTATTTATAAAACCAATTACCGCTACTTGCTTTTGGTGTCTTTTTTTTAGGGGCTCCGCGCCGTGACATTTGGCATCCGCAGATTTTTACCTAGAAAAAATAAATAAATTCCTCGTTAATTTACATCAGAATACCTAGAGAAGTATTAAGGAATTTTTTATTAATTGAAAACTTTCCATTCTATGAGCAGTTTTATACGAAATTTTTCACTGGCAATTCACCTTCAAGTTCAAATGCCGACGATATTCCAAAAAAAAAGAACCATATTTTTCAAATTCCGTACGTACTTCTCTGGGTATTCTGATGTAGATTAACGAGAATTTTCGTTTTTGTTCTAGGCCTAAAATTGTGGATGCCGAATGTCACGCCGCGAAAAAAACGATACCAAAAGAAAATAGCAGTAGTCGGCCATTTTGTATAACAAAAAAAAAGAAAATATTTCTTATTAGCTTGATAATTATACTAAATGGATGTGCCATTAGTTTTATAAATAAATCACTTTTTCATACTTAAAAAAATTGTTAATTGTGCACATGATCTTATACCCGCTACCGTGGCCATAACCCTTAACGAGCGAAACGAATTTGCCAATGTCGCGAAAAACACCCCAAAAGGATACAATAATTGAGTATGTCAGCTCATAAATAAATCGAAATTGTTGCTCCAGAACAATTTCCCCCATTACAGAGTATTACCCCCCCCCCCCCATGACACAGAACCTCCCGCCTCTCAAATGTAATAATTAATTTCACTGCTAAATTCACCCTACAAAAACTTACAAATCTAATTCTACTCGGAATTGAAAGAAGGGTTAATTGCACAGGTTTTTTCGTTCCGTTATTACATTAACCTACAAATTATCGTACGTGTTATACCACATTGGAATAATTCCCGATGTGCTTATACCCTCCTACGATACGATGAGATAAAAGGGAAGAGAGGGGGATGGATGATCGCACAAAAGTCGTCATATACTCGATAATGGTTCGACTACATTAAAAAGCCCCTCCAAAATCCTATACTTCATATTCCCGCCCTCCGTCGATGACTAAAAACGAGTCAAAGTTTGGGGCTTATCCTCTCGTCGTTCGGGCGATTTGTGTGACAAAATGGTGTGAAAGTCGGGGGATGAAAAAAAAATGGGATATCCGGTATTAACGAAGATACCTAACCAAAGGTTAGGCCCACATTCCTGTTTATCAATACATTATAGAACAATATAATAAGTTATGTATATATGTGTTAACGCTCTTTACTCGTTGAGCAATCGTACCGGGGGCTGTTGCGCGCAATGCGTTCCTGTTGCTCCTCGTTTTATGCACGACCAGACTAAAGCAGACAGAGGAGCAAGAGAGAGAGAGAGGGAGAGTTCACTATCTCTCACTACTCAATTTGAGCCTCATCCGCCATAAGCGGATCGACCGGAGCTGGCCTTTTAATGTCGGCAGAGGATATACACTCTATCTCTCTCTCTCACGCTCTCTCCGCGATTCTCGCAGAAGCCTATAACAAACATTATCCGCCATAATGCCCCCGTGTAAACACCACCTACCCACCACGTGCTTCGCGCTTCTGTACATATATTTACCGCATGTACATCTCCACAACGCCTTCTACCTAATCTATATATACACGCGTATGTATATATCCATAAAAAAAAAAAAACGTCTCGAATTAACCCCCATCCCTTCCATTGTCCGTTATAACTCTACATCTTCTGATCCTTCGTCTCGTGGAGCACCCCGAATCGCGTCCCTTTTACAAAAAAATGTTTCGCCCCGTTTGTTCCATCACGTTGCGGCGTGCGGAGGCCAGCAATTAAACGAACTGTTAATAAATTGAGCTTGTTTAACCAAACGTTTAGCGTACCTTTGAAAGTGGAGGTATATTCTCATGATGCTGTTGCTGTGTGTTCACGCGTCGTATAAGCTGGCAAACGGCTCTTTAGCGTTTTCCAAGCATTTCCGGTTTAGCACGCGACTCTAGGCCCCCCGCGTGTTGGACCTTTGAATCAATTATCGTTCGGGATATATGTTCATAGGTGTTGTGCAAACGTGCGACAAACGGTGAACTTTTTGAAACGTTGAAATAATTTCGCCGTATGGTGATATTTTGTTGGGGACTTATTTCAAATTCTCGTGAGGTTCGAGGACCGGTGTTAAGACTAATGTAAGAATAATAATTATTCTATATTATTCTCAATCGTAATGCTAAATAACAAATTGAATATTTTCGATTTTTTCTTACTTCAAATTGGAACGTAACAAATTGTACTTTTTTTTGTTAGAGTTTTGTGCGTAAGTTGTGAAGATTTGTTTGAGGGTTGATATTTCGTTAAACAAAAAATTGTCATTTTTTTTTCACAACGCTAATAATCATTGGCGATATAGTTTTGCAAAAGTTTTCGGATTCTGCCACTACCGAGCCGGGGGTCGCTCTCGTCGTTGAGGCCCCGCGCCATTCATACGTTCAGCCGGGCCTCTCGTACCGTCGTGGGTCGTGTCTCGTTGCGAGCACCCCCCCCTCTCCAAGTTCTCCAGGGACCGCCGACGGCCCACGAATCCCCCACCCCCGTTTTTCGGGAAAGGACCCTCCATTCTCTCTCTCTCTCTTTCTCTCTTTCTCTCTTTCTCTCCACCGAATGCAGGGCCCGGGAAAACTATTTAGGTATCCTACGCTGGAGTATGGGTCACAGTTTGACCGAGTCCATCCGGTAGTTCAGGACGCTGTGTGCCTGCTACTTGTGATCGCTGTTCCGTCGCTCGCGGACCTCGTGTATATTAACGATTAAACAGAGACCAAAGTCTCGCAATCTTATCGATATTTGGTGCGTGCGGTAAACTATTGATATAAAATAAAAATATAATTTGAGACGTTCTACAAAGTGTCGATTGCCGGTTTTGTTTTTCGGTGACTCTCGAGGGATTATTACGAAACGTGTGAACAAAATTAAAAAAAAACAGAGTGAAAGCTTCGTGTGCTAATTTCGTTTTTTTTTCCTTCGAATTCGCAAGTGTCTGTTCGTTAATTTTCAAGTTTCACGTTTTGTATACTTGAGCAACGACAGTGTCAAGTCTGGATACGTAGTCCTTGAGGGGTACAAAAAAAAGTGTATGACGAATTATCCTGGGTATCGCGACAATTTCTCATTAAAATCGGTGAGTTTTAGGATACAATTTTCATCCCCTACGTTGTCGGTGTTTTCCGCTTTTTTTTTTCTTCTTTCGAACCACTCGACATCTTCTCGTGCGCCAAAGATAATGAATACGAGTATTATTTTCTCCCGCGTATTTTTTTTTGTCTCGGTTTAACAATGGCGCAAAGCATCACGTCCGGTGTCCATTGTCGCGTAGACGGTTCATGCGCACCGACGAATCTCTATGCGGGAGAATCACGCTGAACCCATAACGTTTGCGGGTTCGTGCTGTACATGTATATATACAGAAAAAGAATGCTAATTCCGTCATTGTCACGGACACGTCCGCGTCGAAGAGCCTCCAATACCGTCAGCTCACGTATATTTCTGGCTTTCTACGACTGTCCATGGAATATAGATCTCTTTTAGGCGGTCCCAGAGGGTGGGTTTTTTTTATACTTGCGCTAGTCGAACGAGGAAACTACGAGACACTGGAGACTTGTCTCGGCTTATGAATTAAGTGGGTTGTTTCCATGGGGGTCTGTTTTCACTGTCGTTATAATCATCGCACGTTAAATATTAATGTTTCGTTTGAATATTGTTCGCAGGTGGAGGAATACGAGGATTATTACGTCGGCGCGAGGAAGTTGATCCTGAAGGAATCGTCATCGCCCTCGTCATCGTCATCGTCGTCGTTGGTACCGTCAGCGCTGTCGACTTCGGCGTTGTCGTCGTCGACGGAAACGAAAACGGACATTATAAACAACAACATTTTTACTGGGAATATCAGAGATCACCAGCAGCAGGAGCATCAGCGTCAGCTTCAACAACAACAGCACCAGCAGCAGCAACAACAACAACAACAACAACAGCAGCAGCAGCAGCAGCAGCAACACTGGTGGTACGAGGGTGGTTACGGTGGTGGTGTCAACGACAGTGAAAGAGATAAGGGTGCAGCGGTGGCGGGTGAGCTGGCTTGCCTCGCGGGCTATATGGCGGGGTATCTGAAGGCGGCGGGCGCCACGTGCGCCCCGACCGGAAGTGCCCAGTATCATCCCCATAGTCATCCAGCTATGGGGGTCGGTACACATCCACATCCGCACTCTCATCCGCATCCAGGCGGTCCACATCCGGGATTACCATCGCCATTTGCCCTCGCGACACACGGTCATCCACATCCGCATCCCCTCGATCATGGACTCTCCGCGTTTCCACAAGGTACGTGTTTTTCCACTATAATTATAATAACTTTTCATAATCTCTTCGGGTATATACCATTAGTTATTGCCGATAGGGTTAAGCTTTCGTGCATTCTACGGGTCCGGTCGTCGTTCAAGTTGGCCGACATTCCGAGTTCTATCGATCCTCATGCAAATCGATGCATCGATCGAAGCCGTATCTGTGCGAATACGTACAATAAGGCTTCCCTACTTGGTCTCCCGTCTTCCTCGTCCGACAGACTTACTCGCCGTTAAGGCCGTAGTCTGGTCTAGAGCGAGATTTTTGACGTCATTTCTAATGTGCAATAACGTTTAAACCGTTGAAGTTGTCTTAATGAAAATTTGCACGTGCATTTATTGATCCTTAGAGAATACTTGTACATTAAAAAAAAAAATGATTTTAAATATTTTCATGTAGTTTTTTGTCTTGTTGCAACATGGTGCGCCGAAATCGGCGCCCACTCTGGACGATGTTGTATGCATCTGAAAAAAAAAATATATGTATATTCTCAATCTGTATGAGTATTCTGAGCACTAGTAGCAGAATTGGTACTTAAAAAAAATGGTTGACAAAATGGCGGCCTGTTGAACTTTCATTAATGATATTGCATTATTCGACGAGTTATAAAATGTCGGCAAAATTATTGTTCGACGCAATAAAAAAATTTTTTAAGTACCAATTCTGCTACCAGTGCTCAGAATACTCATACCTATTGAGAATATATATATTTTTTTTTTCCGATGCATACAACATCGTCCAGAGTAGGCGCCGATTTCGGCGCACCATGTTGCAACAAGGCATAAAACTATATGAAAATATTTAAAATACTTTTTTTTTTTATGTACAAGTATTCTTTAAGGATCAATAAATGCACGTGTAAGTTTTCATCGACAACTTCAACGGTTTAAACGTTATTGCACATTAGAAATGACGTCAAAAATCTCGCTCTAGACCAGACTACGGCCTTAAGGCATTTCCGTTAACAACGATAACTTTTCTTTTCTACGGGAAAAATAGCGTTTTCGCGAAATTCTTCGAGGTTATCATCGAGAAATGAAAATAATAAACGTATACGGGGTAAAAAGAATTCTTATCCTCGTTGCACAGCCACTCGTCACAATTCGCCACGTGGAAAACTCATCGTAGGCGAAAATTTCGATACGAGATTCCTCGCTAATCGACCGCGCTACTTTTCATTCTTTGACACCCTCTAGCGAAGTTCACCCCGCCGCGTTTTGTCGTACGATACTTTTGTTCCATGAGCTTTTTTTTCCGCTCGCATTAGCTCATTTTTTCTCCTCATTCTTGCACGAACACTTTTTTTCCTGTCTCTCTTTTCCTCTCTCGCTCTTTCTGTCTCTTTCGTTTGCTTGACATCCGGGTGTCTTTCGGTCTCGTGCGTTCTCTCCCTCTCCCGGGTATTAACGCCCCCTCGGCACTGTTTGTCGTGGGTTGATAGTTCACCAATGTATATATATGTCCGCTGGTTACGTATATATACGTTGAATGTATAGAGGACTCTGACAAAAGAGGGAAAGAGAGAAAGGCAACGGAGCTTGATGTAACGAGGGGTAAAAAGGAACGGAGGGAAAACCTAAAGAGAGAGAGAGAGAGGAACGATTGGGGGGCTGGAACAAGTGGAGGCTCGGTTGCGAGGGCCTCTGCGAGACGAGAGGGTGGCAAAGAAGAGATGGGGGAGGAATCGAGAGGAGATATATACCTCTCGAGGTTCTCCGCACCTCGACATATATATTCATGTCTCTCTCGCTCTCTTTTACTCCCTTGGTTTTGCCCCGATGTAATGATGGCTGCGCGGAGCAAGAAGAGACGATGAGAAGAGGTGGGGCAGGAGGGTGTAGAAGTGAAGAGGAGAGTGCCACGATAGTAAGCCGCTTATCAGGGTGGTAGCAGGCCGTGCAGGACCAACCAACGTTGGATCGCGAGAGAGAGAGAGAGAGAGAGAGAGAACGCGCGCTGAGAGTTTCCATGGAAACACGGATCCGTTCTCGCGAGAAGCGAACGTTTTCCCTCCATCTCGCTATATTGCTTCGCGGCTCCTCCATACGTATTACGTTCGTACAACTATCGGTATATGCATGCTAAAAAAAGCTGTACATATACACGCATGAACGAATCGATTCTATAGATACGGAACGTACGTGCACACGGTCACTTTTTCTTTAGTCGTCATTTGGAAAACGCGCAAGAAGCAGCAAACCCTCTGGTGTGGCGTTTCGCTGTCGCGAGGGATAATCGAAAATATTTCTCATGAACGAACAATACACATTTCCCATGTTTATATCCAAAATTATGGTGTGACGGAATGACTCTAAAAATGTCACGGGATCAGATTTTTCCACTCGTTTATTCCTACGTCTGTTACAAATTTCTCGTTTTCTCAATATCCCTTTTCATCCCTTAGTCATATGTTACATTGTCGCGACTTTGTCGCCAAAGCGATATTATCAAAATTTATCGGGTTGTTTCTTTTACTTCAAAAGTCGGCCGTCAAACGAACAGACTTTTGGTTTTAACGAAAGTTACCGTGAAACCCACGGGGTTGCTAACCGGGTTCCTATATATTCACCCTCAATGTTTTGCCACGCAGAGTGAGCACTGAGGTGGGCGACAAAGGGGGGCGGGGCAGGGTTGATGGTGTAAACTCACACAGAGTTTGCGTACATTCTCGGGGGTGGGGCGATTTCGTAGATTCTGTATGGAGCGCGAAAAGTAACGTTATTTCGGGGTCATTTTGCGTGGGAAGAAAGGCACTTGTGTCCGCGTGGGTTTTTCGAAATTGTTGTTATCTTTCTCGTAGGCGTGGGTGTACCTGATGCAAGTTCGCTTCATCAACGAAATACGAGATTATTTACTCTCAACTGTGACAGGACAGACAGACGTACTAAACGACTCTGGTCACAAAAGCTTTTTTTTCGGTTCTGAAGGCTAAAAAATGTTTTTCAATTTACTCTGGGATTAAACAGATTTCGAAAAAAAAGATACGTTCCGTTCACCCCCTTCCAATCTAAAGTAAAAAATTCTGTAATAAATGAAAACCCGCAAAACCGTGGGTCAAAGTCATCGAGCAGGCCTTTTTCCCAACAGGAAACTCATTGAAATTCTATCGTAACAAATATTATCATTGATTTATGTAAAAGTTCGTGGCATAAACTGACCGTCGTTAAAAATCTCCTTTATTCGTCGTTTTTCTCGCTCGATAAAGTACCATAATAAACCTGTCGGAACGAGAGATAGAGAAAGAGAGTGGGGGACATTTCCAATCACTCAATTATCCGTTCGAGAAGTTGTGGGGGTGGGTCGCGTGGCGTTGCACGTGCCGTCAACCAAGTGAGTAGAATCGTAGCGAGAGAGAAATGAGAGAGACATAAAGAGTGTTGTTGTAGGAAGCATCGAGTGACCACACACGGAATTCGAAGTGCCACGAGCTACTGGTAACCGGTGGGGGTGGAGGGATAGAAGAAAATAGTGAAGAAGAGGGCGATTTCGAGAGGGATGGGAACATACCCTGAATACGCGCGACCGACGCGTGTCGAAGCACCGTTGTATCGAGTGGGTGGGTTTTTTGGCCGACGATGTTACCAATGTCCGGGAAGTGGTGTGGGCTGGGGGGGGGGGTGGTGGTGAAGAGAATTCTACGTGTATATGTATATAAGGACGAGAGGGATGCGAACGAGCTACGGTAACCAAATACAAATCTAGGCCTAATTGTAGGGTAAACACTCGAGACCCGAGTGAAATGTCACGTAGCGCAACCACCCCGGGGGCTAACATGTTACGAGCCAACACACCGGGGGTGGCGCCGGCTTCGTCTCCCACACGTTACTATTTCGCCTGTATCTATTTCGTTTTGGAGAGTGTCAATTATTTTTATAAGTGCTGGTTGTTTCTTCATCTCACTCAACACACACCCTTTTCACCTTTTTATTTATCTTTCAATTTTTCGCCATCTCACTTCTCGTTCCGAAGCCTTTGATGGCCGTTATTTTATGAAATCTTGAGAAAGAAAGAAAAACGGTTACTCTCAATGGCGTGTAGTTGATGGAAAATTGATTCTGAAAATTGGACTTAGATGTCAGGTCCTTTATAACGTCTTTTCGGTAATTTCTATCACCGTGTAAGTTTTTTTTATCATTGGAATTGTAACTTTTAGACGAAAAAAAGATGAACATTTTTTAATAGACTGGGGCACCCATCATTTTTTTTAAAATTCGTTCGGTTTTTTCTTTTGCAAAAACTATTTCGTAGCCTGCAATTAGAAGAAAGTGGAAAAAAATGAGTTAAAGTATTTTGAAAAGCACCTCATCAGTTATTGTAATTAAAAATCAACAATTTCTCCATCGATTTTTCCACCCTTAACACAACTCTTAATGAAAATCCGTTAATTTAGTTATCAAAAAAAAAGTCGTAAAAAAACCGCATGAAATATCGTAGGAAAATAATGTTCTTCAAAGAGTGACACTTTCCTGTCTTTTCATCACTCGTGAAACGTCTTTTCGACTGTTAGGAAAAGGGCCTTAAGGACTCACATACCGCTGCGCGCGCTGAAAACCTAGTAAATTTAAAAAATTGATACAAAGGTTATATGGTGAAAAAAAATTAAATTGTAGATTTCTCATTTTTTATTAACTTTTCAATTATAAGAAAAAAAATTAAAACATTTTTTTTTTTAATATCAACATTATTTTTTACGGGTATAAATGGAATACCGATGAAAACCATGGCGCCTCCTTGTCGACATCATAACTTCACCAAAAATTATCCAATCTTCAAAAATAAAAAAGAATCTAGTAAAATAATGTAGTAGTAATAGTCTGACGAAGGGAACTTTCTGTTTTTCTAAAATAAAGAAATTACAGTATTTTAAAATTTATTAAGCAATTAAAAAAAAAAAATTCGTCTTTAATAATGACCAAAAATTGTCAAACCAAAAAATTGAGAAAACTTCTCGTCAAGACTATAGAAAAAAATAATTATCAAGAGGAAAAAAAAACTCGTTAAAAAATACTAAAAATTGACTGAGTTATCGTGCTGACACTGTCTAAAAACATAGTTTCGAGAAAAACGCGTTTAAAGTTTCTGGTAGGTAGCCGTTCAAACCCGATGTCCGGTCACATTTATTGCTATAACTTTATAACGGAGCGGAATTTTCTTAAAAGTTTTCTGTCGAAAAACTCGTAAAAGTATAAAGAATAAAAATTTGCAAAAAAAAGACGTTTTTGTCAGAATTTCACGGGTACGTGAGTCGTCAAGGGGCGAAACAGGGTTAGGACAGCGTTTTCTCAATGATTTTCATGAATTTTTTTATAGTACAAAAAATGAATATAATTTATTGAACCTTTGAGAATATTTTATACATATATTTAAGTATATACTATAAAATTTTTGAAGAATTTTCTTGAAAAACACCGGGGATATTAGCGACTCCATATTGCAGGTCACAATCAGACTCAGCATTTTGCGTACATTCTGGAAGCCGCTATTTTCAATCTGAAATCAAACGAGGTTTGAATTTACTTTTATTATATATCTCTCTTCTATATGAACCTAAATGCTATCAAAAAAATAGAAAATTGAATTTTTTACAGGGGTCAAAACAAAACAGCATGATTTTTTGCCATTTTTTACAACTTTATTTCCAAAAAGAAAATTATTTTAAATAATGATAATATTCCGATTTTAGGTTCATATAGAGCGCAATACTATGAAGAAAGTAACTGCCAATTTTCAAAACGATTGGTTGAAAACTTTTCAAACTAGCGTGTACGCAAGTTAAAAAAAAGTCGTTTTCAGAAAAACGCGTTTGAAAAAATAGTGACCGCTCGGTTATACACGTGGCGCGCTCGGGGCCTGAAGGAGAGCTACTCACTTTAATGGCTTATAACAATAGAACGAGTCGGAATTTTCATTTCAAATTTTGGGAACATATTTTTCAATAGTTTTACTAACAAATTATGAAATTAAAAAAAAATCGATTGTTTGAACCGTCTAACCCTATTTCCCCCTTAAATAAAAAAATGACTTTGATACCACTAATATACACCCTTGTATTCGGGATAATATGCTATATAAATGCGCGACTAAAACGTATATATAGTTAGAGGCATATTTGTCCGTCGGTAGAGAAAAAGAGAGAGAGAGAGAGCGAGAGCTAAGAGGGAAGGCGTCGGTTAGCCTCGTAACACGAAACTCATCCGATTATACATACTTTACTGATCTGTATATACTTACATGTATGGACTACAGTTTAGTAAAGTATGCCATATATATATGAATACCAATGCATCGTCCCGGATGTATCTTGGTATTCGGTTACCCTCGTCTTTCCGACCAGAAGTTTGAATAAAATGACGGACATCTTTGATAAAAAAAAAACATGCTAGAAGGCATTCTTTTCTCGATGGTTCCACGGAGACAATGTAAACGAAATAAAAGCCACCCACGTTGATAGTACAAAAATATAAATTGACTATTAAATTGTTACTCGACGCCAATTGAAAAAAAAGGTTCGTACTTTTTTTTCTTTTCTCATCAATTCCCAAAGATTAGCTCGACACGCGTCGACGCGTGCTCTTGTGGTCACGCGCAGCGACACAATTCAAACGCAAATTGCCCGAGGCTCATTTCCTGCGGGAAATCACGCATTCATTTTTCGCCGAATTCACACATTTTTCTTCACGACGAAAATTGAAAAAGTTTTTCCGTTCAATTGCATTGCGCAATAATAAATTATCTCTTATTCAATTGAAAATTTAGCGCGGGAGAAAGAAATTAATTTTTTCTTAATTCATACATAAGACTTGAGCCGATTGATGAAAATGAAATGACGACCACATGCGGATATCGACAACGGATGTTCCTGGGTTCAGTGTTCAATCTTTTCGTGTCGAATCGAATCGTATAATTTCTATATAGATATAGGTAAATGGACGATCTCTACTATAAACGCAAAGTCGTCGAACCAAATGTTTTCGTAGCTGATGGCCTTTTAGGAGAGAAAGGTGGATGGAGGTGCGAGGGAGATGACGAGACGTTAGATATATATGTATGTGCGATGAGAGAGCGAGTCTAGTCTCGCGAGAGCGTTCATCTTGTCCCATGGCAGCAGAAGTGTTCTATAGCTGAAGCTGGGCGAAAACCCCTCATCTCACTTTTGGGTTAGCTGTCGTCGCACGTGCCTTCATCCCACGGCCCCTCGAGTAATCCAACAGTAGCGGCACGGAGTAACAGAGAGAGAGAGAGAGAGAGGAAGAGAGAGAAAGGAAGAGAGAGAGAAATGAAAGTCCGTCGGCCGTCTGCACAACGTCCGCATCCATCAACCCCTCGTTTTAGCTTTTAATTAATTTTCGATTTTCTCAACGCTCTCGCTCTCTCCTCCTTCATATATACATACACACAATATCTATGTATACTTTTACCCTTGCTGTCTCATTCTCGTGACAAATCCTCGATATGGCCCAGCCACGAGACGAGACCAACTTCCGGCCTTTCTCTTTGCTCCGAGACCCCCTCGCCGTTGCACCCTGCTCTCAAGGGGGGGGCGAATCTCGTATTCTATGAATATTTAAGCAGTCGAGAGACGAACGCGTCTCCTTTTTCCCTGCTTTCTTATTCTTAGTCTTCTATACCGTCTCTGCCTGCTTTTTTGCGAGTTTTTTTCTCTTATTTCTTTTTTCTTTCTTCGTCGTTTCTCCCCGCTCGCTCGCGCGACATCTTAAGTCTTTCACTAATGCATACTTTCTTCGGAAAATCTCTACGACGGCGTTTTCACGCGATGCTAGGCTAACTTAGAATTTATAATATTTATCACGATTTGATCGTCGTCACGAGGTCGATAATCCTGATGTTTACGCATTCGCGAATTTTCCATTGAATTCGAAATCCAAACAAATATGTCGATGATATGCCGGATAAAATGCCGACTCTCACCAATCACGCCTGGTAAAAGTCTCAACGAAGAGAAAACATCCGTGAAATCTGCTTACCAATTAGCCAAATTCCATTTGACTTTCACGGATCTCGTACACGGTTAATCGCCGTTAGGAACGGGACACAGGCGGCACACGTTTGTCGTACAGTGATCCAAATGGTCGACATATACTTCGATAATACTTCTCTCAATAATACCTCCATCAATCCTCTACCGGCAGTATATGTACGAAACCCAGTGCCCGGATAACGCGCTTCCTCGGATAAAGAATCCAATAAACCCCAGAAAACGAATTTGGCTATTAGGAGATCCGTGGCCGGGGGAAGGGAGGGGTTGAGATTTTATGTCTGATCTCATTGCGGGCCAATGAGCCAGACGACGGTGAGAGAAAAGAGAGTTTCAACGAGAGTAACGACGTTATATGACCGAAAACGCGAAGGGATTGGGGGGGCTGTATCATCATCGTTTCTCTCATCGGTTCACACACAGCCTCGTCGTTTCCTTCTGCACCACTGCTGTATCTATAGATATATATATATGTATCTCGTAACCTAGACACGGCCCTCGACGATAATAAATCGAATCATACTCCCGGTACCCCCAGCGGGTGTTTGCCGAGGCATTAGGGTTGCCAGTGGGCGCGTGAGCCCGATCTTTCTCGCGACCCCCCAACCCTCTACAGTCCAGTATACGACGGCGTTAACTTCTAGCCTCGTCTATATAACAGTCAACAGCGGAGAGTGGCGCAAAAGCGAATTCCTTCGTGTCTCGATGCTCCTTCCCCTCCAGCTACCCCAATTCTCAACCACCAACCCTGAGGAAACGAGCCGCCCTCCCATTATTTTCGCGATTTATCACGCCTCGGTAAAAGCCGTTAGCGAGAGTGTATACTCTCGAGAGCGAACGTGTCGAGGAGGGGACGAAATGGATCCGAACCCTCTACGATGCGGTGTATAGCAACAATTTCTGTGGGAGGGCTGTAAATTGTCGACGAATCCAGCAATGAAATGGCGATAAATATATCCGGTCTACGATTGGACGATGTTGGCAGTATCGACGAAGGTTTCGTTGATCGAGATAATTCAGAAAATTGTCAAATCCTCGAACAAAGGATTGAAAAAAAATTAAGATCGATTTACCAAGATCGGTGTATCACCTATCTAACATTTTGTTCGTTTCGTCACAACGATTCTTCAAGCCCTCGCGAAGAAATTACGCAGTTATCTCATTTGTTCGTCGTTCAAAAAGAACAAAAAAAAAGAAATATCCTCACGCGCCTCGTGGAAGTACAACGTAAAATGGCCGCCCACGACGCCATTGTCTTCGCGAGCTTCCGTTCTCGAGACTTCGCCGCCGGACGACAAACTGGCTTCGAGTACGGGGCGCCCGAGCTTCGATGACTCGGCGCGCGGCATCGTTTTTCTTACGCTTTATTGCGATCCGACGGGACGCCCACTCGACAATCAGAGAGATCCCCCCCGATGAAAGAGACAGAGAGATGAAGAGAATGAAAAGAACGGATCATGACGATGCGGTAGCAAAAGCTGATAGGGATCGTAGATCCGATGACTATAAGGGGAAGGCAAAGAGCGAATAAGCACAGAGTTGGGAAGAAACTTTGATCTCTTTTTGTGTCCTATGTTTGTTGCTCTCGATGGTCGCGCCCACCGTATCTAGTCGATGATTCTCAGTTAACGAAAGGTCGGAACAAACCCACTTGAATCATGTAAAACTATACTTTGGCCAGCTCTTTTTCTTGGTTACAAGAGTCGACGTGTTTATTTTCACGGTAGCCTCTTTGAGAGGAGTTTGTACGAAGAATTTGTGTGCCTTCTATCTTTCTTACGATGTTTTGTTTTCTTTCTTCCGAGAGGGGCGGTCCTGGGTGTCACGATATCTCGAGCAAGATCTACAATCTGTATGATGTGCGCGACATTGCGGCAACCACGAAATAAAAACGCGCTGCCGCTGCGATGATGATTCTGGTTTGTCAGTGTGTATACGCAGAGGTAGCACATTTGTATATATATCTCTCGCCCCCTTTGGAGCTCACTCGACCGGTTCGTTAGCGAGACAGTGTACAGAACCCTCGTCTCTCCCGTGTTTGCTCTCTTAAATCCTACAACGGGCTTGCGTATTAGAGCTCGGCGATCAGCATTTTACTCCTTACACTCTTATCCGGCATCACCATCATATTCTCTATTCCGTGTACTATTTATACGCCGTATATGGCCGTATATCCATAATCTTTCAACAGCGCGACATATGCTTTGATGCATATTAGAACGATCGATAGATTTTCATCGATCGTAAAACGTCTGACGTAAAAGTTTTAGTCGTTGCCTTTCGCAACGATGCGATCGAAACTCAAATGGAATTCCAACACTCGTAATTCGTAATAGGATTTGGAAAAATCCATCTTTTTTCGAGGACTTAGGTCGCACCCGCGCGCCCAGTTCATCACAGTGAAGGAGTTACACGCAGCCAGGAGACCGAAAAAAGCGCGTTTTCAAGAATTTTTCATGGAAAGACATTTTAATTTATTAACGTACAAATTTATATACATATTTTGCTAACTTTTAACTTTATTGTCATATTTTTTATTTCAAAAAATAATGATTTTTGAAGCTGCTATAGCCGATCTCCGCGAGCTCTTCTAAAAAAAGGCATCTTGCAATGAGCACGATATCTCTGGATCAGATCATTTAAAATATAAAATAAAACAAGAACGATTTCGTTCATATAAGATATTATCTAGTATTCAATCGAAGAAATAAGCAAAATATTAATTTTTAACAAGATGGCGGCTTCTCAAAAGAAAAATTCGATTTTCGATATAAATGTTGGCCTTAAATTGTTTATAAAATGGGAAATATTTATCGACGAGAAAAAACTTTAGATTAATCACTAAAAAATCTATTTGTAAAGCTTGTGTGACAATTTGAGACTGATCGGTTTAGCCGTTTACGAGGAATCTTGCTCACCGACTTTGAAGACACAGTTTTGAGAAAAACGCATTCAAACTTACTACTTTCAAATACTCCGGGACGTTTTTACAAATATGCGTGTAACTTCGAGAATATTTGTTGGGTTCACATGAAATATTCTGTGTATATACTTAAATATATGTACATTACGAGAATGAATTTAAAAAGAAATTTTTCTTTTGAAAATCCTGACTGCGTATAACCCTTTAAGGGGGGAAATAGGGGTAGGACAGCGTTTTCTCAATGATATTCATGAATTTTTTTATAATATAAAAAATGAATATAATTTATCGAAACTTTCAGAATATTTTATACATATATTTAAGTATATACTATAAAATTTGTATACATATATTTAAGTATATACTATAAAATTTGTATACATATATTTAAGTATATACTATAAAATTTGTATACATATATTTAAGTATATACTATAAAATTTGTATACATATATTTAAGTATATACTATAAAATATTAGCGACCCCATATTGCAGGTCACAATCAGACTCAGTATTTTGCGTACATTCTGGAAGCCGCAATTTTCATCTGAAATCAAACGAGGTTGGAATTTACTTTTATTATGTGTCTCTCTTCTATATGAACCTGAATGCTACCAAAAAAATAGAAAATTGAATTTTTTACAGGGGTCAAAACAAAAAAACCTGATTTTTGCCATTTTTTACAACTTTATTTGCAAAAAAAAAATTATTTTAAATAATGATAATATTCCGATTTTAGGTTCATATAGAGCGCAATACTATGAAGAAAGTAACTGCCAATTTTCAAAACGATTGGTTGAAAACTTTTCAAACTAGCGTGTTCGCAAGTTCAAAAAAAGTCGTTTTCAGAAAAACGCGTTTGAAAAGATAGTACCAAGAAAAACAAGCAATATGGGGTCGCTAATATATTATAGTATATACTTAAATATATGTATAAAATATTCTCAAAGTTTCAATAACTTATATTCATTTTTTATACTATAAAAAAATTCATGAAAATAATTGAGAAAACGCTGTCCCAACCCTATTTCCCCCCTTAATAGCTTATAACAATAGAACGAGTCGGAATTTTCATCGAAAATTTTGGGAACATATTTTTCAATAGTTTTACTAACAATTTATGAAATAAAAAAAAATCGATTTTTTTAACCGTCTAACCCTATTTGCCCCCTTAATGACGGTACGCAAAAATATGTGCATTCCAGTTCCGAATGAAAATTTGCTGCTGGAGTGAAGAGTGACAATGGTGGAGAAGTTGAACAAATTCAATTGAACTTTTGAACATGAGTCACCGATTCGAGTAATCGGGTTCATCGTTCGACATGTAAACATATGTCAATTGTTTCCAGACGTGTCCATTGTGGTTTTGTTGATCTCGTAGAAAGAATGAGAGACACGATGTCTCAAGGTTGAAGACGATACTTGTTTCCCTCTTGAATCGTTAGAACTTTGAATCTTCCATTCGCAAACTTCTCGTTCATACATCAGCTTGCTCTCACATGTAGTCCCTCTGTCTCGCTCTCGTCTCTCTTCGTAGACGCGTCGATTCGACTCGCCTTCGTATTCGCAAGCGACACAAGAGAACCTCCATCTTATTAGTTTCGCTTTCAATAGGACCGCGGAGATTCAACTCTACTGATTCCATTCCGTCTCTCTCTTTTCATAAATATCCTTATATCTATATCTATAGGGATATAATCGTCGAGAGGTTGGTCCCGGAGCTACTGTGTGTCTGCGGTAGCTCTCATAGAGGCCGTACATTTGGCGATTATCCATTTTTTTATTTATTTTTTCTTATATTATTCCCTTCCCCATATTTCATGTTGTATTTGCTCGATTCTTTGTCGAATACATCGTCATGGCTCGTCTCAAATTCACGAGTAATAACAAACCTTTATAAATTACAAATCAGCAGATTACTTCCACATTAATTTCACTATTTTCCACGGAAAATCCTCCCTCTACTTGTTTCATTCTAGGAAAAGATTTTTTTTAAATACCTCAAATACGAACTTCGTAAACGTCTATTACGCAATTGGTAATGAATTTTACTTAATTTTCTAAATAAAAAAAATCGTTAACTATAGACGATAAAGATTGCGACTCAATTGTTTTCCGGATGAAACAAAATGTCCCGATCTCTCTTTATTTATCCACAAAATCTTCATGTCCCATTTCTCTCTCGGCGATCTCGTCACCAGAGTTAGCTCCCGTGAAATAACGAAACGCAGCCAAACACACGC
This sequence comes from Oxytorus armatus, assembly GCA_958009045.1. Taxonomy (NCBI): domain Eukaryota; kingdom Metazoa; phylum Arthropoda; class Insecta; order Hymenoptera; family Ichneumonidae; genus Oxytorus; species Oxytorus armatus. Next base: position 10,055,826 of record OY253756.1, read on the forward strand.
ATCATGAGAGTTCGCGATACCGCGGGGGCTCGAGAAAGACGACGAGTTGTTGGGGGGGGGGGGGGGGGGGGGGGGGGGGCAGCTGATGGAAATAAAGAGCGAGATGAAAAATGAGAAGCGCGGATTTCTCTCGCAGTGTTCTCATAAATGCGTATGTGTGTGTGTGTCTGTGTTCCCATGTGGTGGATGCACGTTGACCCTCTCTCGTTCTTCCTCCACTGACACCCCCTCGGTCTTCGACCCCCCCTTGCCGTGGCCTCCGCCACGATCACCCCGCGCGTATAAGCGGATTACGTGGGTCCCGAAACGAGCGGAGAGAGCCGCAGAGAGCATAGCCAAGCGAGGGCTTGACGCTGAACGCGCTCTCGGGTACTGGAGAGAACGCGCGTTTCTGTCGCAGCATCATCAGCTCTCTCTTTCTCTCTCTCACTCTTTCTCTTTATAACAGCCTATATATATAAATATATATATATATATATATATATATATAAGAGGAGGAACGAAAGATGTAAAGGGCGCGGTTGTTGCGAGTTCTCTTCCGACCCCGATATATACGCGCATATAATAGTTGAAAATTACGCTATCGCGGCTTCGCAACGCTCTCTCGTCGTTCGCAGCCTCGTGCAACGCTTCAACAATCCCTTCTATTTGTAGGGTAGAGATAGAGAGAAATATATCGAGAGAGAGAGAGATAGAGAGTGAGAGAGATAAGAGAACGATTTTGTACTTCGGATGCAGTATCCAGGCTACCACATCAACCTGGTCCCCATTTTTTTTTCTCACTACTCATTCGCGCGGCAATTTTTTTATTTGCCAATTTCGTGTCTGTTCTGTTTCTCATTTAGCCGGCAGAATAATATAATGGAGATTCAAAGGGGGAAATAGGGTTAAGACAGCGTTTTCTCAATGATTTTCATGAATTTTATTATAGTATAAAAAATGAATATAATTTATTGAAACTTTGAGAATATTTTATACATATATTTAAGTATATACTATAAAATTTTTGAAGAATTTTCTTGAAAAACACCGGGGATATTAGCGACCCCATATTGCAAGTCACAATCAGACCAGGCAGGTCATTTTGCATACATTCTGGAAGCCGCAATTTCAATCTGAAATCAAACGAGGTTGGAATTTACTTTTATTATATGTCTCTCTTCTATATGAACCTAAATGCTATGAAAAAAATCGAAAATTGAATTTTTTACAGGGGTCAAAACAAAAAACATGATTTTTTGCCATTTTTTTTTGCAACTTTATTTGCAAAAAAAAAAATATTTTTAATAATGATAATATTCCTATTTTAGGCTTATATAGAGCGCAATACTATGAAGAAAGTAACTGTCAATTTTCAAAACGATTGGTTGAAAACTTTTCAAACTAGCGTGTACGCAAGTTCAAAAAAAGTCGTTTGCAGAAAAACGCGTTTGAAAAAATAGTGACCGCTCGGTTATACACGTGGCGCGCTCGGGGCCTGAGGAGAGCTACTCACTTTAATGGCTTATAACAATTGAACGAGTCGGAATTTTCATTTAAAATTTTGGGACCATATTTTTCAATAGTTTTACTAACAATTTATGAAATAAAAAAAAATCGATTTTTTGAACCGTCTAACCCTATTTCCCCCCTTAAAGAATAACACGAATTAATTGATTGGTGTCGGTACATCATATTTTACAATGGAGCGTTGACTCAGTTCTTGAGAACTCTTTAGATGGAATTTGAAACTCGAAAAAACAAAAAATGGTCGTGGTGGAACTAGCGAAAAATGTTCGTGCAACGATCGAAATTTTATTTGAAATTAAGGGAAACGGCGGCGACTACTGGATGCAATATGGAATAATTGATTTTGACTTAAAGCTGATTTGTTCTAATAAAATTTAAATGTACTTTTCTATCAAACCGAATCATTGTAAATTATTAATTTTTTTGTCTCTCATTTTTCTGTTACTCGTTTATCTAGGAATGAACCAGCGTAAACAGCGACGAGAGAGAACGACGTTTACGAGAGCCCAGTTGGACGTTCTCGAGGGGTTATTCTCGAAAACGAGGTACCCGGACATTTTCATGCGCGAGGAAGTTGCCATGAAGATAAGTCTGCCGGAATCACGAGTGCAGGTAAATACAAACAGAATTAATATCCTTGTGATACAGCTAAATTGTTCAACGCCAATGATAACGAAAAAAATAATAATAATAATTCAATTACAATTCAAAAAAATTCAAATTTTACGATGTTTCATCGGTCATCCGTTGCAGAACTAATTGCAGCGAGGAGATAAAATATTATACGCCAGAAAGAAATTCGTCGAATTGTGAGAGAAACGAGCGTTGTAAATTTCCAAATAGTAATAGTCATCGATAAGTCAGACAAAGTTATAGATCGGTAAACTTCATCCCTCAAATCTTTCTCCGTACTTTCCGACTTTCCTCTCCTGTCCCCGTGCACCATTCAACTTCCCGATAATGAAGTAGTAACATACACGTATCTTTAGCATCCCCTATTCCATCTCAACACCCTCCGCCTCCCCAGCCCCGTTAATAGATACGATATACAAACATCCCTGCAATCGAATATCCTATGAATCCTGACTCCATGACTATGCACGCGTCTCTATGGTGTACGTTAGAGCGGCTTTATGCCCGACGGGCAATGGCCCCGATGGCGTTACCCATGTCGTTCGATAAGTATAACGAGTACCCCTCCTCTGTGAACTTCGTGCTCCCGCAAGCTCCGCCGAGATTTAACGTATTTACACAAGTCCGCGTGATAGCCACTCATCAGAGAGCAGAAAATATATCGTCATCACCGCAACCGCACAGTTATTCCATCGACGCTTCTGTATAAACGACACTCGCGCCTCATTCTCGCCTGTTATCCATGGAAAAAAAAACCTTCCCTCAAAAGATTTTCATCCCCTATATCGAATAAGATGAAAAAATATATATCCTTGTGTGGTGCAACTACACATGCATTTTTAGTTCGATATTTTCATCATATAGAGAAATCTGTATGCATTTTTTTTATAAGGGATGAAAAAAACGTTAAAATCCTGAGGTTACCGAGCTTTTGAAGTGGATAAAGTATGCTACTCGCGAGAACGAATTTCAACGTGAATTCGCGTCGTGTTCGATTGGCAAAGAGCCAGGAATCGTTGGGAGTCGGGCAATGTGGGACGGGTGAAGAGCGGGTGAATGGAGAAATGCTATTTCCGCGACGATATAGGACAAAAGCGGAGAAAATTCAGGGATAAAAAGTGAGGACGGGGAGTGGAGCGAACGAGATGGCAAACGGGATGAAGTGAGAAAGGGGCAAAATTTTCAGGATAGAGTTAAGCCGTTGTGAATGGTGGGCAACTAGAAAGGGTGTACACACGGAGGTAGGAATTTTATGGGCCTAAAACGAAGCGTTCGCGAGAGGGCAAAGGGTAGAGTTTTCCAGCATGTATATACTACGTACACATGCGCTCATATATATTTATTTATACGTGTATGATACTCTTTCGCTCGCTTGTACGTTTATATTTCTTGTTTCTATTAACGCACGACGTTTCGTATCGTACGAATAGAGTAGAGGGGCGAAAATTTTCGGTACATGACACACACACACACACACACATATACACGTAAATATAATACATTTACAATGTGCGGGAAGCGACGCGGCAGCAACCCAGTTGATTTGTTCGTGGATTATAGCCCCTCCGCGAGAACCGAGAGCTAGCCCGACCTCGTACACTCGCTATTTCGCGTTATATTGTATATAGATAGATGTATATATACATGTATATATAATATATATACGTGAGTCTATACAACAGTTCTATCGCCCGCGAATGCGAGCGAGAGAATCACGCAGCTGCGTTCTCGATCGTCATGGAGGAACGTTGGTGACAAAAATCGAGATTACGAGTGATAAAAATGACTTTCAAACGAACTTCGAGGCAAAAGAACCTTGTTTTAACCGATAATTCACTTGTACAAAGATATATAGATTCTGATTTAGATATCAGGAATTTCAAAATCGGGACTTAAAGTCGTGCTCGAGCTTCTGCTCAAAATGGAACTTAATTTTGATGATTAAGCTCGGTATTGTTATAAAAATCGGGGACCTAACCCTTAGTAAAATTTGTCATTAGCAGTCAATGGCAAAGGCTGATTACCATATACCTCCAATGCGAATTGTATGGCAAAGTCACGAGACAATTTTGAATGGCAACAAGCTGAATGATAAGTCTATGGCTAACTCGAATAGCTATTTCTTTCCGTAGAAACTGAATGGAAAGCCAATGGCAAACTCAAGTGGCCGGTTTTTTTCCCATAGAAACTGAATGATAATATTACTTTTCAGTTTCACTTTGAATGGTTAATTCGTATGGCATTTCTTTATTTTTTTTATAAAATAATGTATGTATCAAACTCTGATATGATTTATTATAATATCATTACCTCTTTTTATAATATTATTATTTCTTTGCATAGATTCACAAAAATTGCTACAAAGACCGAAAGGACATAATATACGAGGTCTGTTCAAAAAGTATCGCGAATTTTGAATTTCCGCGGGCTACGTAAATTCGATTTTCGATTTTTTTGTGGCGTTAGGTTGGTACTCATGTCCCTCACTTATGCTGAAAAAATCGGCCATTTTGAATGTTTAGTTAATTGTTGACAGCTGTTTTGGTTAGACGTGTTTTGGCTTATCTTCGATTTTTGCCTATTCCAAAAAAGCAGCTTCCATTGCAATGATTGAGCTTTGGTTTCCACGTCATAACCATAAACCCATGATTCGTCACCAGTTATGACCCTCTGGAACAAATTTGGGTCGTCGCGGACCGAGTCCAACAGCTCCTTAGCAATGTTAACGCGACGATGTTTTTGTTCGAAATTGAGCAATTTTGGCACGAATTTCGCGGCGACCCGTCTCATGCCCAAATCATTGGTAAAAATCGAATAGCACGAGCCAATCGATATGTTTGGTTCCTCAGCAACTTCTCTAACGGTGATTCGACGATTGACCAATATTATTTTCTTCACTTCATCAATGTTTTCGTCTGTTGTTGATGTGCTCGGGCGTCCGGAACGCATTTCGTTGTTCGCATCTTCTCGGCCCTCTGAGAACATTTTGTACCACCGATAAACTTTCCTTTGGTCCAAGGTAGCTTCACCATATGCCACAGTCAACATTCGGAATGCGTCCGCGCACTTAATTTTGTTTTTCACACAAAATTTGATACAGATTCTTTGATCCATTTTTTTGGAATAGGCAAAAATCGAAGACAAGCCAAAACACGTCTAACCAAAACAGCTGTCAACAATTAACTAAACATTCAAAATGGCCGATTTTTTCAGCATAAGTGAGGTACATGAGTACCAACCTAACGCCACAAAAAAATCGAAAATCGAATATACGTAGCCCGCGGAAATCCAAAATTCGCGATACTCTTTGAACAGACCTCGTATATATGAGGCATTCTTCATAAACATACATAGTGGTATTTTTTTCGCAAACTTCTCAGACAGTGCCTATTATTTTCCAGTTTTTACTTGATCATAGTTTGGGTGCATTTTTCCTGATTTATTAGCAAAATTTGCCATTCATTGCCATTAAAGAACTGCCATGGAATTTTCATTGGTTCAGACGCAATGGCAATTGAAGGCACTTTTGCGAAGGATAAAAACTCCATTCAAAATTGCATCGGTATTACCATTGCCGGTGCTTATTGGAAATCAAATGGTAAAAAATAGATTGAAAATTCCATTGGTATTTGACTTGGGTTGGCCATTGGTGCCTATGGGAAATTAAATGGCAAAATTTTGTCATTGGCAAAACTGCCTTGGTATTTTTCTCAATGACAAAAGTTCCATCGAAACCCCCAATGGCATTGCCATTGCTTGTGCCTATGGGAAATTAAATTTACCATTCAAATATATAAATGATAAATCTACCATTCATTTTCCATAGGCACAAGTAATGGCAATACCAATGCGATTTTAAATGGAATTTTTAACCTTGGCAAAATGGCCATTGCGTCTGAAGCTAATGGAAATTCAACGGCATTTCTTAATGGCAATGATTGGTAAATTTTGCTAATTTTGCTAAAGTTGAAACTGAAGATTTAACCTTTTCCAAGCTTCATTATCCATCAGTTTTCGTGTATATCGTTCGAAATTTCAAACATCACCATTCATTATAATTATAATTGTTTAATAATTATAAAGGGGGCCGTTTTGCCCCGGGGTCTCCCCTAAATACACGTGATATATTTCCTCACACCAGCGCGAGAATCGATGATACAAACATAGGCAAATAAATTTGTCATAATAATGTCAACGCAGCTGTCGTCATCGCGATTCGGGCGTATATTCTCCCCGATGTAAACCAGATGGGTGACCGGATGGAAATTTGCACCTTCTCTAGGGTCACGTAAAAATCTCGCGATGAAGACAAACCAAAGCGTGTACATATAGATATAAGAGAGGGGAGAAGTGTAAGAAAAAAAGAAAAGGAAGGGCGTCATGATGATGTTGATGCTCTTTCGTCGCGATGAGAAATATGACGAGGCCGCGGGCGGTTGGGTTAGTTTATGGGGTTGCCAGCCACGTTCCCTCCAATTCCAATACGAACGTTAGATACATTCGGTATACTTCGGTTCTTCGTTGGTATAGGATATGGCTTTCAGTTTGGCAATGTGACGCGAGAAAGAGGCCGAAGGGTGTCGCTGTGTAAACACAGGGTGGTAATGGTTCCTCTCTCTCTCTCTCTCTCTCTCTCTTACACAAACTTTCGCGCTCCATTCTTCGTCCCGTGCCCCGACAGGATCATTCCTCTTGCGGTTGTTACGCATTCAGAGGAAATCTCTCATCCGTCTACACTAGCATCGCTTGTCACGAATACTTTTCCTTGGAAAGTACGTGGCAAAGCTTTCATTCCCGCGAAAATGAAAAATTTCTTGAGCTTAGACTTGAATTTAATTGCCGCTTTCAAGCGCTTGCCTCCTCTTCTTAAGTCGTCTACGTATCGTTTGAAAATAGTCATACAAAGCAGATGCTGCATTGAAACTTGCGCATTGCTTCCTTCTCGTTTTTTTTTTTCGAAGATCTCGTATCTCCCCCCTCCGAGCAAGTGGCTGTCGTCAAAAATCTGACGAAAAACTTTCCGGATACGATGTTTCCACTGCGAGGAAGCACAAGCGTTATTCCAATAAATACTGGAGCAACAAATGTTTTTCTTTCTTTTTTTCAATACAACGAAAAACTTTGCGACAATAATAACAACAAAAATAGTGGATAATAATAATAATAATAATCATAATGAAACGGTGGTAGGGGAAATGGGTGGGCACGCTTTTAAAGGCCAGGCCATAGATTCATAGGATCGCACCCCTCGCCACATTGTTCCGGGATTACAGGGGAGTATGTGCTCGCGAAGCGCACGAGGTTGCGGCATCCATACCCAAACACGCACATGGGGATAAAACGTACATGTATTCGGTCGTCAATGTACCGACGAGCAAAGGGGACGATGGATGCTTTTTTTTTTCCTGTATATAGTATAGAGCTTCGAAGCTAGTAGTGTACGCGTATGTTTGTTGTTACAGTAACGCCACTGCGTGGGTATATACGTAACCACGACCCTTATTTCTCTCTTTCGCTCGCTCGCTCTCTCTCTCTCTTCGGGGCTTACTAAGGGCCAAGAGAGAGAGTCGGATAGACCAGCCCTTCGATCTCGGATCATTCCTCGTGCTTTAGATCTATAAACACATATATTGAATGTACGTAAGGTCCCAGGTCTTCATCCCTGTCAGCGAGTCTCAGTGACGTACTCTCTCCTCCCTTCGTATAATATAATAGAGCTTTGATTCTCGTCTCTGTATATTTTACGAGTACGATATTTTTCTTTTCTTCGTCATATATATTGTCTATATACCGCAAACGGTGCAATGGAGTAGCAAGAACCAACGACGAAGATCCCGCGGATTTATTCGGGCGTAAAGCCCAAAAAGTTCGTGCTCTATACGCGGAACTATATATAATAATAATTCGTCAATGTTGTACGGTGTACCGAGCGAAGTAGTTTAGCGCGCAAGAGGGTGCTCCTGTCGCGACGGGAATGCCGTTATTGTTGAGTTTCAATAAAATGTTACGCCCATCCGCCCGCGATTACTTTCCCATTGCGCCGATTAACTCTCCGCCGATTGTCCCCTCCCTTTTTTCCCTCGCTTCGCGATCCCTTTGCCACCTTTTTTTTCTCTTCTTATTATTTGCTCTACGGGACAATATTCTCCCGCATGATTCCTGCACTGTACATCGTTTATCGAGCGACGCCGATTACTCCCGACGATTCTTATTCGATCGTCTTACATCACAACGCGGCCATTACATGGAAAAGTCTTCGATAACCGCCATTTTGTTCTACCACGAAATTCCTCATTCATTCGGTGGATGAAGCGCGAAGCTTTCCAATTCTTCGTCACGCCTAATCCAATCCTCAATCCGCTCTGTGACCGTCCACCAACCGATCATCAGATGTTCCTCTCTCTCTCATTCGATCATTACGTTCACGCGTCATCTCGTTTCATTTGTGTGCTTGCAGGTATGGTTCAAGAATAGACGGGCAAAGTGTCGGCAACAGTTGCAACAGCAGCAACAGCAGCAACAGCAACAACAGCAGCAACAAACGTCAACGCCAAAAGCATCGCCGAGACCGAGTCAGGGTAACAACGGTAGTAAGATGCAACAAACTGTGTCGTCGAACAATCGACGAGCCTCGCCTGTCTCGCCACCCCGTGGCAAGGAAGCACCGGGACCAAATTCACCGCTAATAACGAGCAACTCGTCGTATCCGAGACTCGGGGCTACGCCGACCGGTGGTAGCGGTGCGAGCAGCGCATTAACAACACCATCGCCACCATTGACACCTGGCTCGAGTCAATTACCACCCTCCTCTTATCCACCACCCATGAATCAGATACACCACGGTGATTATGGCTTTCCATGGAGCTCCGCCTCGCCCGGTTCCGTAAATCCGAGTCAGTGTTACCCCGGACAGACAGCCTACAACGCCTATCAAAATCCATACGCATCCGGCGACTATTATCAGACGCAAATAAGCCACATGCATCATAGCCCGCAGAGCAATTATCATCATCATCATCCCCAGTATCATCACAATATGACGTTAACATCGTCAATGTCCCATCTCGGACATCATCATCTCAATCCAGCGTCGGTCAATGAAATGACAGCGTCGTCACCCGGTGACTCGTCCGAGGCGTACATACTACCCGATCAGAAGTATCAGGCGATGGTCTAGCGTTATGATCGTACGAAATTCCGTCAGTCCGAAAGTAACGACGATTACGAGGATAACGAGGTATCGTGGAACGATTCACAACGACCGTTCGAACAGCAATATCGTAAAATCGGACAGAGCACCGGTTATCCTCGTTAACTTGCCCCGGCTCGACGGAACATGCAATCGCGATCGACCACGATCCTCGACAGTCCAACCGATACGCGACGATGAATTCTGTGATGGAAAAAAACGCGACCGCGACGATCTACAATGGAAAATCTTTGTCGTTCAATGTCCCGACGACGAGAAGTCGACGGTAATGACAAGTCGGGAGAGACGAAAAGAAGAAATATATCCGGAAAACTGTTTGCGACGAGATGTCAAATAGTGTCTCGTTTAAATGACTCGTACGATGATATAATTGTAGGAGAAATATCCGGCGTATCGAACAGTATCCGGAGTTTCAGGTTCAATAATTCATCGATGAAAAGAGTCCGCGTGCGAAAGATTTTTTTTTTTTTTTTTTTTTTCGTGGCAACTCGATCGGATATTTTTTGTAATAAAAAATGTCGAGCAAAGAATGGCAACGAGAAATTGTTCATTTTGCAATGTTCGAGGGTCGCGGCAGAGATTAGCGTAAATTTTTTATGGTCTTTTTGCGTTTCACAGTTTGAAGGAGGTTCGTGAAATTCAGCGTTTGTTCAACAAAAAAAAAAGAAAAACAAAAAAAGCCCTTTTCAACAAATCGGATTCTCTCGCATTCGACGACGGGGATTCCCTTGCGCTTTTTCATTCCCGCGTCGTTGCGACTGTGCGTATCCGTCGTAAATATACGTGGAAAAAGAAGAAAAAAAACATTTATCGATAAAATGTTTTTTCTGTGCCCGGTAACGTCCGGGCAACGTTTGACCGTGACTCATTTTTGCCCCTTTACAGTACAAAAATCCTCCCAAACAACAGCCACGAAAATTTGTCGGTGAAAATTTTTCACGAGTCATGAAAATAAAAATAAAACGTTGCAATAAAAAAAAACAACAACAAGGCACAGTACGAAAAACAAAATAATTCCCTCCCGACGATTAGAGCACGTATAACGCGCGTTATTCGACAGTCAGCGTTTGAAGGGACTCTTAAACGTTAAAATTTTCACGATTCCTTGTGAAATATGATGAAAACAGAAAACGTGAAAAAAAGGGGTTGAAGAACGGATTTGCGATCTTTATGGAAAACACAAAAATTATCTTTGTCGCGAACGAGCAAAAGATAAAGTGGAAGAGTTATATTCGTAGCGTTTTAACGAGGAGTTGAGAATTTTACGAAACAAAGAAAATAAAAAATCGAATTACTCGTTTTTTTCCGTGTAGATAATTATCATTGTAATCTCGTCAAACTCTCTCTCTCTCTCTCTCTCTCTCTCTTCGATGAAAACGTCCGTATGTATATTTATTATTGTATTGTGGCAATCGCGGAAACAGATCTCGTATCAGACTCCTTTGTTTATAATCTATAAAAAAGTGACAATCCTCACCCACTCCCCTCCCATCCCTGCCCTCCTGTTTCTTCATTCGGGTCTATTTCCAATCGATTTTCTCTCGAACTTTTTAGCAAGACATTTTAAGGGAATCGAGAATATCATCAATTTCTTAAAATTATTATTATCATTATTATATTTTAATAAAATTACCATTAGTCATTGATCTATCGTATGAAACTACTTGTATTAATATTATCATCATTATTATAGTTATTATGATTATTGTCGTGAAAATATTAAATTGATAATTATCCATATCAAAAAGAGAAGAAAAAAAAACAACCGCGCTTGGCCGGATAGATAAAACGAAAACTGTAAATATATATTCTACTGGCTAATATAGTACATATTATATATATATATATATATATATATATATATACCCGAAGAATAAAGTGCACGAGTATTCGAAATAATAAGAACAACGATAAATAATTGATGGATGCATGGGAATGATTGGGAAGAAGAAAAAAAGAGGAATGTAAAAACAGAAGCGTGACGGGAATGTACGATAGCACGAGTTTTTACTTCGTATAAAAATAATAACGATTTTAACGACTAAACGATTCATTTGTCGTCCCGGCAATTAAAAATCGACGGCCTCTACATCACTGACAAAAGGAATTTATCCAATTAAAAAGAAAAAAAAATCTGCTATTTTACCCAGCGAAATAAATATATATCGTTTTTGTTTTTCAAACAAATTTTCGATTGAGAAAAATATTTCTTAGTTATTCGACAATATTAACAAATAATAATGATCAATATTATCAATAATATTCGATAATTATTGTCAAACTTTATTCGGATTTATTGCGCGCAATTAAATAACTTTTTCGTCAATGAAAATTCCGTTAATAACGACTAAATACTTATTTCGTCATGTTCAATAAAAGATTTTGTTTTTTTTTTTTTCAATATTAAATAACCTCTTTTTTTCGGGGTCGTTCGTTACGAGGGAAAAGGCAGAGAACTAAAATACAAATAATAATAATAATAATACGAAAAAAACGAAGATTTTGAGATCTCGCAATTACGACGATTCACGAGCGAATTTTCGTTGGCAACGAACGAAGCTTCTCGGCGGACAATTGTCAAATCTCCCATTGCGAGAGCTCAAGATCTTCGCATTTTAAAATCGGTTTTTGAAAAAAATACGTATTCACGTTGAAACTGTGGAAATAGTCCGTTGTGTATACACAATTATCATCAATTATATATATATATATATATATATATATATATATATATATATATATATATATGTATATGTATATATTAGGGCGATTTTTTTTTTCGACTATTTTTTTTTTTTCAGTCCCCACCCGAAATTTTGTTGGATATGTCGAAAAAGAATTTCTCTGAAAGTCACAGCCATTAATATTAATTCTAAGTACTTTCCCAAAGCGTGAGAAGATTTTCCTTCTAAAATACACGTAAATAGAATTTTTTTTTTTCAGATTTCTATAACTCAGCCGCATTTGATGCTATCATATTGTTCTTGGTTTCGATTTACTCAGAATAAAACAATTTAAAAAAGTGCCTTTTGCGTCGAAAGTATAAATTGTACTGGTGAGTTGGTACGGGTCACTGAAGTTGATTTTTACCCAAAATTCTCGTTTTTTTGCTGTTATCCCCGAAACAATTAACTTTACGAAAAAAATGTAAATGACAAATTTGTTGGAAATTTAATTTTCTATGAAAAAGATCCTATCGACCCAATTGCTTAGATTAATATTTCTTGAGATATTGAACGTTTTTTATTTTTTATTTTATATTTTATATTTTATAAATTTTATACTACTCATAAGTTAAAGTTCAATATCTCAAGAAATATTAATCTAAGCAATTGGGTCGATGGGACCTTTTTTATAGGAAATTAAATTTCCAACTTATTTTTATTTTACATTTTTTTTGTAAAGTTAATTGTTTCGGAGATAACAGCAAAAAAACGAGAGTTTTGGGTAAAAATCAACTTCAGTGACCCGTACCAACTCACCAGTACAATTTACACTTTCGCCGCAAAAGGCACTTTTCTAGATTGTTTTATTCTGAGTAAATCGAAACCAAGAACAATATGATAGCATAAAATGCGACTGAGTTATAGAAATTTGAAAAAAAAAAATTCGATTTACGTGTATTATAGATGGAAAATCTTCTCACGCTTTGGAAAAGTACTTGGAATTAATATTAAGGGCTGTAACTTTCAGGAAATTGCTTTTTTGACATATCCAATAAAAATTCGGGTGGGGACTGAAAAAAAAAATAGTCGAAAAAAAATCGCCCTAGTATATATATATATATATATATATATATATATATATATATATACATACGAAGTATATATGTAGAGATTTTGTCGTAAAATTTGCTCGTGACAAAACGATATATTTACGACATGAGACGATAAACAATAATCCAATGAGTGTATATTTCGTGTATACAAATCTAATGTATGATATTAATTATTGTGATCGTATCGGGAATTGGAGAGATAAAAAACGAGAATTAATTGGCAACGCGTAAGGGAAGAAAATGTCGAGGTAAAAAAAAAAACAAAGAATACACACACATGCACACAATTCTCGTATGTTAATTATAAATATATAAATATTATATGAATAAATATCAGATTAACGAGGCACGTAGTTATACGAAAGAATTGAAGAATGTGGAAAAAAAACAAATAATCGAAAGAAAGAAAAATCGATTGAATATATCGTGCACGTCCCCTCCCTCCCCCAAGCCCGTCAGCCCCTCGTCGTCGTACATTAGATCGATAAGCTACTTTTTAATATCATAACGATTCGACGCCAATGTAAATAACTAAACGAACAAACAAGAAAAACGAAAAGAACAAAAAATAATGTTACGTGTGTAAGTTAAAGAAAAAAAAAACAACAAAAAAGAAAGCCAAACGACGAAAAATTCGCAAATGTGACGGAATATCTCCAGTCGTTTCTGTTCCCTCGTCGATTGACGAAAGAAACAAAACGAAGAAAACAAAAAATTTCCCTGAGTCGCAAAAATAAAACGTATATTATTAAAGCTACGAGTCTGGTGTTGTTTTTTTTTCAACGTTTTTTTTCTCCCTTTGCCAAATGTCCGCACTCCTAGTTTGGAAAACAGTTTTCTTTTGCAACCCCCGCCCCGCGACTGCAAGACAAAAAGAGGACTTTGATTACCCGTTGGTCAGCTTGGCTTTTGCGAGGAGCAGAAGTTTTCGGTGAGTATATTAAGGGATCACATACCCCTGACATTTTCAAAAAATCGTTTTGTTTACAGATTTTTATTTCTGTACACTTTCATGAATTGAAAAAAAAATTTTTGAGAAAATTCCACTCCGTTCCAAAGGTATAACAATGAACGTGACCAGACCCCTAAGTTCACGTTGTAACTACCAGAAACTTTAACGGGGGGGTTAGGTTAATTCGATGAAAAAAAAAGTATATTTTCAAGAATTTTTTATTTATTTATTACTCTCTATATAATAATACAACATCCGAACTATATTTTCCTAAATTTTCATTGCAAAATATTTATAAATAAGCCGTTGGCAGCAAATCTTCGCAGGCGCCTCGAAATAAAGTTGTTTTGCGGTGTACGCTATACGTCGTCACTGGATCATTCGAAACAAAAAAATCAAAATGCGTTTATTAGGCGAGATGTTTCTCGAGGTAACGCTGTCGAGTTTTTTTTTTAATCGATTTTTTCATTTTTGGTAGCACTTGGAAGTCAAAAACGCGATTTTCGCTAAAAAAATCGGCAAATTTGTTATTGTGAAATAAAAAATAATTATAAAAAAAAAACTCGGCAGCGTTACCTGGTGATTTATGAGTAGAAATAGTGTACAAAATTTCAAAAGAATCGGTGCATTAGATTTTGAGTTACAGCATACACCGACTTCAAAAATGACAAGTTTCAGAAAAACCCTTTGAAGTTTTGACAAGTTTCAGAAAAATGCTTTTAACCGGTCTGGAGCAACGGACGCTCAAATGCTCATAACACCGTTAATTTTGCTCCGATCGAGTTGAAATTTTGACACGATATTCTTAAGATGTTATACATTCATTTAAAAATAAATTAAAACAAATGTTTAAATACCTTACCCTACCCTTAAGGTAGTAGTCTGGTAACTTGAGCCGATTTTCATGTCTTTTTTGGAGGGCGTTTTTTTGTAGGAATATAAAAATGAATCGTTTTGGATATTTAGGATGTTTATATTTACATATTAAAGATACAAAAAAAATTTGTTTGATAAAATTTAATAGTTCATTATTATTATTATTATTATTGATCGAAGTTGGCACATCGAAAAAAAAGCGCGTGGGTGGCCCCGGTGATTTTGGCTCTTGATGTTATCTGAAATAAAAAATTCTTGATAATTCTTAATCTATAGACATGCCATTCTGGTCGGAACTACTGAAGTTAAATTTCATGGATAAATAACAAAATGGCGGACTTTGGAAAAAAAAACTTTTTCCCAAAGTCCGCCATTTTGTTATTTAGACATGTCATTCTGGTCGGAACTACTGAAGTTAAATTTCATGGATAAATAACAAAATAGCGGACTTTGGAAAAAAAACTTTTTCCCAAAGTCCGCCATTTTGTTATTTATCCATGAAATTTAACTTTAGTAGTTCCGACCAGAATGACATGTCTATAGATTAAGAATTATCAAGAATTTTTTATTTTAGATAACATCAAGAGCCAAAATCACCGGGGCCACCCACGCGCTTTTTTTTCGAAGTGCCAACTTCGATCAATAATAATAATAATAATAATAAACTATTAAATTTTTTCAAAAAAATTTTTTTTTGTATCTTTAATATGTAAATAAAAACATCCTAAATATCCAAAACGATTCATTTTTATTTTCCTACAAAAAAAGGCCCTCCAAAAAAGACATGAAAATCGGCTTAAGTTACCAGACTACTACCTTAAGCGCGTTTCTCTCAAAACTATGTTTTTAGACAGTGTCAGCACGATAACTCAATCAATTGTTAATATTTTATAACTTTTTTTTTTAATCTTGATAATTCTTTTCTCTGTAGTCTGACGAGAGGTTCTTTTAATTTTTTGGTTGGACAATTTTTTTTAAATTAATAAATACTAATTTTTTTTTAAATTGCATACTTAAATTTGAAATACTGTAATTTCTTTGTTTTTGAAAAAAAAAACAAAAATCCCTGCGTCAGACTATTACTACTACATTATATTACTAGATTCTCTTTTATTTTTGCAGATTGGATAATTTTTGGTGACGTTATGATGTCGACAAGGAGGCGCCATGGTTTTCATCAGTAGTCCACTTATAACCGTAAAAAAAAATGTAAATATTAAAAAATAAAATCTTGAATTTTTTTTCTAATAGCTGAAAAGTTAATAAAAAATGTGAAATGAACAATTTAATTTTTTTTTCACGATATAACCTTTATAATAAATTTTCAAATTTACTCGGTATTCAGCGCGCGCAGCGGTATGTGAGCCCTTAAGCGAATTTGTGACAATTAAAGTTTTCATTCGGAAATTTTCATAGATCACATTAGAACTTCGACAATGAATAGAATATAATTAAATGATGATTAGTCATTGAATTTAGCAAGATTTGATGAAACGCCGATTTCGTGATATTCTTTAATTTTTCGAAAACTCTAGAATTGACAATAAATGCAAGGAAAAGGCGAAAAAATTTCACAAAATGCTCAAAGCTTCATCTATCAAAAACAACAAAGTTTCATTATAAGAGGAGGCTTCGATCATTCTGTGAAATTTCGAGGAAGCAATTTGCAAGTTTTTTTTTGTGATTTTTTTCACATACACGCTATTGGAGCCAAACGACTTTTCTCTACCTCTCTCTCATGATTCTACATATGCGTACATATATATACGTTAAAGCCGAGAAGAGACAGAGTAGATAACGATTTTACGTCTGTGAGGGACGATTCGGTTACATACGCTCAGCTGTAATTACACACGACGAACGTTCGGTTTGCAACAACGGAGCAGGTGGTACATTGGCAAACGCGAATTTTTTCGCCTTCGTCGTATAAATGCAGCAAACTATCTGCTTGCATTACTCAAAAAAAATCCCGAAACAAATAAACATATCTCGAAAAATCAATAACATAAAAAAAACTATATTTTTTCCTTATTCCAAAAATGTTCAAGTTTGTTAATTTTTGTTTAGCGAGAAATTACCGATGAAATAAGTCTCGAACACTCCGTTAAATTAACGTTCCTTTGCGTATGAAATGCTAAATATAATTTGTATTTTTTTTTCATCGATAAAGCACCGGTGCGATTGAAATTGAAAGTCTCCGGCTATAGGCAAAATTACAAAGGGAATTTTCAATAAAAATTTCGCGAATACAAAGTTATTGATTACGAACAGCGTTACTCATCCACATCAGCGTCAATTCGAAGAGTCGGTCGTCGAGCAGTTGCACATCCCGATGGTTTATCCTCGCGTTAATTAAACTGATGGAAACGGCTCACATAGCTCGGGGCGTCAATTCCGTTAATGTAGTGCTCGGTATGAATATATACCATATGTATATATGTAAATACACCAGAGCCTACACGGCCAATACGGTTGATGAGAATCGTTGTTTCGTGTTTTATCACGAGCGAAAATCCCATGGAAAGCTCTATCTTGTTTCATCAATTAACAATAATTTGTCACTGAACGGTACCATTCTGTATTACGTAGTTCCAGTGAGCCAAATAATAATTGAAACGATAATTATGTGCACAACAAGTAATCCAGATTGAAATCGGAAGACCCGTCACCTTTTTTTTCTTCATCTTCATTATGAAAACATTCGCCAGAAAATATCCAGATTTTCCTCGATCATCGATTGTGAATTATCGAAAAAAAAGTTTAAGGGCACACATACCCCTGGAATTTTCAAAAAATCGTTTTTTTTAACAGATTTTTATTCTTTATACTTTTAAGGATAAAAAAAAATGTTTACGAAAATTCCACTCCGTTACAAAGTTGTAGCTGGAATGAGAAACTAGCCGTAAGTTCACGTTGTACCTACCAGAAGCTTCAAAGGCGTTTTTCTCAAAACTATTTTTTTACACAGTGTCAGCATGATAACTCAGTCAATTTTTAATATTTTTTAAACTTTTTCGACGAGAGTTTGTTCTAATTTTTTGGTTGGACAACTTTTTATAAATTATTAAACATTAATTTTTTTTTTTTAATTCTATACCAAAGTTTGAAATACTGTAATTTCTTTATTTTTTTTATTTAAGAAAAGAATTTGGTAAAATAATGTAGTAGTAATAACTACTACATTATTTTACTGGATTCTTTTTTATTTTTGCAGATTGGATAATTTTTGGTGAAGTTATGATGTCAACAAGGAGGCACCATGGTTTTCATCAGTTAAAAAAGAATAGAAATTTTTTTTTTTTCTTATAGTTGAGAAGTCAATAAAAAATGTGAAATAAGCAATTTAATTATTTTTTCACCATATAACGTTTATAATAATTTTTCAAATTTACTCGATTTTCAGCGCGCGCACCGGTATGTGAGCCCTTAACGGGGGAAATAGGGTTAGGACAGCGTTTTCTCAATGATTTTCATGAATTTTTTTATAGTATAAAAAATGAATATAATTTATTGAAACTTTGAGAATATTTGATATATATTACATATATTTAAGTATATACTATAAAATATTAGCGACCCCATATTGCAGGTCACGATCAGACTCAGCATTTTGCGTACATTCTGGAAGCCGCAATTTTCATCTGAAATCAAACCAGGTTGGAATTCACTTTTATTATATATCTCTTTTCTATATGAAGCTAAATGCTATCAAAAAAATAGAAAATTGAATTTTTTACAGGGGTCAAAACAAAAAAGCATGGTTTTTTGCCATTTTTTACAACTTTATTTGCAAAAAAAAAATTATTTTAAATAATGATAATATTTCGATTTTAGGTTCATATAGAGCGCAATACTATGAAGAAAGTAACTGCCAATTTTCAAAACGATTGGTTGAAAACTTTTCAAACTAACGTGTACGCAAGTTTAAAAAAAGTCTTTTTCAGAAAAACGCGTTTGAAAAAATAGTACCAAGAAAAACAAGCAATATGGGGTCGCTAATATTTTAGAGTATATACTTAAATATATGTATAAAAATCTTATAGTATATACTTAAATATATGTATAAAATATTCTCAAAGTTTCAATAAATTATATTCATTTTTTATACTATAAAAAAATTCATGAAAATTATTGAGAAGACGCTGTCCTAACTCTATTTCCCCCCTTAATGGCTTATAACAATAGAACGAGTCGGAATTTTCATTTAAAATTTTGGGAACATATTTTTCAATAGTTTTACTAACAATTTATGAAATTAAAAAAAAATCGATTTTTTGAACCGTCTAACCCTATTTCCCCCCTTAATCAATATCATTGAACATATACTCAAATTGCTCGAAGCTGATTAATACATATTGCAAACAAAAAAGAATTGTTCTAAATGGAAACATGCATATATTGCTTTTATCAATTATCATTTCACTTTGTGCAAAATAGCCCAAACATCGACTAATTAACTTTCCGTCATTAATCAGGTATACGTGAGGCTAAGAGGCTACAAAATCTGTTGGAGAAAATCTGCGCTGCTACCAGCATTAACGTATACACATACGTACATATCGCTTCGAAAGCCCTTTGACTTTCATCTCTGGGCCATCGAGCGTAGGATAAGTTTATCTACAAAGTGCAGAATGGTCCATTAAATCTGTGCAGGTGCGTACACCGGGGGAGCGAGTGATTAGATATATGTGTGTATATTTCAAAGGGCTCTCGCAGAGCAGGGATGATAACTATGACCGGCGTATACAAATATAACAAGCACACCATTGCTTGTAATGCTTACATAGGTATTACATACATACGACGATTCGTAGGAAAGGGGGTTGGCTTATGGGGATTGCCAATCATCTAGGTAGATGATATAAGCACCCTGCCCGGTCTTCGAATATGTATTACCTTCGTCGCTCATTTCTCGTATGTATATATACATGCGTATGTACAGGGTGTCCCAAAACTGCCACATCAGAGTGACACGGGGGTTAGATTGGCTCCGGACCTATCAGAATAAACAAATGTAACCTCAGTAAAAGTCTAATGGTTTTCGAGAAAAATCGTCTTTTTTTGATTTTTCGATAAATCACTACCCTAGTACTCGTTATTCCGCGACCATTGCTATGAATTCACTTTGGGTTTATTCATATTTTGTTCCTCAATATCTTGAATAGATTTTTTAAGAGTTCACATACCGATGCGCACGCTGAAAACCGAGTAAATTTGAAAAATTATTATAAAGGCTGTATGGTGAAAATAAATAAAATTGTTGATTCCACATTTTTTATTAACTTTTTAACTATAGGAAACAAAATTAAAAAATTGTTTTTCTTTAATATTAACATTATTTTTTACGGGTATAAATAAACTACTGATGGAAACCATGGCGCCTCCTTGTCGGCATCGTAACTTCACCAAAAGTCATCCAATCTCCAAAAATCAAAAAGAATCTAGTAAAATAATGTAGTAGTAATAATCTGACGGGGGGAATTGTTTTTTGTTTCAAAAATAAAGAAATTACAATATTTCAAACTTTAGTATGGAACTTAAAAAAAATACTGTTTAATAATTTATAAAAAATTGTCCAGCCAAAAAATTAAAAAAACCTCTCGTCAAACTACAGAGAAAATAATTATCAAGATTTAAAAAAAAGAAAGTTAAAAAATATTAAATATTGACTGAGTTATCGTGCTGACACTGGCTAAAAATATAATTTTGAGACAAACGCGTTCAAATTTTCTCGTAGGTACAACGTGAACCCGATGTCCGGTCACATTTATTGCTATAACTTTGTAACGGCGTGGAACTTTCTTAAAAGTTTTTTTTTTAATTCTTAAAAGTATAAAGAATGAAAATCTGTAAAAAAAATCGATTTTTTGAAAGTTTCAGGGGTATGTAAGCCCTCAACGATCGAATTTAATTATTTGCCGAAAACTTGTGTGACATCTGAAAAAAAAACAAAATTTTACTCAAATTGTAATATCGATTGAAATGTTGATACCAACTCTGATCTTTTCATAGTGGAAAAAATATGTACCAATCTAAACATTCAAATTATCTAAAAAACTAATGGTCTGTTTAATGACAATTTAGAAATGGCACTAAATTCGCATATAAATTTTTACAAAACAGGCTAGTGTTTTTAGTTAATTTGCATATTTAGTTTGGTACATATTTTGTCGACTGGAACAGTTCAAAGTTAGTATCAAAATTTCGATCGATATTAAAATTTGAGTAAGATTTTGTTGTTTTCTTTCAGATGTCACACAAGTTTTCGGAAAATAATGAAATTGAATGGTTAAAACGTTCATTCACGATATTTTAGGAACAAGATATGAATAAACGCAAAATAATTTATAACAATGGTAGCGGAATAACGAGTAGTAGGGTAGACATTTTCCGAAAAATCGAAAAAGACGGTTTTTCTCGAAAACGATTAGACTTTTAAACTGAGGTCATGTTTGTTTATTCCGATAAGTCCAGAGCCAATCCAACGCCCGTGTCACTGTGACGTGCTAGTTTTGGGGACGCCCTGTATATGTGCTATCGTCATACAAACACCAAACCGTCTATGCAAGCCAGACGATTATATCGCGCACCATATAAGCTGACTAAACGTCGGCATAACAATGGAGAACCATTGGCGATGTGGCAACGAAAAGCAAAACACATACTATATATTGTATACATGAATTCCTAATCAACACAAAAGAGACGTAACCCATCAACGCTCGAGGTCATATTTCGAGTGACTTACGACCTTTTTATTGTTAGTAGTCGATGCGCGAATAGTCGGACATCTTAATATTCTATATATGCGATACTGTAGATGAAAGGTACCATACTCGTTGACGTACGCCCGGGCTAATTGGACGGATCACGGTCCGTCTATGTAACTCACTTTTTGACGGGGTAATCCACCCTCACGTTCTTCGTCTATCGATTTCCGAGCTCGAACCGTTTGGCAAACTCATCGAAATAACGAGGACAGAAATTACCAGGATATGGCGAATGTGGATTTTTTTTTATCTTCCTAGTTCGCTGGTACCAGGGGCATGGTCCACGAGAGATCAGAGATGAGGGAGATCGAGTCTCGTTGATATGTAACGGTGGTATATTAGATCGCGATGAGAGATTACGATAACCCAAAACATTGCACGGCCCCATCATCCCCCAATTAACTACTGCGATCGCCAGTTGAGTCAAATCAATGTTCCACAGTTTTTACATCAATTCGCAAAAATGTCCGTGCATCATTTGACGTTAAGGGGGGAAATAGGGTTAGACGGTTCAAAATGTCGATTTTTTATTTATTTTATAAACTGTTAGTAAAACTATTGAAAAATATGTTCCCAGAATTTTAAATGAAAATTCCGACTCGTTCCATTGTTATAAGCCATTAAGTGGAAAAATAGGGTTAGGACAGCGTTTTCTCAATGATTTTCATGAATTATTTTACAGTATAAAAAATGAATATAATTTATTGAAACTTTGAGAATATTTTATACATACATTTAAGTATATACTATAAAAGTTTTGAAGAATTTCCTTGAAAAACACCGCAGATATTAGCGACCCCATATTGCAGGTCACAATCAGACTCAGCATTTTGCTATTTTTTCAAACGCGTTTTTCTGAAAACGACTTTTTTTAAACTTGCGTACACGCTAGTTTGAAAAGTTTTCAACCAATCGTCTTGAAAATTGGCAGTTACTTTCTTCATAGTATTGCGCTCTATATGAACCTAAAATCGGAATATTATCCTTATTTAGAATAATTTTTTTTTTTTGCAAATAAAGTTGTGAAAAATGGCAAAAAATCATGCTTTTTTGTTTTGACCCCTGTAAAAAATTGAATTTTCTATTTCTTTTATAGCATTTAGGTTCATATAGAACAGAGACATATAATAAAAGTAAATTCCAACCTCGTTTGATTTCAGATAAAAATTGCGGCTTTCAGAATGTACGCAAAATGCTGAGTCTGATTGTGACCTGCAATATGGGGTCGCTAATATCTGCGGTGTTTTTCAAGAAAATTTTTCAAAAATTCTATAGTATATACTTAAATATATGTATAAAATATTCTCAAGGTTTCAATAAATTATATTCATTTTTTATACTATAAAAAAATTCATGAAAATCATTGAGAAAACGCCGTCCTAACCCTATTTCCCCCCTTAATAACAAAATTATGGAAATTCAAAGTTGCATATTGCTTCCTTCATAATTTTTGCCCTTTCACAAATGTTGCTTTATGATTAAGAGCCTTTTGCCGATGTGAAGAGCAAACGCAAGTTCCAATTTTCACTATTTTTTCTCTACTTTTATTTGACAGTGTTCTTTGCCCTTCCTTCTGGTCCACATTCCTTCGCAATTCTATAGCCCAGTAACGAATAATCCATATCTATGCGCGGTATATCGTACGTATCACTATGGCGGCCGTTGGGACTCGCGAATGACAATGGCCTTGAACTTGGCCGAATGCAGAAGTAACATCACCGGCAGGAGCAACGATGGTAGCGGGTGGATTTCATATATATATATATATATATATATATATAGTAAAATGGCGGCAGTGAGGCACACACCAGAGAAGAGTTAAAATCGGCTTGCGTTTAGCCGGATCCCATTATAACAACTCGGGAGCGGTAAGCTCTAGTTGGTGCTCACTCACTCACTCTCGCACTGTCTGTCCCCGTCCGTCTGTCTCTCTTTCGATCTCTCGTTCTCTCTTGGGTGGGCGAACGAAACGTTAACGCTCTCCTCACTGTGTCACCGGGCTAAGCCTGGACTTACCTAGACCTATCCTTGCCAGAAACGCGGTACACTCTTCTACATATTTATCTATTTATCTATCTATATACTTTATATCCATAGTTCATCTTCTCCCGAAAACATCTATGCCCGTTATTATCAAATTATCCTTCGCGGTCATCGAAACCTGTGGCAGCATGTGCAAAATGGCGTGCGGAAATTTGGCAAAAATGAATGTTCGTTATAAACTTTTTGTCTTTCGACTTTACGGCAACGTTAAGGACTTTATTCGCTTGAGAGTCTCCCCCTGTTTATCTTATTTCGGAACAATGCTATAGAGAAATATTTACAACAAGAACGAACTATTTTTTATTCGGGAAATTTCTCGCAAGATTCTTTTTTCTTGCTTCCTCTAGGATGAAGACACGATTGAGAAACATATCGTAGGGTTTCATTGTAGAGGGGCTTTGAGGATTGAGGTGAAATTTCGAGGAAACAATTTTCTAAGTTTCCGGCACGATTATCAATGCCTAAAAGTGGTATTTTTGCAATCGCTTTATTAAACATATACGTACGTATATATCTCTCTCTTTGCCTTATTTCGGACCAATGCTAAAGAGAAATATTTACTACAAGAACGAACTATTTTTTATTCTGAAAATTTCTCTCAAGATCCTTTTTTCTTGGTTTTCCTTGCTAGGATGAAGCCAAAACTAAGGGCTCACATTCTCACATACAGCTGCGCGCGCTGAAGACCGAGTAAATTTGAAAAATTATTATAAATGTTATATGGTAAAAAAAAATTAAATTGTTGATTTCACATTTTTCATTAACTTTTCAACTATAAGAAAAAAAATCTTAACATTTCTTTTTTTAAAATTAACATTTTTTTCTACGGGTATAAATGGACTACCGATGAAAACCATGGCGCCTCCTTGTCTACATCATAACTACACCGAAAATGATCCATTCTGCAAAAATAAAAAAGAATCTAATAAAATAATGTAGTAGTAATAGTTTGACGGAGGAGTTTGTGTTGTTTTTATTTCCAAAATAAAGAAATTACAGTATTTCAAACTTTAGTATGTAATTTAAAAAAAAAATAGTATTCTGTAATTTATAAAAAATTGTCCAACCAACAAATTAAAATAACCTCTCGTCAGACTATAAAGAAGATAATTATCAAGATTTAAAAGAAAAAAAAGAGTTAAATAATTTTTTAAATTGACTGAGTTATCGTGCTGACACTGTCTAAAAACATAGTTTCGAGACGAACGCGTTTAAAGTTTCTGGTAGGTACAACGTGAACTTACGGTTAGTCTCCCATTCCAGGTATAACTTTGTAACGGAGTTGAATTTTCTTAAAAGTATAAAGAATGAAAATCTTTAAAAAACAATCGAATGCTTGAAAATTTGAGGGGTATGTGAGCCCTTAAGAAACAAATCACAGAATTTCATTGTAGAAGAGACTTTGAGTATTGAGTTGAAATTTCGAGGAAGCAATTTTCTAAGGTCCCGCCACGGTCATCAATGCCTATAAAAGTGGTATTTTCGCCATCTCTTTATTATTAAACGTATACGTACTCATATAGACGCGATTGGCCAATATCACGAGCTAAAGCGTCGCGCTAACGAGCGAAAAGGAACGATGAGTTTGAAAAAGGAGGGGGGGGGATGCGATTCGCGGCGGTCCAACTAGCAGGATCAAAGAGTCCAAACACGGAGGAAGAGTCACCGTGAAAAAGAAAGAAAGAAAAAAAATTGTAATCAGATTTCTATCGTGAAATTTCACGAATTGCTTAAATGCCCGATTCTCCGTTACAACTTTTACGTATAGCGCGTAAGAGGAGACCGATTTAAAGGCGCAGGTCATGGAAAATTGAATCATCAGCGATCTCGCGAAATACATATGTACACGGCATATATATATACGCGAGAGATGAAAAATTGAATTGAAAAAAATCGTCGTAGTCAGAGGAGCCTAATATCGTGTTCTACTGAACCGAATAAAAAACGCGGATGCTTGCAACCCCTCTTTCTTCCTTTGATCGCCCATACGTTCCTCTCGACAACAAAAATCCCCTCCATCCTTCATCGCTGACTCTGTTTCTCAATCGCACATTGCAGCAATTTTTTTTTTTCCCCATCGCCTCATTACAAATTTCCATCGATCGACAGCACTTCCGGCTTTATCGCGATCGCGTTCTTTACGAAAAATCGAAAACAAAAAAAAACCCGGTAAAAAAAGCAAGCATCCGATGCAGGTATAGGCAACTCGGTAAGTCAAGGAGATCTCTCGCTCTCTCGAATCAGAAAAGAAGAGGCAGAAGAAGAAGAAAAAAAAAACTGGCCAACATCCTCCTCAAATCGTTCAATCGAGCTTACGTAACGTTCGTAGATGAACCGAAAGAAAGAAGAAGAAAAACCAGCGCTTCTTTTGATCCTTCGCGAGGTAAGAATACAACGAACACGATGAATCTCTGTACGATCGCGAAAAACTTCCGGGCAATCGAGAAATCCGCAGTCAAGCGTCGTCGGAAACGCATCTTCCTATTATTATTTTTTTTTCTCTTCATCGTTCTTCCTCCTCGGTTAAGATCTATTTCTTCTGTCGTAGATCCATTAGCCTATAGTTGTATAACTTACATGTACTATGCACATGTATATATGTATAATGTACATGATCACCCTAGGATCAGAGAAACCGTGCTGCAGTCAGCCAGCAGGAAGTCAAGGGGCGCGAACGCATTGTTGGTCCATCGAGTATAATATCCCTCTTACTCCTCCTCCAAACCAAACATTTCTGTCATCCTTCAGAATATATATATATATATATATATATATATATATATATATATACCTAAAGTATTGTATATATATGTATATATATACACAATATATACAACACTAGCTTGATGGTTTTCCAAGTCTCATAACTATGTATGGGTGCATTGCACTGCAGAGAGAGCGATATACATATATGAGGATAGGACAGAGAGAGAGAGAGAGAGAGAGAGAGAGGAAGAGTATTAGTGAAAGGAGGATAGAAATACATAGTGATATATATATGTAAGGTTTTCCGGTGGTCGCACGTACGCGAATGGTACTCCGCGGCAGCCAGATCCCATTCGTAATCCTAAGAAATGGACCGTCGGTTTCCCCTCCCTCCCTACCGCCCTCCCTCCCTCCCGTGGATTGCAAACATTATTGGATGAGGATGACGCTTAAACGCAACAACAACTCGCGGATCAATTAAATCTGACACGAGAAGCCGTCTCCGTACGTTTGAAAGCCATGGGAAAGATCCAGAAGATGGGAAAATAGGTTCCACGGGAACCGAATGAAAGACAGCAGGAAAACCGAGAAACCACTTGCGAAATGCTGCTCGCCAGGTACAAAAGAAAGTCATTTCACCATCGAATTGTGACTGGCGATGAAAAGTGGATACATTTTGAGAATCCTAAGCGTAAAAGATCATGGGTAACTCCGGCAGAACCATCGACATCGACTGCAAGGCGAAATCGCTATGGACGGAAGACAATGCTCTGTGTTTGGCGGGATCAGAAGGGTGTGATCTATTGTGAGCTGCTAAAACCTGGCGAAACCATTGATACTGAACGCTACTGATAATGCATGATAATGCATCATCACACACAGCAAAACTGGTCAAGGAAACGATTGAGGCGTTTAGTTGGGAAATACTTTTGCATGTGGCTTACCAGACTTGGCTTCGTACGATTACTGCTTATTTGCATCGATGGGACACGCACTTGTTCATCAGCAGCGCTTCACTTCTTACGAAAATGTACGAAAATGGCTCGATGACTGGTTTGCCTCAAAAGAGCAACGGTTTTCTTGGCGTGTCATTCACAAATTGTGAGACAGTTTGGGAAAATGCATGGCTAGCGATGAGAAATACTTCGAATACAATTTTTTTTTTTCATTTTCACGCAATAAACGTGTATTTTCCATACAAAAATTCCGGTTTCATATTTACATACCTGGTATATATATTATATGTCAGGAGTACACGCTTCATAAGAATAGAAAAAAAAAAAACGAGATCCTTTTCCGTTTTTTCGTGTATACGAGATCTTCCACTTGCGTTATCCTCATATATAGTCGTCGTCGAGTCGGGAATAGTTTTCGCAGTGAGTGCCCGCGAGAGGGAGGGCGCAGAAAAAGGGCCCCGTTATATATAAAGGGATGGTAGGTATATAAGAAGCGCGCGCTCTCCTACTCGAGAGTCACTGGGCTCCTGGCGTGGCTCCTCTGTGTTGAACTATATACATATATATAGAGCCACCAAAGAAACGTAGAGAGTGAGTAAGAGAAAAAAGAAATAGAGAGAGAGAGCAGGGTCCTATAAATAATTAGCGAGGAGTCGCTCTCTGGTCGTCGGGCGTAAGCGGCTTACGACCCCCCCCCCCCCCCCCCCCGATTCAACCCCACCGCATCCCTTATATACGATCCGCGCCACGGGTCGCGTTGTTCGGTCCCCCCGTCCCGGCCCTCACTTTCGTCACCGGCGCTGTATATACTCGCGTCGCGACCCCGACGTCGTGACCTCACCCTCCCCCGAACCTCCTCATCGCCAGCCCTCTCTGCCGCGATGGTCCCCGTTCCTCAAACCGCGCCGCTATATACATATATACGCTGTGGTTTCACTCCGAGAGAAAGAAAAATGGAGGAATCGAGGAAAGAGAGAACCGACCGCTCACCCCCTCATCATCGGCGAAATATCTATAGCCAATGTACAGTAAGCGATCGCTCTATACTTTACAAAGTCGGGAACGAGATTTGTTGCTTATTTTGGGACTAAAAGGGACCCTAGCTGCAATGAAATGGGGTCGGGGTGGGGGGGGGGGGGGGAGGTGTGTACGAAACCAAACAGGGCACGATTCGCATCGGCAGGGAGGCGGATAGGTGGCACAAAAAGCAACAATCGAACTGAGTAACAATTTCAATATTTCTGATCCATAAAGGCTCACATAGCCCTTAAGTTTTCAAAAAAAAGATTTTGATTAACAGATTTTTATTCATTATACTTTGAACATTTTTTTAAAAAACTTTTATGAAAATTCCACGACGTTACAAAGTTATAGCAATAAATATGATCGGACATCGGGACGTCGTCGTACCTACCAGAAACTTCAAGGGGGGAAATAGGGTTAGACGGTTCAAAAAATCGATTTTTTTTTGTTTCATAAATTGTTAGTGAAACTATTGAAAAATATGTTCCCAAAATTTTAAATGCAAATTCCGACTCGTTCTATTGTTATAAGCCATTAAAGTGAGTAGCTCTCCTTCAGGCCCCGAGCGCGTCACGTGTTTCAAACGCGTTTTTCTGAAAACGACTTTTTTTTAACTTGCGTACACGGTAGTTTGAAAAGTTTTCAACCAATCGTTTTGAAAATTGGCAGTTACTTTCTTCATAGTATTGCGCTCTATATGAACCTAAAATCGGAATATTATCATTATTTAAAATAATTTTTTTTTGCAAATAAAGTTGTAAAAATGGCAAAACATCATGCTTTTTTGTTTTGACCCCTGTAAAATATTCAATTTTCTATTTTTTTATAGCATTTAGGTTCATATAGAAGAGAGACATATAATAATAGTAAATTCCAACCTCGTTTGATTTCAGATGAAAATTGCGGCTTCCAGAATGTACGCAAAATGCTGAGTCTGATTGTGACTTGCAATACTTGCAATGCTTGTCTGATTGTACTATATACTTAAATATATATATAAAATATTCTCAAAGTTTCAATTAATTATATTCATTTTTTATACTATAAAAAAATTTATGAAAATCATTGAGAAAACGCTGTCCTAATCCTATTCCCTCCCTTAAACGCGTTTTTCTCGAAACTATGTTTTTAGACAGTGTCAGCACGATAACTCAGTCAATTTTTAATATTTTTTAACATTGATTTAAAAAAATCTTGATCAATTATTTTCTGTATAGTCTGACGAGAGGTTTTTTCAATTTTTCGGTTGGCCAATTTTTTATAAATCATTAAACAGTAATTTTTTTTTTAAATTGCATACTAAAGTTTGAAATACTGTAATTTCTTTATTTTTGAGAAAAAAAAAATTCCCTCCGTCAGACTATTACCACTACATTATTTTACTAGATTCTTTTTTGTTTTTTCAGATTGGATAATTTTTGGTGAAGTTATGATGTCGACAAGTAGGCGTCATGGTTTTCATCAGTGGTCCATTTATATCCATCAAAAATAATGTTAATATTTAAAAAAACAAATGTTTTAATTTTTTTTCGTATAGGTGAAAAGTTAATAAAAAATGTGAAATCAACAATTTAATTTTTTTTTCACCATGTAACGTTTATAATAATTTTTTTCAAATTTATTCGGTTTTCAGCGCGCGCAGCGATATGTGAGGGGGAAGTAGGGCTAGAACAGCGTTTTCTCAATGATTTTCATGAATTTTTTATAGTATAAAAAATGAATATAATTTATTGAAACTTTGAGAATATTTTATACATATATTTAAGTATATACTATAAAATTTTTGAAGAATTTGCGTGAAAAATACCGAAAATATTAGCGACCCCATATTGCAGGTCACAATCAGACTCAGCATTTTGCGTACATTCTGGAAGCCGCAATTTTCATCTGAAATCAAAAGAGGTTGGAATTTACTTTTATTATATGTCTCTCTTCTATATGAACCTAAATGCTATCAAAAAAATAGAAAACTGAATTTTTTACAACGGTCAAAACAAAAAAGCATGATTTTTTGCCATTTTTACAACTTTATTTGCAAAAAAAAATTATTTTAAATAATGATAGTATTCCGATTTTAAGTTCATATAGAGCGCAATACTATGAAGAAAGTAACCACCAATTTTCAAAACGATTGGTTGAAAACTTTTCAAACTAGCGTGTACGCAAGTTTAAAAAAAGTCTTTTCAGAAAAACGCGTTTGAAAACATAGTACGCTCGATTATACACGTGGCGCGCTCGGGGCCTGAAGGAGAGCTACTCACTTTAATGGCTTATAATAATAGAACGAGTCGGAATTTTCATTTCAAATTTTGGGAACATATTTTTCAATAGTTTTACTAACAATTTATGAAATAAAAAAATAATCGATTTTTTTAACCGTCTAACCCTATTTCCCCCCTTAAGACATAAATCAAGGTGTCCAGAATTACTTGACCAAATTATTCGCTTTGATGGTTTGGAGATGGCATTTGACCGGAAAATTTCAATGCATTCTGTCGGTAATGAAGAGTCGATGAAACGGACCTGCAACATGCTCTTGAAACCGCTGCTCCCGGCGAACAGCGTTAAAATAAGCGAGCTACTACTCTACGTAAATATATATACTGAAATGTATGTCCGACATATATCGAATACCAGCGAAACGAAAGAACGTAACGCTGCTTCACTTCGCGCGTTGAACCCAACTGGGTTACGGCCTTTTATTCGTAAGTATAGAATCAGCAGAACGCAAAGACCACTAGAGTCCTCTCTCAGGGGCGAATAGAGAGCGAGGAGCAAACGCCGTCGCGAGAACGGCTTCGCAGTTATGCGAAAAGAGAAAGGACCGACGAGTAGATAGGAGGATGATGATATATTGAGAGTGAGGGAGAATGGCAAAGAGATGGATGTATAGAGGAGGGTTTGAAATGAATAGAGAATGAGGGATGCACTCACCCCGGTTCTTCGACATTTCTATGTGGCACTCGCAGTATATGCTAAGGTCTTCGTGTAGTGTATCGATATATCATATTTCTATATATGTGTGCGCATGTTTTAAGGGAGGAAATACGGTAGTTTCTCCGCGTAAAGTCAGAACGGACAAAGTTAATGTACAATGAAGGAAATAAATTGTTGAGAGTTCTGAGATATAAACAGATAATTTCACGTTTTTAAAAATGGGCTAGGGCCCATTTATTACTCCCTTAGCAAAATTTTCCATTCGCAGCTAACGTCAAAGGCTGATTACCATGAACTTTCAATGCGAATTGTATGGCAAAGTGAAGGAAAATTTTTTAATGGCAGCGAGCTGAATGGAAAATCAGTGGCAAACTCGAATGACAATTTCTTTCCATACCAACTGAATGAAAAGCTAATGGCAAACTCCAATGGCAGTTCTTTCCATAAAAACTGTATGGTAATATTACCTTTCAGTGTCATTTTAATGGTAAATTTGTATGACATTTCTTTCTTTTTTTATAAAATAAAGTATGTATCAAACTCGGATATATATACCGGGTTAATAATTTAATCTGGAATTTTGTAATATCTCGAAAAATACGCATCATACAGAAAAATGTACCGAATCGAAACTTCAATATCTCCGAGGGGGGCATCTGTTACTACTGAATTATGCCCACCCCCATACCCCCTTTTGGTCAGGCAGGCGGCAAATTTTAAATCTTAAATACGAATCTGTCGTTTCGCGATAGAATCAAAATAATCTAAAAACGCGTATTTAGTATTTTTCGACGGGCTATTCAATAATGTTACAGTTGCCCCGCGCCCCGTATGGGCAGGATGGTTGACCCGTCGGAAAATACTAAATACGTGTTTCTCTGTTTTTAGATTCTTTTGATTTCTGTTTCATTTCTTGCGATTGCAGCTCCATCTATCGCGAATCGAAACAAAATTTTTCGACAAATCGTCTGCAATAAAAAATAGGTGTTCCTGTTTAAGATTTTTAATTAGCCGCCCACGGTGCCCACAGAGGGTGTGGGGGTCGGCATAATGTAGTACTAACAGATGCCTACCTCGGAGATATTGACGTTTCCATTCGGCAAATTTTTCTGTACGATGCATATTTTTCGAGATATTACAAGATTCCAGGTTAAATGATTCACCCGGTACTTATATATATGTATATTTGGGGGATTTTTTTTTCGACTATTTTTATTTTCTCAGTCCCCACCTGAAATTTTGTTGGATATGTCGAAAAACAAATTCCCTGAACGTTACAGCCCTTAATATTAATTCTAAGTCCTTTCCCTTAGCGCGAAAAGATTTTCCATCTAAAATACACGTAAATCGAATTTTTTTTCTTCAAAATTCTATAACTCAGCCGCATTTTATGCTATCATATTGTTCGTGGTTTCGATTTACTCAGAATAAAACAATCTAGAAAAGTGCCTATTGCGGCGAAAGCGTAAATTGTACTGGTGAGTTAGTACGGGTCACTAAAGTTGATTTTCACTCAAAATTCTTGTTTTTTTGCTTTTATCTCCGAAACAATTAACTTTACGAAAAAAATGTAAATAAACAATTTGTTGGAAATTTAATTTCCTACAAAAAATGTCCTATCGACCTAATTGCTTAGATTAATATTTATTGAGATATTGAACTTTAAGTTATGAGTAGTATACATCTTTTACGGTTTCTATTATCGTACAAATTTTATACTACTCATAAGTTTTTACGGTTTATATTACCGTAAAAATTTTATACTACTCATAAGTTAAAGTTCAATATCTCAAGAAATATTAATGGCAATTAGTGGCAAATTTTATTAAAAAATCACAAAAAATGCACACAAACTATGATCAGGAAAAACTGGAAAATAATAGGAAGGATCTGAGAAGTTTACGAAAAAAATTACGACTATATACGTTTATGAAGAATGCCTCATATATATATATAGTCCTTTCAGTCTTTATAGCAATTTTTTTAAATCTATGCAAATAAATAACAATATTATAAGAAGTGATAATAATATTATGAGTCCATAATATTAGTAGTCTATATAATGTATGCATTGAACCCAGTTATATAATCTTACTACATAATAAAGCTGTAGAGTTTGTATGTTTGTTTGAACGCGCTAATCTCAGGAAATACTAATCCAATTTGAAAAATTCTTATTGCATTAGATAGTTCGTTTAATCAGGAAGGCTCTAGGCCATATAACTTCGTGCTATGACCCTAAGGAGCGGCGGCGGCGTCGGTTTATTTTTTAGTAATTGGTCCTTTTACTTTGCCACATAATTTCCGAATGGTATTTATAGTTAAAGAGATGCAATTGGTTATGTACTCATAATGGTTATGACTCATATGAAACAGATATATAATCCGAATTTAACGCGAGTGAAATCGCGAAGCGCAGGCAGTATATACATTAGGGAGATTTTTTTTTTACGACTATTTTTTTTCTCAGTCCCCACTTGAAATTTTGTTGGATATGTCGAAAAAGAAATTCCCTGAAAGTTACAGCCCTTAATATTAATTCTAAGTACTTTCCCTTAGCGTGAAAAGATTTTCCATCTAAAATACACGTAAATCGAATTTTTTTTTTTTCAAAATTCTATAACTCAGCCGCATTTTTTGCTCTCATATTGTTCTTGGTTTCGATTTACCGAGAATAAAACAATCTAGAAAAGTGCCTATTGCGGCGAAAGTGTAAATTGTACTGGTGAGTTGGTTCGGGTCACTGAAGTTGATTTTTATCTAAAATTCTCGTTTTTTTGCTGCCATTTCCGAAACAATTAACTTTACGAAAAAAGCGAATGAAAAATTTGTTGGAAATTTAATTTCATACAAAAAAGGTCCTATCGACCTAATTGCTTAGATTAAGAACGGCCATTGAATTTCCAATGTTGCAGACGCAATGGCAAGTGAAGGCACTTTTGACAAGGATAAAAACTCCATTAAAAATCACATTAGTCTTGCAAGTACCGATGCCTACGGGAAATAAAATGGTAAAAACTTCATTCAAAATCCCATTGGTATTGTCATTGATGCCTACGGAAAATTGAATGGTAAAATTTTGTTATTGGCAAAATTGGCTTGGTATTTTTCCCAATGACAAAAATTCTATTGGAATCCCCAATGTCAATACCAAATAGGATTTCGAATGCAGCTTTTAACATTCATTTACCATAGGCATTTACCACAAATAATGGCAATACCAATGGAATTTTAAATGGAGCTTTTACCCTTAGCAAAACTGCCTTCAATTGCCATTGCGTCTGAAGCAATGGACATTTAATGGTATTTCTTAATGATAATAAATGGCAAAACTAAACTAAGGGTTACTTCCTACAATAACGGAGTAGTATGGCAGGATACTTAGTGTTCAATTCAGAGAAAATCAATTGAAGCATTCCATAATATATTCATTGTAGCTTCATTTTTTTTCTCTTTTTTTCCAACAACCATATTGAGTCCACCGGAATCAGCAAATCTATGAGTCCTTCACAGAAGTCCTGTCATTCGATGTCCAACGTTGGAACGTCGATCAGTGTCACATTTCGGTTATCCGCTTGATGGACCCAATTTTAACCGTACGCAAGAATTGATAATCGTGAATTAATATTTGTGTAATTGTAAAAAGTCTTTTTCACCGGACCAATGTTTCTCACATGGTTAACAATTCGATTCATATCGGACGCGTATAAACAGCTAATATATTTTGTTCACGCACGATTCAATTTGTTTCTTCTGGCACGCGCCAGATATATATATATATATTTATATACCCACACGTATGTTGCAGTAAGAACGTGTCCCCTTGTACAATTTCTGACGTGCATCAGTACACAGCCCAGTGTCCCTATATCAAAGGGGGTTGAATGGATGAAGAAAAAAAAAATAGAGAGATAAAAGGAGCGCATCGAGGGGGCGGGGGTTACAAAGTGAATCTCGGATTACCGCGTGTGTGCGGCACGGCGATCTTTCTCTGTCTCTACATATATATATATATATATATGGACACCGCGAAACCTTACACCGTTCGCGGGCGCCAAGAGAGATGTACATGTATATGTATATACGAGATATGTACCAAACGCCAAATACTCGAATTGCATCTAAGAGAGAAACTGCTCGATTTTTGTGATGATGCCTTTTTCGCTAGTCTTTGCCGGCCATCCCCCTCTTTATGTGTCCGAAATGCGGCTACGGAGGAATCGTATTTCGATTCTACGGGTGGCCTACATGCAACGGGGAAAACTACCCCTCTACGAGAAGTGATTCGACATATATATGGGCCATTTCAAAACAAATAAAACAATGCGTAGTTAACAATTCTTCTTAAATACGAAATTTAGCGTCGTAAGGGTTGAAGAAAACCATATAATTCTTCAAACCAAATTCCTTCGAAAATATTCGAAACGAAGAATGTCTCGACAGTATTAATTTTAACAATTTCATTGATAACGATCAAGGGAATTTTTTGAAAAATCTGAAAATCTTTACGTGTTGGCGTTTTTTGTCAATCAACGGCATATGAAATTGCAAAATTCATCAATTGTCACAATAATCGTAGCGAACAAAAGGTCTTCACTTGATCTACTTGTGTAGCAAACTTTAGCCAGAAAGCTCAAATCAATTCGAAGCTATACGGCCGTTTCAATTTTTCATCCCTATCACACATCCACCGGGCCATTTTTGTTTTTTTTTTCTAAATATAGTTTCCCATGTTTCGGAACATTTTAAGGAATCACATACCGCTGAAAATTTCAAAAAATCGATTTCTTTTACAGACTTTCATTCTTTATACTTTTAAGAATTAAAAAAAAAAAATTTAAGGGTAGAAATAGGGTTAGACGGTTCAAAAAATCGATTTTTTTTTAATTTCACGTAATTTCAGTAAAACTATTGAAAAATATGTTCCCAAAATTTTAAATGAAAATTCCGACTCGTTCTATTGTTATAAGCCATTAAGGGGGGAAATAGGGTTAAGACAGCGTTTTCTCCAGGATCTTCATGAATTTTTTTAAAGTATAAAAAATGAATATAATTTATTGAAACTTTAAGAATATTTTATACATATATTTAAGTATATACTATAAAATTTGTATACATATATTTAAGTATATATTATAAAATATTAGCGACCCCATATTGCTTGTTTTTCTGGGTACTATTTTTTTAAACGTGTTTTTCTGAAAACGACTTTTTTTGAACTTGCGTACACGCTAGTTTGAAAAGTTTTCAACCAATCGTTTTGAAAATAGGCAGTTACTTTCTTCATAGTATTGCGCTCTATATGAATCTAAAATCGGGATATTATCATTATTTCAAATAATTTTTTTTTGCAAATAAAGTTGTAATCAATGGCAAAAAATCATGCTTTTTTGTTTTGACCCCTGTAAAAAATTCAATTTTCTATTTTTTTGATAGCATTTAGGTTCATGTAGAAGAGAGACATATAATAAAAGTAAATTCCAACCTCGTTTGATTTCAGATGAAAATTGCGGCTTCCAGAATGTACGCAAAATGCTGAGTCTGATTGTGACTTGCAATATGGGGTCGCTAATATTTTATAGTATATACTTAAATATATGTATAAACATTTTATAGTATATACATAAATATATGTATAAACATTTTATAGTATATACTTAAATATATGTATAAAATATTCTCAAAGTTTCAATAAATTATATTCATTTTTTATACTATAAAAAAATTCATGAAAATCATTGAGAAAACGCTGTCCTAACCCTATTTCCCCCCTTAAGAAAATTCGACTCCGTCACAAACTTATAGCAATAAATGTGACCAGACATCGGGTTTGAACGCGTGTTACCAGAAAGTTAAAATTCGTTTTTCTCGGAACTATATTTTTAGACAGTGTCAGCACGATAACTCAGTCAATTTTTAATATTTTTCAACTTTTTTTTTAAATCTTAATAATTATTTTCTCTATAGTCTGACGAGAGATTTTTTAAATTTTTTCGTTGGACAATTTTTTATAAATTATTAAACACTAATTTGTTTTTTTAAGTTGCATACTAAAGTTTGAAATACTGTAATTTCTGTATTAAAAAAAAAATCCCCCCGTCAGACTATTACTACTACAATAATTTACTGGATTCTTTTTTTATTTTTGCAGATTGGATAATTTTTGGTGATGTTATGATGTCGACAAGGAGGCGCCATGGTTTTCAACAGTAGTACAATTTATACCCGTAAAAAATAATGTTAATATTTTAAAAAAATATTAAAAAATTTTTTTTTTGATAGTTGAAAAGTTAATAAAAAATCTGTAATCAACAATTAAATTTTTTTTTTCACCATATAACCTTTATAATAATTTTTCAAATTTATTCGGTTTTCAGCGCGCGCAGCGGTATGCCCTTAAACGCATTGGCACTAAAAACTGGTGGTATCTTTTTTCGAAAAATACAGATTCCTCCGTTAGAAAACAATATAAATGTCAAGAATCATGAGCCCTGCTGATTTGAACTGGAATCCCCTATATATGCTAGCCACCAGTTCGTATAAATATATATATGATTTGTACAGTTGAAAAAAGAGCTATACGATAGACGTTGTATTAATGGGCACGTAATAGCCTATTTGTGATCGCTAATAGCCGCAGCGATGCGGCAACGCTCACGCTCCCCGGGAAGCACTACTACATTTTCTCTTTCACTCTCTCACTCTTTCTCTCATCCCCGTTATCCAGCGACCTCATCGAGACCAAACTCCCCATGGGAAATCTCGGGTCTGTATACGCTCGCTGCAACCCCTAACGGAACTCCCAGCGAAGAGAAAATTTTTTGTTTTTTTTTAATCTGTCCTCCACTACTTCTTTTCCTCTTCATTTTTATATATACTACGTATAAGGGATTTCTTTTTGCTGAGTAGATGATTTAATGGAACAAGGATTGTAAAAAAATAATAGAGCTTCGATGGATTTCATCGCGTATATAGCGAACGCGGAAATGGGAGAAATTCGTGAAAGCTCAGAAGTTGTTTTGTTTTGTTACTTTAAACATATTTGATTCGAATCAAATGAAATTTGACAGAGCGAAACGATGTTTTACTCTATGTATTGGAAAATTTGCAAAATTTGCATTCCTTTGACATTTCTGATTTTCTAATTGATTCAGTAATTGTTTAATTAAAATAACCTTAACTTGAAGCAATAAAAGCCATTTTTCATGGTTAGGAAAATTCACCTGACACGTTTATACACCATTCAATCTGTAGAACAAATGTTACAATCGACTTTGACTTGAAAAAAAAGCAAGACAAATGCTAAAGAAAGAGTGCGACGCACCTGAAGTATCTCGATTCCCGGAGGGTGAAAATTCATAATTTCTATTCCCGAAGCGGAGAAAAAAAAAGGTATATACGAGGAAACGATAAATTTATAAGTTAAATCTACGTGAGAGAAAAAGAGGGGTTGAGAAGAGTCGAATTTTTCGTGGTTGACAGAAAAGAATCTTAAGATCACGGAATTTGAAAGGTAAGAGTATAACCGATCGGGAAACGGAAATCTCTCACGTCCGGCGGAACATCCTGACATTTTTCTTATTCGTAAATTTGACACAATGCCGCCCGAGAAAACGGACCTTGCAACACGAAATATTTTGTGGGTGTTGGTGCTGACCGGAGAAAAATCCAAAGACATATATAATGCATTATACAGGGGTTGATGGTCGGGATAGAGCAGGTAGGGGAGACGAATTCACCGGCTACTGTGAACGCCATTCAACTTTTACTATTGTAGTGCACAGTGAATAAATGAGGACTGGGGCAAAACGGGCCCCACGGGGTAAAACGGCCTTCACCAAAATTATCGAAAAAAAAAAAGATTAAATGATTGACAAATTTTTTTTATAAATCAATTATCATTATAATGGACCGAAATATATAAAATTAGGGTCCTAACACTAGTTCTACGGTCACTGAAACGTATAGTTTTCAAAAATTTCAATTCATCGAAGATTTGAACTCACAATCGAACGAACTGCGCCACTAGCAGAACCACACGGTCGTAGATAGAGAAACGGAAAAATTTAGTCCCTCCCCAATAACACCGAGTTTTCTTGAAAACTCACAAAATAAAGAAAAACACGAAAATCGAAGAAATCACTTTTTGGGCGAGTTTCAACGGAATTTTAAGTTTCTCCAGGAAATGACGACCGAATTAGTAATCAACGAGTCAAAATACATCGATATAGCGTCCTGAAAGAAAATTAACAAGTTAAAAATTTCTTTACATTTTGGCCAAAAAGAAGTGACTGCACTAAAATCGCTGTAACGGTGCTTCCCGATGAAGTTGCAACCCCATTATGTACTCATTCTTTTCGTAACCGTTCACCCTTTAAAATGCCGTGCCATTCATTGAGTTACGATTTTTTTTCAATTTTCCAGAGATTTTTGAAGTCGGACCATGGATTTTTGCGAATTTTTCCATTACACTCCTCATTTTCTTTCGCCGATTTTCAAAGCGACATTGCGGCCACAATAATTGAGATATCGGAATGAGGTAAACGGCGTTCTCTAAGTCTACTCGTGATGTTTTCAAAAACCTCGTCAAAACCCAAAATCGGTTAAACGGGCACATACTTATAGGCATTTGAAATTTCGAAATTTTAAAGTATCTGAAAAAGTTGGCAAAAAGTGGCAAAACCTTTTTTTCATTTTTTTTCAATTTTTCGATACCCTATTAGATCGGAAATTTTCTGTTGATTACGAATAACACCGCGTTTTTTTCGAAAACTCAAAAAGTCAATGGAAAACACGGGAAAATAAAAAAAATTCAGTTTTTAGACTAATTTCGTGGCGCAAACAATATTTTTCTTCAGACGCGATATAAGGGTGGTAAATATTTCATTTTTTCATGCAAGCAATGAATTTACGCTATTGGCAGTGTCCGTTTTGCCCCGGTCTCCTATTTATTGGGCGACAATTGATTGAAGTATATGGTCGTGTGACCGGGAACTTTAGCGGGGGTGAAGAAAAATACCTTCGTATTGCGACACGGACGATGAAAAACTCGTTAGTGTCCGAATTCGGTGGTCGGTCGAACGGTAACACATAGGATAATAAATGTGGGAACACGAAAAGATCGTGATGAATGAAGGAGAGAAAAAAAATAGAATCTTGTGCGTTGCTCATTATTTCATCTCGTTCACAAATCACCCTCAACGAGCAAGTTAGTTTTTCAATTTTCGCGTCCTTATACCGGAGCAAAGCTTGGAGATAAAATAATGTGACGTTTGATTGAGAGAGAGAGTGGAAGAGAGAGAGATAAATAAAATGAAATTGCGCATTCTTCGGTAGAGCGTGAGATGATGGATAATGACGATTCGTGGTAACGGAATGACAAGACGTAGGGGTGCAGCATAAACGCGCGAACGAATAAGAAAAAGAATATCCATTGGCGATAATCAATTTTGAGGATCGATCGTAACGATCGATATATAAATCTGTCTCCGAGGTTCATTCTCTCGGTCCCGCGAGTATTACGCTGCAGAAACCGGTGAATGGAAGTCGAGTTTGAGTAGAGAGGCCAAGACATTTGGCTCCCCGGCGAGTAAAACCGACCGTGCGTGCGCTCTGAGCTATCGCTGTCTCTCTATCTTTCTCCCCGGTGTTTGCTACTTTCCGAGGCGGGATCGAGAGAGAGACGGGACCTCGGCATTGTCTGGGACAAATCAAATTATGTACGCGTCGCGAGAGTACGTATCAACGCTGTATGGGTATTCTCTGTATGACCGAAGAAAAAAAGCTGTATGCCAGACCGCGGCGAGACGAGGTCTGAACCCCGAAATTTTGAAGTACTCGAGGGTGGGGTAGTTCTGCGGTATAATATGTCAACAAAGCAACATTTTTTTCATTGTTGTTATTATTGTTCTTGTTATTTATTTTATCATAATTAGCAATTAATTAGGTAATTTCCTTTTGTTTGTTTGTTTTTTTTAAGGAGTTATACGCAATCAGGAAACCGAAAAAAGCGATTTTTCAAGAGTTTTTCCTGGAAAGACATTTTTATTTATTAATGTCAACATTTATATACGTATTGTCGTAACTTTTAACTTTATTTTCATATTTTTTATTTATATAAATAATGATTTTTGAAGCTGCTGTAGCTGATCTCCGAGAGCTCATCTAAAAAAAAAGGCGTTTTGCGGTGTGCACGATATCTCTGGATTGGATGAGCGAAAATGAAAAAACAAAAAAGCTTTCGTTAATATAAGGTATTATCTAATAATTA
This sequence comes from Oxytorus armatus, assembly GCA_958009045.1. Lineage (NCBI taxonomy): Eukaryota > Metazoa > Arthropoda > Insecta > Hymenoptera > Ichneumonidae > Oxytorus > Oxytorus armatus. Next base: position 10,097,489 of record OY253756.1, read on the forward strand.
ATCTAAGGAATAAGCAAAATATTAATTTTTAACAAAATGGCAGCTTCTCAAAAAAAATATCGATTTCCCATAAAAATGTTTGCTTTAAATTGTTTATAAAATGGAAAATATTTATCGGCGAGAAAAAACCTTCAATTAATCATTAAAAAATATGTTTATAAAACTTGTATAAAAATTTCAGACCGATCGGTTTAGCCGTTTCCGAGGAATCTTGCTCAGCGAATTTAAAAACACAGTTTTGAGAAAAACGCATTGAAACTTTCAAAATCATGCTCAGACGCTCCGAGACGTCTTTGCAAACATGCGTGTAACTTCGAGAATATTTGTCAGATTGACATGAAATTTTTTGTATATATACTTAAATATATGTACATCGCAAATGTAAATTTAAAAAAAAAATCGAAAATCCTGACTGCGAATAACCGCTTAACGCAAAAAATTACCGCGACAGGGTTTCGAAAAAATTTGTTTAAAACCATTCTGTTTTTCGACAGTTTGGGGCGAACGATTTTTTTTTCGCTACTCACGCGGGATACCGTCGAGCTTAAATTGCAATAAATGGAAATGAACTTCGAATTTCTGCTTATTTTCCTACGAAAATGCTAGGGCGCAACAGACATCGGAGCAACAATGACCTGCTAGTTAGTAGATTCTTATACGAGGTCTGTTCAAAAAGTATCGCGAATTTTGAATTTCCGCGGGCTACGTATATTCGATTTTCGATTTTTTTGTGGCGTTAGGTTGGTACTCGCGTCCCTCAATTATGCTGAAAAAATCAGCCATTTTGAATGTTTAGTTAATTGTTGACAGCCGTTTTGGTTAGACGTGTTTTGGCTTGTCTTCGATTTTTGCCTATTCCAAAAAAGCAGCTTCCATTGCGATGATTGAGCTTTGGTTTCCACGTCATAACCATAAACTCATGATTCGTCGCCAATTATGACCCTCTGGAGCAAATTTGGGTCGTCGCGGACCGAGTCCAACAGCTCTTTAGCAATGTTAACGCGACACTGTTTTTGTTCGAAATTGAGCAATTTTGGCACGAATTTCGCGGCGACCTGTCTCATGCCCAAATCATTGGTAAAAATAGAATAGAACTTCTCTAACGGTGATTCGACGATTGGCCAATATTATTTTCTTCACTCCATCAATGTTTTCGTCTGTTGTTCATGTGCTCGGGCGTCCGGAACGCATTTCGTTGTTCGCATCTTCTCGGCCCTCTGAGAACATTTTGTACCACCGATAAACGTTGCTTTGGTCCAAGGTAGCCTCACCATATGCCACAGTCAACATTCGGAATGCGTCCGCGCGTTTAATTTTGTTTTTCACACGAAATTTGATACAGATTCTTCGATCCATTTTTTGGAATAGGCAAAAAATCGAAGGCAAGCCAAAACACGTCTAACCAAAACAGCTGTCAACAATTAACTAAACATACAAAATGGCCGATTTTTTCCGCATAAGTGAGGGACATGAGTACCAACCTAACGCCACAAAAAAATCGAAAATCGAATATACGTAGCCCGCGGAAAATCAAAATTCGCGATACTTTTTGAACAGACCTCGTATGTCTATCCGTCTACTATGTACGAAAAAAAAAAATGGATTTTACGGTGGAGCACCTGTAGAGCAAATGTTTTGACTATCCCTGACGATGGTGTGTTCCCCCCTCCCCAGAGACGATGAATATATACGCGTAAGATGACCGGCAAATTTATCCGTCTCGTTTTCAGATCACGGAAAATACAACTTTTTCGATTTCTCAGTATTCGACGAGATCCTCCCTATATTAAAATCTCGACCGATCCTCTCGGATCTTCAACCTGACACGGATTATCGATCATAAAAAGTTGAATAGAGAACGAAGGCGGGGGTGTCACAACGACAATTATGAATACCATTGAAAATGTGTATATGTGTGTGTCTCTGTATATAATGTATTGTACAGCCCGTTCGTGTTTTGTGTGCCACTTCATACTACGGTCATCCACTCTATTGGTTTCTCATTTCATTTTTTTTTTCGCACACTAAGCACACAGTCATCGTGACTCTGTTGGAAGGAAAGGACATATATTTTTGAAGATTTCTTAAATATCACTCTCTCACGCGTTACCGGCTTCTGTCGCGATGAATATTATGAAAAAATCGCAACGAAATCACATTCTAACAAAAGCTAAAGCAAAGATATAAAGAAAAAACAGGTTCAGGTCAGAAATGTTGCGAGTTGACGTTGAAAATACGATTGTTTATTTTTATTTTTTTCATGAAAACAAAGCTTCGTTCAGGAGGAAGGAAAAGGTGAGAAATGAAAATCCTCGCTCTATCAGCAAGTGGCTTTCTTCATTATCGATTTCCCATGGAGAAAGAGCGATGTGAATTTTCGCAAAGAAGATTCCTTTCCTTTTCTCAGTCTTCCCCGTCCAATAGACAATTCCTTATAAACCATAAGCGTTCCTCATCGATAATATTTGGTGAATGAGCGAAAAAAGCCGAGGTAGCAACCTCCGAATTTCATTTTTCATCTGTTTACATTTATTTATCATACCCTCCCTTAGCAAAATTTGCCATTGGCACTCAATTGCAGAGGCTGGTTACCATACACTTCCAAAGCTAATTGTATGGCAAAGTCAAGGGAAAATTTGTCATGGCAACGAGCCGAATGGAAAGCCAATGTCAAACTTGAATGGCAATGTCTGTCCATACAAACTGAATGGAAAAGCCAATTGTAAACTGCAATGGGAATTTCTTTCCATACAAAGTGAATGGAAAATCATTGGCAAACTCGAAGGACAATGTCTTCCAGACAAACTGAATGGTAAGTCAATGGCAAACTCGAATGGCAATCTCTTTCCATACAAACTGAATGGAAAGCTAGTGGCAAACTCCAATGGCAGTTTTTTCCATACAAACTGAATGGAAAAGCCAATTATAAACGGCAATGGCAATTTCTCTCCATACAAAGTGAATGGAAAATCAATGGCAAACTCGAAGAACAATGTCTTCCGTACAAGCTGATTGGTAAGTCAATGGCAACCTCGAATGGCAATGTCTTTCCATACAAACTGAATGGAAAGCCAATGGCAAACTCCAATGGCAGTGTTTTTCCATACAAACTGAATGGAAAACCAATGACAAACTCGAATGGCAATTTCTTTCCATAGAAACGGAAAGCCAATGGAAAGCCAATGGTAAACTCAAATGGCAATGTCTTTCCATACAAACTGAATGGAAAGTTAATGGCAAACTTCAATGGCAATTGTTTCCATAGAAACTGAATGGTAATATTACCTTTCAGTTTCATTATGAATGGTAAATTCGCATGGCATTTCTTCCTTTTTTTATAAAATAATGTATATATCAAACTTAGATATATATACATATATATCTGAGTGTGATACATATATTATATATTCTACTAATATTATGAACTTATAATATTATTATCTCTTCTTATAATATTGTTATTTCTTTGCATAGATTCAAAAAAATTGCTGTAAAGACTGAAAGGACATAATATTTATATGAGTTCTTCATAAACTTATATAGTCGTCATTTTTTTCGTAAACTTCTCAGATAGTTCCTAAGATGTTCCAGTGTTTACTAGATCACACTTTGGGTGCATTTGTTAAGATTTATTAGCAAAATTTGCCACTCATTGCCATTGACTGTTCAATGGCTTCAGACTCAATGGCAATTGAAGGCACTTTGCCAAGGATAAAAACTTCATTAAAAGTCGGATTGGTCTTGCCATTGCTGGTGCCTATGGGAAATCGAATGGTAAAAACTCCATTCAAAACCCCATTGGTATTGCCATTGTTGCCTATGGGAAATCGAATGGTAAAATGTTGTCATTGGCAAAACTTCCTTGACATTTTCACCAATGACAAAAATTCCATTGGAACCCCCAATGGCAATACCAATGCGATTTTGGATCGACTTTTTACCTCGGGCAAAACTGCTTTCAATTGCCATTGCGTCCAAAGCAATGGAAATTCAATGGCACCTCTTAGTGGCAATGAATGGCAAATGTTACTAACGGCTTGTACACTTGACCAACGCGCATAGGCGTTTTACAATCGCAAACGTGTTGTAGATGCGAAAAAATTATAATAATAAATTGACCATAAAAATCGTATGAATGAATCGGTTAATACTCCCTGTTTTTTTTCTCCACACCGCGACGTGGCGTCACACCACCATTAAAATGGTTATTGGCAGAGAGATGTTGTTGAATCGCGGAGCGTTCGATGGTATATCATATATATCGTTATACTTTTATGTTATAGTTGTATATGCGATATAGTGTAGAACGGTATACGAGGTATAGGTTAATGGAAGCAAGCCGGTTTTAGCTACTCTAATAGTATAGTAATGCGGGCTGATCTTTTCGAAATCCCGTAAGAGCATTAACCGCTCTCGCACGTGAGCAAGTTAAATTGCTGTGTTGTGGCTGCTGGTTGTGTTTGTGTGTGTATGCGCGGGGTATATATATATGTATATATACAAACGATGGGGTATAGGCGTATCGGGGGGGGTGGACGCGCCCCAATGCCGCTGGCTTGTGTGTACAGCTATATCACCTGGTTTGCGTTATATTTCTACCCCCCCCCCCCCCCCCCCCCCCATACATATATGCCACATATTATTTTATACATAAATATTATATGCGACATTGTGGTGAATGTGTATCGCGATGCAATAACACATAAACTTTGGTTTTAGCGGCTATGTAAGCCTATTTTAGTATATCCTATCATCATATTAGAAACTATTAGATATAATTGTCTCGTTTCGAGATCAATTAAACTAATAGCAATAATAGTAATAGTAAACCACGTAATATTAAATAACGTATATCGAACATTTAACACTCACTGAGTGTTAAACTAGAGGTCAAACTACGACCCTAAATTTAATACTAAACGAACCAAGCGGGGTCAAATGACCCCTTTCAAAATTTACTTTAAAATTGTATATTCATTGTTATTTCTTTCGCGCATCTGACTTTCTGTAAATTTGTTTGATCATTTTATTAGAAATCGTAAGTGTCGTTGTGAATTATTTCCTTCAAGAGGTTAGACGCAGTCAGGATTTAAAAAAAAAAAAAAATTTCAAATTTCATTTTCGTAATGTACATATATTTAAATATATACGCAAAAAATGTAATGTCAATCCGACAAACATTCTCGAAGTTACGCGCATATTTATAAAGACGTCTCCGAGCGGCCAAGCATGATTTTAAAAGTTTCAATGCGTTTTTCTCAAAACTGTGTTTTTAAAGTCTGCGAGGAAGATTCCCCGGGAACGGCTAAACCGATCAGGCTCGAATTTTCACACAAGCTTTATAAATATATTTTTTTGTGATTGATCGAAGGTTTTTTCTCATCGATAAATATTTTCCAATTTATAAACAATTTAAGGCCAAAATTATTATCGAAAATCGAAATTTTTTTTCCGAAGCCGTCATTTTGTTAAAAATTAATATTTCGCTTAGTTCTTAGATTAAGGGGGTAAATAGGGTTAGGGCAGCGTTTTCTCAATGATTTTCATGAATTTTTTTATAGTATAAGAAATTAATATAATTTATTGAAACTTTGAGAATATTTTATACATATATTTAAGTATATACTATAAAATTTGTATAGAAATATCTCTCTATATTATATAAATATATCGCCGCCGCCGCCGCCACCGCTGCCGTGTACAAGAGTTGAGGGGCGAGCACGGGGCGCGATGGAACGGCGGGGGGGAGGGGGGGGGGGGGGGGGGGGGGGGGGGTAGGCCGAGACGAGATGGAAGGGGGCGGGGTTGGCGCGCGAAGCGCGCAGGGGGGAAGAGCCCCCCTAGTTTAAGTATATACTATAAAATATTACCGACCCCATATTGCAGGTCACAATCAGAGTCAGCATTTTGCGTACATTCTGGAAGCCGCAATTTTCATCTGAAATCAAACGAGGTTGGAATTTACCTTTATTATATGTCTCTGTTCTATATGAACCTAAATGCTATCAAAAAAATACAAAATTGAATTTTTTGCAGGGGTCAAAACAAAAAGGCATGATTTTTTGCCATTTATTACAACTTTATTTGCACAAAAAAAATTCTTTTAAATAATGATAATATTCCGATTTTAGGTTCATATAGAGCGCAATACTATGAAGAAAGTAACTGCCAATTTTTCAAACGAATGGTTGAAAACTTTTCAAACTAGCGTGTACGCAAGTTCAAAAAAAGTCGTTTTCAGAAAAACGCGTTTGAAAAAATAGTACCAAGAAGAACAAGCAATATGGGGTTGCTAATATTTTATAGTATATACTTAAATATATCTATAAAATATTCTCAAAGTTTCAATAAATTATATTCATTTTTTATACTATAAAAAAATTCATGAAAATTATTGAGAAAACGCTTACCTAACCCTATTTCCCCCCTTAATGGCTTATAACAATAGAAGGAGTCGGAATTTTCATTTAAAATTTTGGGAACATATTTTTCAATAGTTTTACTAACAATTTATGAAATAAAAAAAATCGATTTTTTGAACCGTTTAACCCTATTTTCCCCCTTAAATACGAGATAATACTTTATATTAACGAAATCTTTTTTGTTTTTTCATTTTGAATGATCCAATCCAGAGATATCGTGCTCACCGTGAGACGCCTTTTTTTAGAGGAGCTCCCGGACGACGGCAGCAGCTTTAAAAATCATTATTTTTACAAATAAAAAATATGAACATAAAGTTTAAAGTTACCGCATTATGTATATACATTTTTACGTTAATAAATAAAAATGTCTTTCCACGAAAAATTTTTGAAAAATCACTTTTTTCGGTCTCCTGACTGCGTATAACTCCTTAATAAATTGAGAATGTCTTTCTTTTTGAGAATCAACGTTTATTTCATAAGGGGTCGAATGATCCCTTATCGTAAGAATAGGTATATGTAAAGTGCCGGTACGTTTAGTGTTAACGATGGACCTAAATAAATGTACGTTCATGACATTCAAGGGGTGTATCCCTCCACGCCTTTGCTGGTGGTTTGGAGTTCCTGCTTCGACCCCTTAAGAGTAAATCGCCTTGCAATTGATACATTTTTTTAGAGAGCGCACAATGGAACTTTTTTTTTCGTCAAAGTATCAGATCTGACGAGTGTCACGTCTAAATATCGGGAAAAATAAGCTTGAAACAAATTCGTGATTTGTAATCCGAAAACGTTAATTTTTCACTTCACAATTTTTTCGTTCCCTCGTAGCTTTGTTTCAATGAAAAAGAAACCGAGTATTTAATGTCAATGTGTTTAACCGTTTCGTAGGGTGACCATGTTAAAAAAAGACTGCGGTTATTTAAACCCCTCAAACTTGAAGAAAAAAGAGTGTCTCGCACATAAAATAGAATTCACGTCATCAGAAAGGCGACATCTCTCGTCTCAGGCCTCAAGTTCATTCCATTTTGAGGTTAAGCGAGATGTAGAGTTAATGTTTTGAAAAAGGCTCACGAAAATCAGTATTTTTGTTTACCGATCTTTCGACTCAACTGTACGTAAGGTTCTCGTCGTATAACATTAAGCTTATTTCCCAATTGACCCCCTGAGAATGTAAATTTTCGTTATTGTTTTTTCATCTCTTTCGTAATTTCGCGCTCACAGTTATGCGCGCGCAGGCTTTGAGTTGTACAAAGCGCGAGTGGCGCGTTCGGGATAAAATGTGACTCTTCGTATCGTACATCTGTATCTCGAGCATCGCCTAGTTATTTGATTTAGAACGACATCTATTTCTATCTACATACATATCGACATATATTTGTACGTATATTTGTATATAATCCGATGGTATATGTAGATATGTAGACTGAAAGGGTTCTCAATGAGGAAGCGCCGATCTGTAGAGATCTCTCTCGCTCTCTCCTCTTGTGTACAACACCGCATCATCCCACATTCATTCCACTTCTCCCTGTTGCTTTTCCCTCTCCTCTTCCTTTATATATATCCAGTATACGAAACCACCATTTCCCTCTATCATACTCGCGCATAGCCACACACAAACTCACCAATATATATATATATATCATCCCCCTACCCTCTTGCGAGCATTTCGTCCATCGATCGGGACCCAAAGTGCTACACACGAGCGCAACACCGTGAGGAATTTTAGTTGGAACAAACGCGCATTATCACCAAACTTTTGGCCGGAAAAATCCACTATTTCATCATTGAAAAAGCTCCAGATGAAAGTATGTCGAAAAATTGCCGGTATGAAAATAAGTATTTACTGGCAAAAATGCCCTAAGAAATTTCGTATTAGAAAAAAAAACCAACGCGTCAGCGGAGAAATTGCAATAAAAAGGAGTTTGTAAATTGCTAATTCACGATAATTGTCATTGGGGAAAGGGTTGAGGAAAAAAACATTGAAATTTCGATATTATCGAGAAATCAACCGATCTCGCGACGGATTCTCGTCGTCGACGAGAGCGTTACGAAAACAGCAGATGATGAATATTTCTTCCGGTCTATACATGTATATATATATTTCAAACTGTATCGAAGTAGTCTGGATACATCATACACATGTAAGAATTCACCGCGGTATACTCGCTTCGATATAAAACGCTTGCGCACAACTCGATGTATATCGTCGTCGATTGGTTCCCCACCGCTTGATTTTTCGTGTCCAATAACCACGCCCGTACCCACCGGAACGTTCACGCCCATCGGAAAGATATGTAATATGTCCCTCTTGCATTTTACCGCAAAATCCACGCACACAAACATCCCCTCGTTGCGCACACGCGCGCCAAACATCGGGTACATTATCTGTCCCAGCTGGCTGTGAGCCCGGAGCCAACGCGCTCTCGCCGCTTCTGCAGCAACTGCGCTTTCGAGGATCGTCCTATATGTATAAATGTATATAGTTCATCGTGTACGATCTTCCGAGAGCCGACAAACCCCCGAAAAGGGCGCGTTACCGAATGAATTTTCCCGTCAAAATTGTGTGAATCACGCCTTTATAAGTTTCGCATCGTTTCAGAAACGCGAAAGGACATAATGCACGTCAACATCGCCCGTTAAAACTCTCTTAGTCAAGTCCTTTTGACCGTCAGCGTGCGATATTTACCGCGATTGAAATACGGCGTACAGAGGACGCCGTTAGTGCCGATGCGCCCGCGCAAGAAGCCCCGTTCGCGTAAGCGCGCGACGCGGGGTTCACGTGCAGGGGCGAATGGCGCTGCGCGACGGCGTCACCAACGCCACAAGAGGGGGTGTTGGCGGATACGCCGAGCGAGACAGAGTGACAAATTTGCTTCAACGTTTTACTGTGTGTGCGTCGAAGACTCGACGTGCATACCCCCTCGATACGACGTTGGATAGAGAGCGGTCACGGTGATAACGAGTGCGACGAGGTGCGAAACTGTGTGTTTGTGTATGCGTGTGTCCCAGAGAAAGAGAGAGAGAGAGAGGAATGTAGAGTAAAAAAAACGAAGGTATCTCAACGCATCGCGCGTAACAACTAAAGTTCCCGTGAAAAAGTTGAGACGGCATCTCTCCGGCGCGCGCGTCTCCTCAGCGTCTAAAAACTGTCCTCCGCGTGTGTTTAAACTCGCTTCTCTTCGCAGGGCCCTCCGCGAACCAACTTATCGCACCGTTAAACTTCCCAATCTCTTTGTCGTGTTCGTTAATCGTTTTTACGTGTTAAACACCCCCGTCATACACATCCGGTAACGCTTAACAGCAAAATCAAACGTGTAAAACGTCCGAAACGACGTTTTGCCACGTTATTATCTATATATACACATTTTTTTATTACAAACAAAAAGAATTATAATCGATAATAATTAACTTTTCGTTGCAGCAATGCGTTTTAAATAAATGTTACTTGTATTTCATGTAAATAATATATAAATGGAGTATATTTCGATCACACGCATATATGTCACGTAAGATTAAAATTTTTTCACTTTTTTTTTATTTCGCGGCCTGATATAATAATAATAATGAAATTATTGTTATTATTATAATGCGCATCCATGTGAATAAATCTCGAAATATACATGTACGGTTATTCATTCGTAAAATTCGTTCATTGTCATTAGCCACCTACGGAATTTAACCCTCGCACCCTTTTTGCTCATATATACACGGTGTATTCGGGTACAAAACTCGTGAATATTTCGCGACAGCATCGCGAGATACCTCAAACTGTCGCGTGTCCCACCGCCGTAAACTGCAACACCCAGGGGTGGAGGGCTCGTTGGTAGTTGGAAAGGAGAAACGCGTGATAGGAGTTTTTACGATTTTCATTTATTTTATAGACACATTAGCCGTCGCTGGTTCGGTGGTTCATCGAATTCAGAGTATTACGACGTTCAAAAAAAAAAAAAAAATTGATCAGCCTTTGAGAGAGTGCGTATACCGAAGGATCGACGATAAAAATTACACTCAACTGAGGGTACTCGAGAAAGGTGGATGAAAAATTGCTGGCAAACGTGCGAATAATAAAATATACGACAGAGTGCGCGAGTGCGTCTACGATAGTTAAATTTGAAAAAACAAATAAAAACAAAAACAAACAGAACAAAATATTTATCGAAATTTTTATGAAATTAATTTAATTATTGATGGTAATCAATGATTTCGTAATATCGCGACGGACACATCGTGAATGATAATTGCGCGTCGGAACGGTGTAAATTTCGTTGTCGAGACTTTGGATTAATTAGAAAACGAAAGTGGTTACGGAACTGTCAAAGGGGAAAGAGAAAGAGAGAGAAAAATAGAAAGAGAAAAGGAGAGTGAGGGCAGTGATATCGTTTTAGTTCGGGAATAACGAGGTGATATCACGATATATTTTGAGTGAGTATACATAATTGATTTGTCATTTTCTCTTATTAATAAAATTAAAATAGTTTGAAGAGTAATTGACCAAAGAGATAAAACTGGTAACTAAACGAAAAGTTCGTAGAGCGCAAACGGCTGTACAGGGTGTGTGACAAACGGCAAGGGATGAAGGTTTGATCGAACATTCGTGGTAGACGCATGTAAACGAAGCGCGAATAACCGTTTAAACGGTGCGGTCAGTATCATCGTCGATCCTTTGATCGAGGCTCGAGGAATTTTCATATTTATACTCTGCGGTTAACCGCGGCAGGCACTGATAACATTCGCGGTTCAATGGGAATCGGTCAATGACAATAAGTGACGACAAAGAGAGAAAATTTGTGATTCGAAATGAATATTTTAGTAGTTGAGGAGAAGGGAGGATTTTATAATTGGTGGGGTGAGCTTTTAGTTCAATTTGGCATTTCTCTAGTTGCGGTAATTGTTTTTTTGCGCCAGTTATTAGTGAAGTAACGATTTTTCGTTGGGAAAATCATTGTTTAAACGGCGTCAACCAATTTTTCAGTTGGGGTAATCAATTTTCATTTCAGTCAAGCAATTTTAGTTGGAATACCGCTGTTTTAGCGTTAGGATCATCAACTGTCAGCCGCGATAACCATTTTTTAGTTAGGATAATCAATTTTTAGTCGGGATAACCATTTTTTCAGTTAGGATAATCAATTTTTAATCGGGGATAACAAATTTTTAGTTGGAGATAACGTTTTTTCAGTCCAGTTGATCAATTTTCGTTGAGCTACCAATTTTTTTTCGTTCTTTTAATTCCTCCTAATATTTTAGTTATTGAGGAGAATGGAAGATTCTATAATTGGTAGGCTGATCATCTTTTAGTTCAATTGAGCGTTTCTCTAGTGGCGGTAATTTTTTTTGCGCCAGTTATTAGTGAAGTAATGATTTTTCGTTGGTAAAATCATTGTTTACACGGCGTTAACTAATTTTTCAGTTGAGATAGTCAATTTTTATTTCAGGCAAACAATTTTAGTTGGAATACCGGTGTTTTAGAATTAGAATCATCAACTTTCAGACGCGATAACCATTTTTTAGTTAGGATAATCAATTTTTAACCGGGGATAACAAATTTTTAGATGGAGGTAACGTTTTTTCATTCCAGTCGTTCAATTTTCATTGAGCTACCAATTTTTTTTCGTTCTTTTAATTCCTCCTAATATTTTAGTTATTGAGGAGAATGGAAGATTTTATAATTGGTGTGGTGATCATCTTTCAGTTCAATTAAGCATTTCTCTAGTTGCGGTAATTTTTTTTGCGCCAGTTATTAGTGAAGTAATGATTTTTCGTTGGTAAAATCATTGCTCAAACGGCGTTAACCAATTTTTCAGTTGAGATAGTCAATTTTTATTTCAGGCAAGCAATTTTAGTTGGAATACCGGTGTTTCAGTGTTAGGATCATCAACTTTCAGTCGCGATAACCATTTTTTAGTTAGGATAATCAATTTTTAGTCGGGATAACCATTTTTCAGTTAGGATAATCAATTTTTAATCGGAGATAACAAATTTTTTGTTGGAGATAACATTTTTTCAGTCCAGTTGTTCAATTTCCATTGAACTACCAATTTTGTTTTCGCGATTTTAACTCCTCATAGGGGAAACTTCGATAGGAAATATCTGGAGGTACGCAGAACGAGAGATCGTTATCACGTGCGAACGGGGCAGAAGGGGGAGGACCCACTTTTGACTTTGCCCAAGGAATTTGGAGATCATTAACATATACAGATTCAAACTATAATATACCTATATAAGAGTGCATGAGAAGAGTTATGCAAAGGTATTACGTATAAGGTTATACACAGAGAAATAAATAAAAGTGGTGAGACAGAGATTGACGTGGGCCACCCAAACGGTTGACGTTTTTCGACCCGCCAATCACCTATGTATAGATACGCTCCCCCCGATCCCGCGGGGAATTCACTCGCACCTAAAAAAAACAAAAAAACTCCTCCCTCTCGAAATTGCCTCAGGATGAGCATGAAAATTTCGACCGGGTTAAGTCGACGAGAATGATGTAAAAAAAAAAGGTACGGAGGACAAGAGGAAGAGCGAATGTTATTGAGAGGAAAAAAAATGGAATGCGAAAAAAGAGGGAGAAAACGAAGAAAAGAAATGACGAGAGACAGAGTGAGAGAAATAATGAAACTCGGATGTGCACAACGACAGGAGAAAAAACTGTTGGACCGAATTGCCTCAGAGAATGGTGGACAGGGAAATTGTAAAAGAAGGAAAATATGTAAGAGAGAAAGAGGGAGAAGTATTACCGACTAATAACGACCCCCAGGTCGATATATATATATACCGATCCAAAAGGGTGGGTATATATATATATATCGTATACACATCTATACATATAGATCCCTCTTTATTCTCGCTGTAGTGCCATAGAAAGAAGTCCATAGTTATAGACATGTATATATATATGAGCCCGGTGTATAATACATCGCGGTTGGAATTTCCACGGGAATTAAGTTTTACGCTCAATGAGCTCTCAACAAAACGTCAGTAGATGGGTATATGGCCAAGGGGGTATAAGGTATCAAAGAAGACAGAGATAAAGAGAGAGAGAGAGAGAGAGAGAGAGAGAGAGAGGAAAGGAACGGAATAAGGTTAAAGAGCGCTTGCATTCAACTATTTTATTTTTTCTTCGTCGAACGTCATCGTGTGTCCCGAGGACGACGTTTTTCGGCATTATTTACCAAGACCACACATAGACCGAACTAACCCCTCGGGGTTAATCTTTCCAAAAGGATGGAATAATGCTCTCGAGATACTCGTTGTGGAGTTACAAAGTTCTTTTTTTTTTCTTTTACTTAACAAATCTTGCAAACACTTGAGACACCAATTTAACAGTAAAAAATAAAACGGCAATCGTCGTTGAGGTAATAAGTTATACGGTATCCTTGGCAAAATTTGTCATTGGCAGTCAATGGCAAAAGGTGATTACAAACTGAATGGAAAGCCAGTGGCAAACTCCAATGGCAGCTTTTTTTTCTATTTTCATTTCCAATGGTAAATTCGTATGGCATTTGTTTCTTTTTTTTCATAATAATGTAACTCAAACTCAGATATATATATATATATATATATATATCTGAGTTTGATACATACATATAAAAAAATTGTTAAAAATTGCTGAAAGACCATAATATATATATAAGGCATTCTTTATAAACATATAAAGTCGTCATTTTTTTCGCACACCCTCAGATAGTGCCTATTATATTCTAGTTTTAATTGATCATAGTTTATGTGCATTTTTTGTGATTTATTAGCAAAATTCGCCATTAATTGCCATTAAGATCTGCCATTGAAGTTCCATTGCTTCAGACGAAATGGCAATTGAACTTTTGCCAAGGATAAAAACTCCATTGAAAATCCCATTGGTATTGCCATTGGTGCCTATGGGAAATTGAATGGTAAAATTTACGATTCAAATGTATAAATAGTAAATTTACCATTCATTTCCCATGGGCACCAGCAATGGCAATACCAATGGGATTTTGGATGGAATTTTTATCATAAATTTCTCATAGGCACAAAACAATGGCAACACCAACGAGATTTTGACTGGATTTTTGATACCCTTGACAAAACTGAATTCTAAACTATTGGCACCAATGGCAATACCAATGATATTTTGAATGGAGTTTTCATCCTTGGCAAAAGTTCAATTGCCATTGTGTCTGAAGTAATGGAAATTAAATGGCAATGAATGGCGAATTTTGTTAAGGGCTGAAAGGACATAATATTATATATGAGGCATTCTTTATAAGCATATAAAGTCGTCATTTTTTTCTGAAACTTCTCAGATAGTACTTATTATTTTCCAGTTTTAATTGATCATAGTTTATGTGCATTTTTTGTGATTTATTAGCAAAATTTGCCATTAATTGCCATTGAGAACTGCCATGGAATTTCCACTGCTTCAGACGCAATGGCAATGGAACTTTTGCCAAGGATAAAAACTCCATTCTAAATCCCATTGATATTGCCATTGGTGCTTGTAAGAAATTGAACGGTAAAATTTTGTCATTTACAAAATTGCCTTGGCATTTTTCTCAACCACAAAAATTCTATTGAAGCCCCCAATGGCATTGCCATTGCTCGTGCCTATGGGAAATTGAATGGTAAAATTTACGATTCAAATGTATGAATGGTAAATTTACCATCCATTTCCCATAGGCACCAGCAATGGCAATACCAATGCGATTTTTAATGGAGTTTTTAACATTCATTTCTCATAGGCACAAACAATGGCCATACCAATGAAATTTTGAATGGAGTTCTTAAGCAATTGGCAAAACTACCTTCAATTACTATTGCCTCTGACGCAATGGAAATTCAATGGTATTTCTTAATAGCAACGAATGGCAAATTTTGCTAAGGTTATTAACTCAAAGTTTATCGATCTGGAGTATCTGGGAACCCCGATCAAAAATCGATCACATTTTTCATGTTTTCAATTTTTTCTTACATGTCGAACGTCTTAGATGTCTTCATGTCGAACGAAGGTTAACTAAACCTCACGGACAACACTGGTTTTTTCGCTCACGTGTACTCGTATACTGACGAGGAAAGATTTTTGAAAAAAAAACATATTTCATCGAACACGAAGAACTTTTCCAAAAGTTGACGAGGCAATAGTAAAAAAAAAAAATGTCGCACAGTCCTGCGTTTCGACGTGAATATTATAATCTCACGAAAGAATATTTACAAGGAGCGACTCGATATTTGTACATTTAAGTTTTGAACAAAAAAAAACAATGGCCATTTTGTTTGAAATTTTACAAGAGCCCCGATGAGTCAGTGCTAAATTTTTGTTTTTCCCTTGTCTTGCACTTCGGGAAAGCATTATTTTGGCTGAAAATGTGCGAGTAAACCTGGTGAACGAGTGGAATTTTAATTTTTTACAAAATTGTTCGTCGAAAAATCGGTGATGCATTTTTATACGCGACGTCACAGTTTTCGCCGTGCCTACCAAGAAGATGGCGAATGGGGGAAGGTTGAGCGAGGAAGCGGTTAAGGGTATAGCTAAAAGTACTAGAAACCAGGGGGGCGGGGGTGGCTGTGTTACAACGACCGAGAGAAGCATCTGGTGCACCAGCAGCGTTCCAACCCATCGTCGTCGTTCGTGTTCCCGAAACCGCCACGCTCTATACATATGTATATAACATATAGGAGAAAGAGCTAGCTGTCGTAGGAAGTTAAGTTCCAACGACGAGCTGGCATTGTTTCCACGAGTGTTTGCACACAAGCGCATTGTTCGCGATAAGGGCTCTCGTGCTTCTCGGGGGTGGTTTCGCGAGCGACCGCGCCATCCGAGAGTTTCGCCTCCGCACGATTCGCATCTTCTATGTTCTATCCAATGCACATACATGTACATGTATGTGTGTAAATGTACGTGAAGGACCTGTATTACGATTCCGGGATTCCGACCTATTTGGCTGGAGTAAATTTCAACCTACGTGAATTCTATTCACGAGAGCTTCCGTTAAATCATGAAAAAAATCGTAGAACGGAGGATCTGTATTGCGGAGATTGATTGTGTGAAAGCAGGATATTCGTAAAAAATAAATTCTAACGTCTCGATTCAGTATCGATCGGGAACTTTTTCCATTCTCTCGGAAGAAGCTTAGTTTTCAAGAAAAACATTGTTTTTTTCTCCCCGATGCTTTAATGCCAATGTGTGGAAGGTGGCGAATCGTTGGAAACTCACATTTAGGAGAAATGCTCGTACGTAGGCGCGCGGCAATTGTTGCCGAAAGGATTGTTAACGAAATTTTTTGTAACGAACGAAATTCCAACAGGTTAATCATTTTTTCTTGTCTCTAAATCTCGCGAGAACGTCAAATGCTACAGATTCTTAAAAACAAGTAATAAGAGACTAACAGGATCCACATAATATTCGTGAAATTACTGGAGTCCGTTTTTCGGGATGTAATTTGGGGATTTAAGAGGGAAATAGGGTTAGAACACGGTTTTCTCAACGATTTTCATGAATTTTTTTATAGTATAAAAAATGAATACAATTTATTAAAACTTTGAGAATATTTTATACATATATTTAAGTATATACTATAAAATTTTTGAGGAATGTCCGTGAAAAACACCGAAGATATTAGCGACCCCATATTGCAGGTCACAATTAGACTCAGCATTTTGCGTACATTCTGGAAGTCGCAATTTCCATCTGAAATCAAACAAGGTTGGAATTTACTTTTATTATATGTCACTCTTCTATATGAACCTAAATGCTATTAAGAAAATAGACAATTGAATTTTGTAAAGGATCAAAACAAAAAAGCATGATTTTTTGCCATTTTTTACAACTTTCTTAGCAAAAAAAAAATTATTTTAAATAATGATAATATTCCAACTTTAGGTTCATATAGAGCGCAATACTATGAAAAAATGAATTGCCAATTTTCAAAACCAAAAAGTCGTTTTCAGAAAAACGCGTTTCACTAACAATTCATGAAATAAAAAAAAATCGATTTTTTGAACCGTCTAACCCTATTTCCCCCCTTAAGGGGTATCGCCATGGTAGCTGGTATAAAATCATATGCACATTTAACTATTCTTTTTTGTATGAAAAAGTGATTTATTTATAAGACTAATTACACGTCTATTTAGTATAAATATCAGGCTAATAAAAATTATTTTTTTTTGTTTTTTTTATTGTTATAAAAAATGGCCAACTACTGCTATTTACTTTTGATATCTTTTTTCCGCGGCGTGTCATTTGGAATCCACAATTTTTGACCTGGAACAAAATTAAAAAATTCTCGTTAATCTATATCAGAATACCTAGAGAACTAGGTACGGAATTTGAAAAATATTGTTTTATTCGAATATTGTAGGCGTTTGAACTTAAAAGGTGAATATCCAGTGAAAAATTTCGTATAAAACTGCTCATAAAATGAAAAGTTTTTAATCAATCTGAAATTCCATACGTACTTCTCTAGGTATTCTAATGTAGATTAACGAGAATTTTTATTTTTGTTCTAGGTAAAAAATTGTGGACGCCAAATGTTACGCGACGGAGCGTCTCAGAAAAAAAAAGATACCAAAAGCAAACAGCCGTAGTCGGCCATTTTGTACAACAAAAAAGCAAAAAAAAAATATTTTTTATTAGCTTGATATTTATACCAAATAGATGTGTAAGTAGTTTTATAAATAAATCACTTATTCATAGAAAAAAAAAATTGTTAATTGCGCACATGATTTTATACGCGCTACCGAGTAGTTGCTTCGTCGAAATTTTACCCGACTCTCGAATCTTCTTCTACGAGGAAGCATAAATTGAGAAAGATATGATGGAGGAGGAGGGGACGGGGGCTTTGAGAATTGTGTTAAATTTCGAGAAAGCAACCGGGAATTTTCGAATTGCAGCGTTTCTTTGTTTTTTCGACCGCTTCCAAACCTTCCCTGCTTCCATAAATACATCAGAGCTCGACATAAAAGTCATCCGGATGTATATAATTTATTGATTTATACATATTTTCAATTTCACGTTAGCCGGAGAGTCAAACGATCCAGTGATTTGAGGGTAATCTCCGTTAGCGACGATACAGAGAGTTTCCCAAATTGAATTCTTCGCTCCAACAACCCTCTCCGGCCCGTCGCTCATATATACATGTATAAAACATTGTACATATATATATATATATATACACAACGGCGAATATCTAAATCGTGAATATATATTCGCGGCATTGCGTAGGGAGGCTTTTGCTGCAACGGTACTCGAACGCCCTCCGCGCGGCGCTCTATATCCAACGAACGTAATAATGGGGATTTAGCAGTCATTAGGGATGGTGGCGGATATCCATCTATTGGTATCACAAAGTGTTTGCACTACCCAAACTCTCTTTCTCTCTCTCTCTCTCTCTCTCTCTCTCTCTCTGTTTCTCTGTGATGATGATCGAAGAGAGAAAGAGAGAGGGAAAGAGAGCCCCACAGGGGAGTTTTCGGCTTGGTCCGAATCGATTCATCCCCATAGCGAGGGGTCGGGGGCGGAGGGGGTAGAGTTTGAGAGTCTGACGGAAGCGCGAGTACGGTCCTCGAAGGCTTTCTATCTCGCCGCGTTCCACGGTTCGTGGTTCTAGGGTCATAGACTCGTCGAGAAGAGCCCTTGAGGGCCAATCGAGTGGCTACCGCAACAAACATATATATACACGCGATTCCACCAGATACTTCTTCTCTCTCTCTCTCTCTCTCTCTCTCACCCTCTTGCTATTTTTCTTTTTCACCCTCGTCATTGCGCGTTTTGGTGAACCGCAAAACTCCTAGAGAATTTGTCCGCCCATTGTCCTCGCTCAATTTCTTTTTTTTTTAATAATATAACAAGAATTGCGAGGGTGGTTATACACGTGAAATAGAGGGCACTGCCGAGATTGCGCAATGATGAAGAAATAAAAAAACGCAAAGAGGACAACGACAGAGAGAGAGAGAGAGAGAGAGAGAGAGAGAGATTTAGTTTACAGAGCAGTGTAGACGATTTCGCTTGGATTGGTCGACGAGGGTTTGAGAAAGGGAAGTCTTGCATAGCCCGGACCACCCTAAAGGATTTCCAAGCAGTCGCGTTTTCGTTATTCATCCCCCTTCCAGCCCACACCCCTTTTCTACACTTTATAGAACGTCATACATAGGCCACATGTTTTATGTGTATAGACCGCGAGTCGTTTTTTAATATCTCGCGAAAAGCGACCTCGGAGAAGTGGCGTTCGAGTATTTCTTTTTCGTCGCAGAGGATGGGGATCGAAACAATACTTTATTAAAAACGCGAGCAATTCATGCGGACATTTTTCTTTCCTTTTTTCTGAGAGAGAAAGAGAGGGAGAGTGTGTTGAAAAATACTCGGAACGCGGGGGTGGAGTCTTTGTGGGACTTTTCTCGTTAACTTTTGCTTTTTTTCAAGTGTCGAAAGTCTGGTACATCTATGAACGCGGGTATTTTCTGTATTTCATCGAGAGAGAGAGAGTGACGAACGCGATTTCACGCCGAGTCTACTATCGCTGTCTCGCGTTAGCCTCGAAGTCTGCTTAACGCGACGCGCCAGATGTAATTGATAATAAAAAAATGAACAAATGTCCATAGACGTCAATATATATATATATATACAGTCATTTATAATGAGTCAGTATATCTTGGTACTGTCGTCAACTCGTCCGTAACGCACTACATCAGATTGGAATGCGATCAAAACAACGAGACAGAAATTCACATGTACAACGAGACGAATAAATTAATAAAGAATGGAAAATTCCGCCGTGTCCTGTAGTAGATTCGATCGAGTAATGATTTTTTGCAAGTGAATTGTTTTTGGCACACCTGTTTGAACTGCGAAGGGATGTTAAGGGGGGAAATGGGGTTAGGACAGCGTTTTCTCAATGATTTTCATGAATTTTATTATAGTATAAAAAATGAGTATAATTTATTGAAACTTTGAGAATATTTTATACATATATTTAAGTATATACTATACAATTTTTATACATATGTATAAGTATATACTATAAAATATTAACGACCCCATATTGCAGGTCACAATCAGACTCAGCATTTTGCGTACATTCTGGAAGCCGCAATTTTCATCTGAAATCAAACGAGGTTGGAATTTACATCTATTATATGTCTCTCTTCTATATGAACCTAAATGCTATAAAAAAAATAGAAAATTGAATTTTTTACAGGGGTCAAAACAAAAAGCATGTTTTTTTACCATTTTTTACAACTTTATTTGCAAAAAAAAATATTTTTAATAATGATAATAAAGATTTTAGGTTCACATAGAGCGCAATACTATGAAGAAAGTAACTGCCAATTTTGAAAACTATTAGTTGAAAACTTTTCAAAATAGCGTGTATGCAAGTTCAAAAAAAGTCGGTTTCAGAAAAACGCGTTTGAAAAAATAGTACCAAGAAAAACAAGCAATATGGGGTCGCTAATATTTTATAGTATATACTTAAATATATGGATACAAATTTTATAGTATATACTTAAATATATGTATAAAAATTTTATAGTATATACTTAAATATATGTATAAAATATTCTCAAAGTTTCAATAAATTATATTCATTTTTTATACTATAAAAAAATTCATGAAAATTATTGTGAAAACGCTGTCCTAACCCTATTTCCCGCCTTAATGGCTTATAACAATAGAACGAGTCGGACTTTTCATATTAAACTTTGGGAACATATTTTTCAATAGTTTTACTAATAATTTATGAAATTTAAAAAAAATCGATTTTTTGAACCGTCTAACCCTATTTACCCCCTTAAGGGCTCACATATTCTTGAAATTTTCAAAAAATTAATTTTTTTTACAGATTTTTATTCTGTACACTTTTAAGAATTGAAAAATAAAACTTTTCAGAAAATCCCGCTCCGTCACAAAATTATAGCAATAAATCTGACCAGACATCGGATTGGGATGGCTACCTACCAGAAACTTTAAACGCGTTTTTCTCGAAACTATGTTTTTAGACAGTGTCCGCACGCTAACTCAGTCAATTTTTAATATTTTTTAACGATTTTTTTTCAAGTCTTGACAATTATTTTCTCTATAGACTGACGAGAGGTTGTTTAAATTTTTTGGTTGGATAATCTTTTATAAATTATTAAACACTAATTTTTTTTTAAATTGCATACTAAAGTTTGAAATACTGTAATTTCTATTTTTTTGAAAAAAAAATAAAAATTTCCTCCGTCAGACTATTGCTACTACATTATTTTACTAGATTCTTTTTTATCTCTGCAGATTGGATAATTTTTGGTGAAGTTATGATGGTCACAAGGAGGCGCCATGATTTTCATCGGTAGTCCATTTATACCCGTAAAAAATAATGTTAATATTGAAAAAAAACATTTTTAAATTTTTTCTCTTATAGTTGAAAAGTCAATAAAAAATGTGAAGTCAACAATTTAATTTTTTCTTCGCCATACAAGCCATATAATAATTTTTCAAATTTACTCAGCTTCGAGCGCGCGCAGGCGTATGTGATGCTTTAAAGTAGTAGTCTGGTAACTCAAGCCGATTTTCATGTCTTTTTTGGAGGGCGTTTTTTTGAAGGAAAAAAAAATGACTCGTTTTGGATATTAAGGATGTTTTTATTTACATATTAAAGATACAAAAAAAAAATTTTTGAAAAACTGTAATAGTTTATTATTAATATTATTAATGATTGAAGTTGGCACCTCGAAAAAAAAGCGCTTGCGTGGCCCCGGTGAATTTGGCTCTTGATGTTATCTGAAATAAAAAATTCTTGATAATTCTTAATCTACAGACATGTCATTCTGGTCGGAAAAAAAAGTTTTTTCTAAAGTCCGCCATTTTGTGATTTATCCATGGAATTTAACTTCAGTAGTTCCGACCAGAATGACATATCTATAGATTAAGAATTATCAAGAATTTTTTATTTCAGATAACATCAAGAGCCAAAATCACCGGGGCCACCCACGCGCTTTTTTTTCGAGGTGCCAACTTCGATCAATAATAATAATAATAATAAACTATTAAATTTTTCCAACAAAATCTTTTCTGTATCTTTAATATGTAAATAAAAATATCCTAAATATCCAAAACGATTCATTTTTATTTTCCTTCAAAAAAACGCCCTCCAAAAAAGACATGAAAATCGGCTCAAGTTACCAGACTACTACCTTAATGACGTTGAATTTAAACGGGCGAGCTTGAACTCAAGGGCGATTAAAAGTCGTAGAAAAAAATAAACCGGTGTTGCTTTTTCATGTCGATTTTTTCATAACGATTTGCGAAAAAAAGAACGACACAAACATCTCGCTATGGAAATTTCGTTAACCAACTACGGAATTTGTCGATCCAATCCTCCTACGACCAAGAACTCAGAGGGTCTTCCGTTGTACATAGGATTGGTGGATGTTAATTAAACGCTTGGAGGAATGAATTAAATGTTGGGAGAAGAAAAATAAAAAACCCACATCGGATAATCCGAAACATGTGTGCGCCAGTTTGAAGAACAATGAACGAATGACAAACTGTCGAACGGAATTGCCATCACTTCGCGGCAAAGCGTCTTCGGCCTTGTTCACTCTCTTTCTCTCACACTCGTCAATCTATCTATAGATCGCTGCAACGAACGTCGCAGATGTTCGGGGTGGAAAAAAAAAAAAACCTATATACGATATTCGAGAGGGCCTAAATAATAAATTAATAATACGGAATAAATTTTATACGAAGAATGAGGAGGGAGGAAGTAACGAAAAAAAAAAAATGCATTATAAAAAGATGGAGAAGCCAAGGAGTGGAAAAAAAAAGTAGAAGGCCACTGATGTTTGTCGTTGTTTATTCCTCTCTCTCTCTCTCTATATATATATATATATATATATATATAAATATATATTTGGCTACGCGAGAGAAGTGTCCGCAAGGTCCAGAGCGCGTGGTAACCCGAGAGGATAATACACCCGGCTTAAGAGTCTCCAGAGAAGCGTTCTCCGGTCTCGCCACAACGGACCAAAACCAACGGCAGCTCGTCGTCGAAACGTTAATGCCTTTTCTCTCTCTCTCTCTCTCTCGTTTATATACGATATACACACGTGATTATAAACGTAAATGTGTGTGTATATATATATATATATATATATATGTGTGTGTGAAAGAGGAAGACACGAGGGCGAGAGATGATGATTAAAGGTGGAGGAAGATGAGAAGAAGAGTCGCCATTGGAGAACTTACGATATGTGAAAAATAGTCTTCTATCTTTCTGTCTCTCTCTCTCTCTCTCTCTCCCTCCCTCTCTTTCTTTCCCTCTTACCTCATCCCGAGGGATTTTTCGATAGAGAACCTCCCCCGCCAGGTAAAAGAGGTTTTTGGAAACGTTTTTTGTTTGTTTTTTGTCCATGTTTTCGTGGTTTCTCATCTTGCACTTTGGCCCCTACGGCATCGGCGTAAAATTTTTCCTTTTTTTTTCTTTCTGTTCTTTCTTTTTCACGGGAATTAGCCCCGGGGAGACAGGTTAAAAGGGTTGGTGAGTAACAAGAGATGAACTAAAAGTGTCGTTTTTGGAAAGTCGAGAATAAAGAGACACCGTGACACGATGCTCTTTGTCACAGCTCTTTGTTCCCGCATTATTATTATTATTATTATTATTTATGCATAATAATGATGATACTAGAGGCGGCTCTATATAGACGCCACTGATATTCAGGACGCTCGCGTTGTGGAATCGAATTGCATCTACGGGATTAACCGAGCAGAATCGCGAATCGTTTAAGATCTACGAGACGAGCCAGATGTGCGCCATTTTTTTTCTTTCCTCTCTACCCTCACGAATTTACGAATGTAATGTTAATCTAGGAATGAAAGAATTTGTTCTTGTTTGCTTTCGAACATTCCGACCCCTTAAAAAATAAGCAAGCTAAAATGATCGCGGATATTAACCTCTGCGGATGCTACACGAGCCTTAGAAAGAAAAAATGAGAGTGAAACGTCAGCCATTTTAATGATCTTCCCGATAATACATAATGTACGACGATGAAAACGATCGGCCATTTTGAAGAAGGAATTTCTTTCTCTGAATCTCAGGCTACGCGTCCGGTGACGTCGTCAACGACGTCGGGATTTCACGTTCGTTGATAAGCACGTGGGCCATCAAGATCGTTCGATTGTGGATTCCGTGGTGATGTGGCCAAACAGCCTCGGGGGAACTTCCGGCTGCAGCGGAGGTTCCGGCCCAACGGATCTCGGTGGTCTCGCCGCGTCGGCAACCTCGGCGACCGAATTATTCGGACCGGCGGGTTTTGGCGCTTCGGCAGCGGGACCTTACGGTGCCCTCAAATCAAATCCCTACGTGAGCGCACTGGGTATGCCACCGATCGAGGCTTTACACTCTACCATCGGTTATCCCGGTTGCAATCCTGCCGGTGAGTCCTACTACTGTGAGTGAAACAATGCCTCTTTTTTTTCTCTCTCTTCTAACACTTCGTAGATTGTTCTATGTTTAATATCGAGCGTTCAATTGATTTCGCGTTTTATGTATTAAAAAAATATGTGGCTGAAGTCACAAACGTTCTGGCAAAAAAAAATGAATGTGGTTGATCAGAGGAAACTTACTTCTTACGGGGGAAATAGGGTTAGGACAGCGTTTTCTCAATGATTTTCATGAATTTTTTTATAGTATAAAAAATGAATATAATTTATTGAAACTTTGAGAATATTTTATACATGTATTTAAGTATATACTATAAAATGTATGAAGAATTTTCTCCAAAAACACCGGGGATATTAGTGACCCCATATTGCGGGTCACAATCAGACTCAGCATTTTGCGTACATTCTGGAAGTCTCAATTCTCATCTGAAATCAAACGAGGTTGGAATTTACTTCTATTACATGTCTCTCTTCTATATGAACCTAAATTCTATCAAAAAAATATAAAATTGAATTTTTTACAGGGGTCAAAACAAAAAAGCATGATTTTTTACCATTTTTTACAACTTTATTTGCAAAAAAATTATTTTAAATAATGATCATATTCCGATTTTAGGTTCATATAGAGCGCAATACTATGAAGAAAGTAACTGCCAATTTTCAAAACGATTGGTTGAAAACTTTTCAAACTAGCGTGTACGCAAGTTTAAAAAAAGTCATTTTCAGCAAAACGCGTTTGAAACACGTGGCACACTCGGGGCCTGAAGCAGAGCTACTCACTTTAATGGCTTATAACAATAGAACGAGTCGGAATTTTCATTTAAAATTTTGGGAACATATTTTTCAATAGTTTCACTAACAATTTATGAAATAAAAAAAATCGATTTTTTGAACCGTGTAACCCTATTTCCCCCCTTAAATGAATGGGAGCATATTTTCGTACAAAAGTCTCATGATTGTGTCCGTTAATAGGTTTGAGAAACGATAAAATGAAGCTCATGCTTAATTTTGTAAAAAAAAAATTATTTCACGCGTTCCAAGCTCGTGTCCTGTTATTTGATTATTCGAGGAAACTGATAGGGACTATCTAGTATGTAAAAAAAATATAAACTAAAATATTTCAAAAAGGAACCGTTGACGAACGCTCAAACGGAATATGGTCGTTCTGACGAGCGTTGATCGAGGTTCCTTTCCTAAATATTTTGGTTTATATTTTTTTTTACACTCTGGAGAGTCCTGCCAGTCTCCTCGAATAATCAAATAGCAGGACACGAGTTTGGAATGCGAAAATTAATTTATTTTCAACAAAACCGAGCGGGAGCTTCATTTTATCGCCTCTTATACCTATGAACAGGCCAAATCATGTGGTTTTCGTACGAATATATTCTCCCGTACAATTGAGGAGTAAGTTTTCTCTAGTTATTAGCACGTTCAATTTTTGAAATTTGAATTTTGAAAATAGGTGCATTTTGATACTTCTACATATTTACTTCTCACAATTCTCGCGCGTACGCCAAACTTCCTCAGTGATAATGGGACTCCCATCAATTATGGCCTACCTCTCGTAGAGAAAACTTTGTATGCAGACAAAAAATTATGAAAAACCAATGGGCAACTTCCACTTTACACCATTTGTTTTTTCACTAAAACGTAAGGGAGACCGGGGGCAATACGGCACGTCGAAGTAAATTAACGCTGCTAGAACGCTGGTAATAGCGTTAATTCATTGCTAGTCATGAAACATTAAAATATTTCATGAAAAACGAAAAGTTTCCATGACTGCAGATTTCACCTTATAATACTAAATTGGGTATATTTCCGGCCAATTATAATAACAATATTTTATGAAAAATAAATGTCCAATTTTGCTTCCTCACAGAGAAAGCTTTATTTTCATGAAGATAAACAAAGTCGAGATGTGTTTATTAAGGTAGTAGTCTGGTAACTTAAGCCGATTTTCATGTCTTTTTTGGAGGGCGTTTTTTTGTAGGAAAATAAAAATGAATCGTTTTGGATATTTACGATGTTTTTATTTACATATTAAATATACAAAAAAAAATTTTTTCGAAAAAATTTCATAGTTTATTATTATTATTATTATTGATCGAAGTTGGCACCTCGAAAAAAAAGCGCGTGGGTGGCCCCGGTGATTTTTGCTCTTGATGTTATCTGAAATAAAAAATTCTTGATAATTCTTAATCTATAGACATGTCATTCTGGTCGGAACTACTGAAGTTAAATTTCATGGATAAATAACAAAATGGCTGACTTTGGAAAAAAAGTTCTTTTATCCAAAGTCCGCCATTTTGTTATTTATCCATGAAATTTAACTTCAGTAGTTCCGACCAGAATGACATGTCTATAGATTAAGAATTATCAAAAATTGTTTATTTCAGATAACATCAAGAGCCAAAATCACCGAGGCCACCCACGCGCTTTTTTTTCGAGGTACCAACTTCGATCAATAATAATTATAATAATAAACTATTAAATTTTTTCAAAATTTTTTTTTTTGTATCTTTAATATGTAAATAAAAACATCCTAAATATCCAAAACGATTCATTTTCATTTTCCTACAAAAAAACGCCCTCCAAAAAAGACATGAAAATCGGCTTAAGTTACCAGACTACTACCGTAAGACACTGCAAGGTGAATCAAACTTAACAAATTTCTGGATAATGTAATTTTTTTTGTAAATATTTTTCCAAAGGGCTGTTTTGCTCCGGTTCTTCATTATGTAAATTGACGCGTCTATCGGTGAGGGTACGGGCAGAAATCGTATAATTGTACTCTCGGAATTCCGCGCGTTGGTTTGTAACGAAACGAGAGCTCGCGTCGGAAGTTAATCAAGGGTCGGGTGAAACCTCTCAGGATTCTCGAGTAACCTTCGACGGCAACGACGACGACGACAACGACGAGGGGTGGAAAAAAACGTGAGTGAATTCGCGAGAACGGTAGAGCCACCCCTCTACCCTCGCACCACCGCCCACCACAGATACAGCGCATTCTCAACATGATTCCGTACACTTTTTTTTTGTTCTTTCTATTATTTTTCCTCCTCAAGTCCGTATAGTATCCACGGTGGTTTTACTGCATGAGGGGGGGTATTTCTATAACCCAGATTTATTTATCCCCGATGTAAGTGGAAATAGTCGGTCCTCACGTTTAGCCCCCTCCGCCAGTATATGCGAGAGAAAGAGAAGTACTTTTATACCGGTATCAGAATGTTATTGAGATGGTGGAAGGGGTACTTATTTTAAATGATTTACGACAAGAATTCGAGTTATTACTATTTTACGAGCTCAACGATCTAATGCCATAAGTCCGTATGAATGTATCGATAAATACTCGTAGGCCCTATACAATACAGGTATTAGTATAATAAAGCGTTGTATGAATAACGTTTGTTGTTGCAAGAGTTTAGTTTTGTGCAAAAATCATCGATGTTTGTTCCGCTGTATTTATTTATTTTGCTCTTTGTTTGTTTGTTTCTGTTTTTTTTTTTTCACACCCTCGGTTCTCGAAGGTAATCCGAGAAAACAAAGACGGGAACGTACGACCTTCACGAGAGCGCAATTGGACGTGCTCGAGGGTTTATTCTCAAAGACGCGGTACCCGGACATCTTTATGCGCGAGGAAGTTGCCGTTAAAATAAATCTACCGGAATCTAGAGTGCAGGTGAGTAATAGCAACACCTTACGATGAGTTCAATGTCCCGAATGTACATGATCGTGTTGTACGTAATAACGATCGAGCTTCTACAGCCACCAATCCTCAAAGTCGTATTATCCCCACCACTCGATAAATGGCCAATCATAAGGCGCGCTTAGGTTCGATCGGAATTAATGACAGTCTTACATTCACTTGTTTAACTGTCAGTTTACACGATCGGAAATGAAACACTTTACCTCATACATCCCGTCAACATTCGGGACATTTATCTTATAACCGCGAATGAGCAATTCCTTTGATATTTTCGTTGACGCAAAGTGTACAAAATGGCGGTTCTGTTCGTATATCGGTACTTTGATCGAAATGGCTCCACACATAAAGTATATACAATAAAATTTTTGAAGAATTTTCTTCAAAAATACCGGGGATATTAGCGACCCCATATTGCAGGTCACAATCTGACTCAGCATTTTGCGTACATTCTGGAAGCCGCATTTTTCATCTGAAATCAAACGAGCTTGGAATTTACTTTTCTTATATGTCTCTCTTCTATATGAACCTAAATGCTATCAAAAAAATAGAAAATTAAATTTTTTACAGGAGTCAAAACAAAAAAGCATAATTTTTTGCCACTTTTTACAACTTTATTTGCAAAAAAAAAATTATTTTAAATAATGATAATATTCCGATTTTAGGTTCATATAGAGCGCAATACTATGAAGGAAGTAACTGCCAATTTTCAAAACGATTGGTTGAAAACTTTTCAAACTAGCGTGTACGCAAGTTCAAAAAAAGTAATTTTCAGAAAAACGCGTGTGAAACAATAGTGACCGCTCGGTTATACACGTGGCGCGCTCGGGGCCTGAAGGAGAGCTACTCACTTAAATGGCTTATAACAATAGAACGAGTCGGAATTTTCATTTAAAATTTTGGGAACATATTTTTCAATAGTTTTACTAACAATTTATCAAATAATTCTCCCCTCAATGGCTCACACACCGCTGCGCGCGCTGAAAACCGAGTAAATTTGAACAATTATTATAAAGGTTATACGGTGAAAAAAAATAAATTATTGATTTCACATTTTTCATTAACTTTTCAACGATAAGAAAAAAAATTAAAAATGTTTGTTTTTCAATATTGACATTATTTTTTACGGTTATAAATGGACTGGTGATGAAAACCATGGCGCCTTATTCTCGACATCATAACTTCACCAAAAAATATCCAATCTGCAAAAATAAAAACGAACCTAGTAAAATAATATAGTAGTAATAGTCTGACGGAAGGATTTTTTTTTTTCTTCAGAAATACAAAAATTACAGTATTTCCAACTTTAATGTGCAATCAAAGATAAATTAGTGTTTGATAATTTATAAAAAATTGTCCAGCCAAAAAATTAAAAAAAAACCTCTCGTCAGACTATACAGAAAATACTTATCAAGATTAAAAAAAAAAAGTTAAAAAATATTAAAAATTGATTCAGTTATCGTGCTGACACTGTGTGAAAACATAGTTTCGAGAAAAACGCGTTCAAAGTGTAAAGTAAAGCCCTCCCAACGCGATGTCCGGTCACATTTATTGCTATAACTTTGTAACGGTGTGGAAATTTCTTGAAAGTTTTCTTTTGAAAAATTCTTAAAAGTATAAAGAATAAAAATCTATAATAAAAATCGATTTTTTGAAAATTTCAGGGGTATGTGAGCCCATAAATGAGCTTAGCCACTTTCTGCCACGACATCTACAGTCGCTAAGCACATTTCATCCCGATCGATTGTCGTCGTTTCGGCAAAAGTACTAAACACGCTAGTTTTAATATACATCACTTTTCTTTTTATTATCTCAACGTGTTTGTTAAATAACGAGTGTATTTATTATTGAGGGAGAGCTTTGATGTTCAATGTTTTCAATGAATCTATCACCGATCGAATTCCATCACGTTCAACGAGATTGGTTATAACAAAGTTCCGAAATTCGCCAGGGACACTCGTCAATAATTGGTATCAATTACGTGATGATTTTTTTCTTCCTCGTTCGCTGCTTTTTCTTTTTTTCGTCGCCGCATACAATACACCATCCTCGCGTCGTATGTAGGCTATAGGCTGTTAAACATTTGTGCCCGAGACACACGACATATATAGGTGATGAGTAATTGGAGATGCGAGAACGCGACGAATGCGATATGGTTTCTGCTCGTGCGGGATCGTTATATACATCTATATATATATATACATGTGGGACGATGAAACACCGCAAACGAGAATACACGTGAGGATGAGACGAGCAGGGGTGGTTTTATTCTTTCGTCGCTCGCGTTAAAAAAATGTTCATACCGATACGTCGGTGAACGAATTTTTTTACAACCCCCGTGCGGCTACCGAAAAATCGTCATTCTATTCAATTTTAAGGGATCACATACCGCTGCGCTCGCTAAAAACCGAGTAAATTTGAAAAATTATTATAAAGGTTATATGGTGAAAAAAGAAATTAAATAGTTGATTTCACACTTTTTATTAACTTTTCAACTATAAGAAAAAAAAATAACAAATGTATTTTTCTAATATTAACATTTTTTTACTGGTATAAATGAACTACTTCACCAAAAATCATCCAATCTGCAAAAATACAAAAGAATCTGACGTAGGGAATTTTTTTTTC
This sequence comes from Oxytorus armatus, assembly GCA_958009045.1. Classification (NCBI taxonomy): domain Eukaryota; kingdom Metazoa; phylum Arthropoda; class Insecta; order Hymenoptera; family Ichneumonidae; genus Oxytorus; species Oxytorus armatus. Next base: position 10,128,630 of record OY253756.1, read on the forward strand.
CAAAATAAAAAAATTACAATATTTCAAACTTTAGTATGCAATAAAAAAAATGAGTGTTTAATAATTTATAAAAAGTTGTCCAGCCAAAAAATTGAAAAAAAAACCTCTCGTCAGACTATAGAGAAAATAATTATCAAGATCTGAAAAAAAAAATAAAGTTAAAAAATATTAAAAATTGATTGACTTATCGCGCTGACACTGTGTAAAAACATAGTTTCCAGAAAAAGGCGTTTAAGGTAGTAGTCTGGTAACTTAAGCCGATTTTCATGTCTTTTTTGAAGGGCGTTTTTTTGTAGGAAAATAAAAATGAATCGTTTTGGATATGTAGGATGTTTTTATTTACATACTAAAGATGCAAAAAAAAATTTTGTTGAAAAAATTTAATAGTTCATTACCATTATTATTATTATTGATCGAAGTTGGCACCTCGAAACATCCTTAATATCCAAAACGATTCATTTTAATTTTCCTAGAAAAAAACGCCCTCCAAAAAAGACATGAAAATCGGCTCAAGTTACCAGACTACTACCTTAAAGTTTCTGGTAGGTGCAACGTGAACTTGCGGCTAGTCTCCCATTCCAGCTATAACTTTGTAACGGCGTAGAATTTTCTTAAAAGTTTTTCTTTGAAAAATTCTTCAAAGTATAAAGAACGGAAATCGGTAAACGAAACATCGATTTTTTTGAAAATATCAGGGCTATGCGAACCCTTAACGGAACTTTGTTATCATGAAGATTTTTCAGATCATTCCAATGTAAAAATATATGAAAAATATGGATGAAGATTGTGTACATGACGCGTGTAATAAATTTCGCTCGGGGATCAATTTGTTCCTCCGTGCCCAGAATTGTGGCGATTAATGAACGAAAAGAAAAGAAAAAAATTAAGTCATTCAAACGACAGTGACTTTTCGTTCAATCGCTCTTTTCGTTCGTGACGTCGAGACACAGAGTCAGACTGGCACGAGAAAAAGGCTTCGCCGTACACGTCGTTTCGTTTGCTGACGCGGAAAGACAGAGAGAAAGAGAGAGAGAGAGAGAGTCTCTCTCGTGCCTTCGCATATTCCGCCCTCATCAGAGCTCACCGGTGGGGAAGCAAAAAAAAAAAGAAATAAAGGGCGCATCGCAATTACGGTCATTCTCGTTCGACGCACCTGGCCTGGCTCTGGCCGAGCCAACCGTGTTACTCTCTGAGGAAAAAAAAAAAAGAAAAATTCAAAGCCAGTCTCGAAAAATTGTGGTCCTCCGTCGCGCTCGATTTTCCGATCCCATAGTCTTGCTCACGTTTTCGACATCGCCACGCAACCCTCCGGGGGGTGCTTCCATGATTTTCTATGAATTTTTAACACCGCGACGAAAAATGGAAAAAGTCTCTCTCGCGAGGCAACGAACAAACGAGAAATCGATCGTTCGTACGACAAACAAAAACATTACAAATAATTTTATGACAAATCCATTGGTAGCCAATCCAATGATTGTTGCAAATAAATTTAAACAGAAAAAGAATGATGAATTTTCATCAGACGAGAATGGTTTGAGGTAGTAGTCTGGTAACTTAAGCCGATTTTCATGTCTTCTTTGGAGGGCGTTTTTTTGTAGGAAAATAAAAATGCATCGTTTTCGATATTTAGGATGTTTTTATTTACATATTAAAGATACAAAAAAAATTTGTTTGAAAAAATGTAATAGCTTATTATTATTATTGATCGAAGTTGGCACCTCGAAAAAAAAGTGCGTGGGTGGCCCCGGTGATTTTGGCTCTTGATGTTATCTGAAATAAAAAATTCTTCATAATTCTTATTCTATAGACATGTCATTCTGGTCGGAACTACTGAAGTTAAATTTCATGGATAAATAACAAAATGGCGGGCAAAATAAAAGGACTTTTTTCCCATAGTCCGCCATTTTGTTATTTATCCATGAAATTGAACTTCAGTAGTTCCGACCAGAATGACATGTCTATAGATTAAGAATTATCAAGAATTTTTTACTTCAGATAACATCAAGAGCCAAAATCACCAGGGCCACCCACGCGCTTTTTTTTCGAGGTGCCAACTTCGATCAATAATAATAATAATAATAAACTATCCAATTTTTTCAACAAATTTTTTTTTTGTATCTTTAATATGTGAATAAAAACATCCTAAATGTCCAAAACGATTCATTTTTATTTTCCTACAAAAAAACGCCCTCCAAAAAAAACATGAAAATCGGCTTAAGTTACCAGACTATATTTTTTTTTTAAATAAGCATGTTTGATATTTTCTACAAACGGTTTCTCTTCGTCACATTCCGAAAAAAAAATGACGATACAAAAGTTTTGTCGTATATATATTTATGTATGTATGTAGAAAGTCTCCGGCGAGAGGAACTCCACCGAGGTCGCGGACGACGAAACGGCCCCGCGCGTTTCTCCCCAGAAAATCCGGAGAAACCCAAGCTAGCTTGCCACTCGCGCTAACATTGATCGCGCGGGGCTTCTCAGCGGCTCTCCCTCTCACGTGTGTTCTCAACTCACCCCCTTAGGTGGGTGGCGGAAGGGGGGGGGGTGAAAAACTTGTCAACTTTAAAATTTTCTATTAAACAAATAAACGCTTGGGAACCGCGAAGTTAGTGGTAGTAGTAGTTTATTACCAAGTGTACTCTTGCCGATTTTTACACGCCCTTTTCCACACATTTATCCCCTCTATGCATCTATATTTTCATTCCTTTTATTTATTTACATAATCCGCTTTTCCTTTCCTTGCGTATTACAAATCTCCTCTTTTCCATTTCCGCCATTGCCATTATTCTTCTTTGTTTTCCTGTTCCCTGTCATCATTTACCTTAAACACGACCATCTTCACCCCTCATCCCTTATTCCCCGATGTTCCTACTACCGTTGATTTTCTACATGTTCCATTTCGAACCTTTTTTCCGTCGTTTACCCTACGTGGTACCTGTACCATTTTGGGAAGAGGCGAAGAGGGGTAGTAACGGAAAGTGGCTAAGGACAATGTAATTGAAAACATTGGTACGGCGACAAAAAAAGAAGTAGTGTATTCGTTCACTTTGAGATCGATTTTTTTTTTTTTCCTATAATTTGCTTGATTCCACCGTGAAAGCTGTCATTCTCTTCCATTACTGTTTTATTCTCGTGCAACATTATAATTCGTTCTGTTTCGTGCAAACAAACAAAAAAATGTAGGTATGGTTCAAAAATCGAAGAGCAAAATGTCGCCAACAACAGAAACAACAGCAGCATCAACAGGACAAGACACCAAGATCGAAGAAACCATCGGGCAACTCTGTGAGCAATCCACCACCGGGAAAGAGTCCCTCGATAGCGACAACACCAACGCCTACCGCGGCAGTACCGGCAACGACACCTCTGTTAGTATCGGAACAATTGTTCGAAAAGTTTGAGTAAAAAATGTTCACCCTCGATCGAAACTTTGTGGAATTTTAAACCTTATCGATCGTGGATTTCCGATTGATAAAATTTTACGATATGATTTTCAATTCCAATGGACAATTCGTTGATATCGAAAGAGTATGTAGACGTTAAACGCCTTTTTTTTTGTAAACTAATTTACGGATCATGATACATCATCGAATGGATTGCTAACGACGAAGGGTTGAATCGTGGGATTGAGGGTTGAAATATTGTTAATTCGTGGTATTTCATTATTATTTTTCAGGTTTCTTATATATTATCTTTTCCAGAAGCGGTGGCACCAGTGGCTCGGCCGCGAGTTCACCGACATTGCTGAGGGACTCGCCGCAGTATAAACCAGCCGGTAGCGCCACGAGTTTACTTCTCGCAGCTAGCACGACTCCACCGAGTGTAAGTTACCGACCGAGTCGCGCAATATAGGGGGGAAGGATGAGGAAAGGTTATCGATAGAGTAACCCTCTTTTATCAACGACCGATTAGAGAATAAAAGTTACCGACGGTCAATTTTGATGAAAAGAACAACCCTTTGCACTTGTTGACGGTCACTTTGTATCTTTGGAATACCCGATGAAAAATTACTCGAATCTTTTGGAAATGGTGTTTTTGTTTTGTTAAATGAGAGCCTAAAAATTTGGAAAAAATGTTAAATGGATAGTTGGGCGTTGAATTTTTACGTTTCCAGATACATTGTACATTATACGACTTAAATGTAAACTTTCTCGTTAAATCGTATAGCTTACGGTTAAATTGTAAAGTCTAAACGTTGCAATTGTAAATTGTACAATTAAACTCCAAAGTGACTAGTTAAATTCCAAAGATTTCGGTTAACATTCAAAGTTTAGTATCAAACAATGAACTTTATCATTGTTTCAGTTGGGCGGTACGATCTACAGTAGCGGTGGAAGCAGCAGCAGTATCTGGAGCCCAGCGGTAACGGAGAACGGTGGAGGATTTCCGGGTGATCATCAGAGGCTAGCGTGGACGACAAGTGCATCGCAGCAACAGTGTTATCAAAATTATTCGTCCTATTACACGAACATGGACTATCTCTCGCCGACACCACATCAATTGAATGTCGTGGTAAATAAAACCGCCCTACAGCTCCACTCCCCTGCATCACAACCCTCATACTTCGATATAAAAGAATTTTTGCGTACCCTTTAAAAAAAATAAGTCAAATTATAATTTTTCGTTCGAATGCTCCTTCAGGATGGCGGTGGAAGCGGGCTTGACAATACGTGGAGTAAAACGAGAGACGAGAGTGCCTCATCGTGGTTCTACAATAGTGCCGGTTGGGGCGAGAGGAAGTGAAGGAATTACCGATTGTGCGTGTCTACATTTCTGTCTTTCGAACGGAAATCGTATATACATGCATATATATATATTTGGAGAAAGAGAGAAAGAGAGAGAGAGAGAGGAGTGTGCTGGTGTAACATATCATCGATCGAGAGCGAAGGAAGGTGAGATAACCATATCATCATGACAAAAGATCGGGGACGCGCTACGCGGCCATTTTGCTCACGAGTCTTCCGCGCGCCTGGACCCGAACAAAATGGCGAAGCACGCCGCGAGGCGCAGAGACGAAACATATCATCGTGAAATAATCCGGCGACGTTTCACCTTTCTCGTTAAATATCATGTCACGTGCGACGTTAAAACGGTGCCAAAGTTACGCGCGTTTGTTAATGTATAAAAAATAAGTTAAAAAGAAAAAGTGGCCAAAGAATCAGAGTGGAGGAAGTTCATTTGAGAACACATATCCATGCGGAACGTGACGCGGAGGGGTCTTCGGGATGAATAATAAATCAAATAAAAAAATTACGAGATACGACGCCGGGATAAGTGTACATTTTTGTAAGTTTGATAATCGAGAACACGATTTTAGAAAAAGACAAACGAAAAACGACATAAATCATTCGGTCCTGTCGTTCCATCGAACTACGAAAGTTTGTATCATCTCGCCTAGTCCCGCGAACCCCAACGATCAGTCTCACGGGAAGCTTGAATTAGTTGTAAATAATATAAATAAGAAGATACTCGTGAAAGTAACTAAATAAATAAAAATTGTCAAACGGCTTTATTTTCTCCTTTTTTTTCGTTTTTACTTTCTCGCTTGTCATCTTTCTACTTCTACTTTATTTCCGTTACTTTTCTTTTCTATTATCCAAACTATCGTAAACACGATAGTTTTTGGATAGAATCGGCGGAGATGACGGGCGAGTTTGAATTCACAAACGCTTATTAGACTGTCCGCAAGTACGTTATGTTGTAAATTAGATTGTGGATAGGAGTGTTGAATTCATTTGCTTTTCCATTTCATTTTTTGAACATGCGACGACTCGACGTACGTACGCGTTTTTAACCGACATGCCGAAAATTTAAGAAGAAAAATAAACCGATTCTAGACGTGTAAAGAAGTTATATGAAAAAAAAATGAGTGAATACAAATAAATAAATAAATGAATATATATATATATATATATACATATTATGAGATTAAGGGTGTAAGTATATGACTGTTTAGATTGTTATGATAAATCTCTTATAACATTGATAATCGTAAGGAAATTTAAAAAAAATCGATACAACGAGACCGTGAAAAATCTTAAGGTGTACGAAATAATGATAAATATATATGTATATATATATATAAAATATGAATTGCATTTTCCTGAGCGTTTATTTGAATACCCGAATTTTGCTTCCTGATAGAGAAAGCTTTGTTTTCGTGATAAAAATTTCTCCGAGTTTTTAATGCCGGTAGACTTAAAATGTGCGAAAACATCGAAAAATCACATCTAGAAAAAAAAAATATCCGCGTGTACGTGTGGATGACGGACCCGATCAGATTTTATGAAATTGTAAATTTTTGCGAAAAATCTGGAATTGATAATACATGCAGTGAAAAAGGATGCAAGGTGCAGCTTGAAAATTGCTTCATCGAAATTTCACTCAATACTCGAACCGGATTCATCTATGACGAAGCCATAAAAATTGAGAAACATCATATGAGATGTTTTTTCTCCCGCCACTATTCGAAAAGTCGAGAATGGCTAATATCGCGATTTAAAAAAATGCCATGGACTACCGCGCTATTGGGAGCAGCACTGAATGAAAGTGGGAATCCCTTGCGGCTCGGTCGATAAATGAGAAACTTGCAGAGCCCGCGAGGAGAAAAGGCAAAGCGCGCAGGCGTTCACCCTATTCACGACGAAATTGCCCAGTTGCGTTTCCCATCTACGTTTGTCGACCTAAAGGGAGATTTCTCTCTCTCTCTCGCCCTTTCCCTCTCGCTCTTGTCCCCGGGGGCAGCAGCCGGCTTGGTTCGACACGGCGTTTTCGTCTGGCAGTGCCGCGCGTCGCTTCGCTTCGTACGGTCACCGCTCTCGTCGAAGCGTCGCGCGCGTTTGAAGTTCGTAATTAAAAGATTTTCAACTTTTTACATTATCCTTGCTATAATTAGGTTATCTGTAATTCTTTTCGTTGGGACGCACGCAGTCGTCGCCCGATAAACAACGATAATGACGTTAGAGTGAAGTTTTGCGAACAAAGAGAATTGTGCATCCGATAATAATAATACATAGATAGACCTTTAATAATTTTTGTAATTTGTAACGAGAAAAAAAGGAAAAAGAGACTCCGTTATCTAAGTTTCTCCATCTGTCTCTCTCTCCCGAGGGGAGTGCAATCGCGAAGGATGTGCTTCCTGGCGCGTTGCTTGTCTCTACTATGGCTTGGTAAGAATACGACGCGTTTGATGAGTTTAATTAACATTTTTAATTGACTCGTTCGCCCCGTACAATCTTTTTTTTCTTTTTATCTCTCGCTCTTTATCTCGTCCGTAGGTTTTTCTATCAATTCCTGCATGCGCGTAAATCCCCTTCGTATACACCATATATATATACATTTTTTTTCTTCTCATTCCCTCCCCAGCCGTACGTTCTGTCCGAGGTCTTGAACTCTGGTTGAGCTCTCGGCTATAACGCTCTCGACGTATACTCGCCGGCTTTACTGTACATAATACCCCATACCTATGAGTGTAGAGAGAAAAAGAGAGAGAGAGCACTGTCTCGAGCTAGCGAGGGGATGAATCACGACCGCTGCGGGAAACACTAGGATACACTGAACCGCCTCCCCCCACCAACCCTCTCTCCACTCGGTCGGATCGAGCGGTTCTGGCACTCTGATTAATTTCGAGATTCGCAATCAACTCACTGCGACTATTTGTCCCTTGCACGAATTTTTTTTCATCCCTTGTTATGTTATATTGCAGCGTGTAAAAAAAATTCAAATATAATTCCATTTTTACCGCGATTCAATGTTTCTAAGGGGGGACTGGCTTTTTTAACAATCGCTCGTTTGGGATTTTTGACGATTTTTTTTTCTGTCAGCAAGTTGAAAAGGATAAAACTGTCCTTCAAGCCTCCGTGGATACTAGGGGGGGAATTGAAACTAACCCCCAACTTTAATTTTGCATCTCTTTATCTGTAAATTCGTGGCCGAAAAAATATTTTTCACCCGACTGTTCAAAGTGTTTAAATCAATCCCACCTCCTGTATCGATTCGAGTTTAGTCGGCGCTGAAAATTTTAATGTAATAAAAGTTTCAACCACAGTCGAGCCGTTTTTCGGTATCCATCAATTACAACAACTTAAGGCGCAACACCACTGTAAATTTTGTCAGAAAATCGATTTTTTTTAATGGCATCAAAGATGTTTTGAATCTTCTAGAATATGAGGCAAAAAGTGTTATACCTGAAGGAAATTTTTTTCATAAAAATTTCAGGCTCCTCCCCAAGCGCCGTCAGTCCGCTCCGAACACATTTCAAAACTTTAAACGTGTTTATCTCCAAACACGACTTTTCAAAACGGCACGCAGCATAACTCCAACAACTTTCATTCTCTTCATTTGAATTTCTAACAATATCTTTAAAATAACATTTTGAAGTGAAATGCGTACGGAATTTTCGATAAGTTCATTTAAACATTATTTATTAACAAACGATTACCCCTGTTTCTGTCGAAAATTGAACGTCTTCATTTCAATACTCGCCAATCATACAAAAATGAATATTTTTAAAATTCCCTACGTACTTCACTGGTTATAAGCGTGTAGACTAAGTGATTTTTTATTTATCCAGTTTCAAAATTGCACCAGCTATACTGCACGCTACAGAGCGTCACAAATTCGACAAACCACGCGAGAATGGTTCTGGTGTCGCCATTAATTGATATTTGTCGATGTTAATTTTTCGTTTGATACTTAAATATATGCTTAATAAATTCCTCGAATATTATTATTCTATTACCTTTTCTTCCATCAAAAAAACCTGTAAAAAACGCTTTTTTTAGGCTGTTACAGTGGTGTTGCCCCTTAATTACCATAATCATTCAACTTGGCGTCTCTATAAAAAAAACAGAATGACATTCCACGAAATACGAGGTCTGTTCAAAAAGTATCGTGAATTTTGAATTTCCGCGGGCTACGTATATTCGATTTTCGAATATGGCGTTAGGTTGGTACTCATGTCCCTCACTTATGCTGAAAAAATCGGCCATTTTGAATGTTTAGTCAATTGTTGGCAGCTGTTTTTGTTAGACGTGTTTTGGCTTGTCTTCGATTTTTGCCTATTCCAAAAAAGCAGCTTCCATTGCGATGAATGAGCTTTGGTTTCCACGTCATAACCATAAACCCATGATTCGTCACCAGTTATGACCCTCTGGAGCAAATTTGGGTCGTCGCGGACCGAGTCCAACAGCTCCTTAGCAATGTCAATGCGACACTGTTTTTGTTCGAAATTGAGCAATTTTGGCACGAATTTCGCGGCGACCCGTCTCATGCCCAAATCATTGGTAAAAATCGAATAGCACGAGCCAATCGATATGTTTAGTTCCTCAGCAACTTCTCTAACGGTGATTCGACGATTGGCCAATATTATTTTCTTCACTTCATCAATGTTTTCGTCCGTTGTCGATGTGCTCGGGCGTCCGGAACGCATTTCGTTGTTCGCATCTTCTCGGCCCTCTGAGAACATTTTGTACCACCGATAAACGTTGCTTTGGTCCAAGGTAGCTTCACCATATGCCACAGTCAACATTCGGAATGCGTCCGCGCACTTAATTTTGTTTTTCACACAAAATTCGATACAGATTCTTTGATCCATTTTTTGGAATAGGCAAAAATCGAAGACAAGCCAAAACACGTCTAACCAAAACAGCTGTCAACACTGAACTAAACATTCAAAATGTCCGATTTTTTCAGCATAAGTGAGGGACACGAGTACCAACCTAACGCCACAAAAAAATCGAAAATCGAACATACGTAGCCCGCGGAAATTCAAAATTTGCGATACTTTTTTAACAGACCTCGTATCTCGAAGTGCGATTTATTTCTGAAGCCGGCTAACTCGTAGTTCGTCGATGTCGTGCGCTCGGGAGAGTTTGATCATGCGCGTACTTCAGATCGTTCCGCCGGACACGACGAACCTAACCTACAAAGTCAGAGCGCTTCGTTTTTTTTTAAGATCAACTTTGACTCTCCGTTTCGGAACATTGCAGCGCCGGAAGTACAATGAAATCTTACGATAAATCGAATCCTGCTTTTGTTTTTCGTTTCTCAACAAATTCATTGTAATGAGTGAATTGGGTTAATTATTCGACGCCTCTTGTGACGATTTGCCCGGGAGGGTATCGTCTTTCGTCGTGTGTCGACTGTGGGAAGTTTTTCGTTGATGAGAACATTAATATTGTATACTTGGGCTGCGTGTACGAGGCAATAACGTAGAACGAAATGCGATACGGAGAGTTTTTTTTCTTTTGTTTGTTCTTTTGTTCGCGCGGAGGATGAAAAGGAGAGAGAGAGAGCGAGAAAGATCTTCGTGGTACATATAAACGTATATACATAGGCGGCAGAGACGCGAAGAGACTCGTCTCGACACGATGTAGCGAGAAATTCGCAGCACGTGTCTCGGGACCGGCCGACCGGTTTGACGAGTATTGGTTATGATATATAAACCCACCACGTATATGTACAAACGTACACGCACCTTTGTACAAGCCTCTTAAAATTGTATTGGTCAAAGTTGGAGTACACTTGTATGGGGTATTTCACGTTACTTCCCAAAAAATCTAAACGTTCGATCGTTCGATCACGTTGCGCATTTATTTTTTTTTCGTCGCTTTCCCAAGGAGAATTGAACAGAGTATTTACGATTTTTTTTGCTGATTTTTATCTCAAATATACTTCGGGATATGATTTTTTTTTTGTTTTTTTTGTTTTTTTTTGTTGTAAATAGCCACACTTTTCGAAACCTCGAGAGTTCCTTCGGTTGTGGCCGAATTTCCTCGTTCTTATTGGCTTGGGGATTTTTTTTTTTTCTTCACACACTACGGTTCATCGCCGACAACTTTGTTAACCAAGACTTTTATCGTAAATTCTGTCGATCAAGAGTTACGGGCTGTTGAAAAAAAAAAGAAGCAGCGAAATGACTCTACGTCTATTGAATAAATTATATCTTGAAAACGGTTTGAGATAAAAATCGGAAAAAAATATCAAAACGCTCATTCGATCGCGAGGAATAGCACAAAAATTTGGCAATTAAATCGAACCATTCGAACATCCAGAATTGTTCGATTTGGCCAAATTTCCTCGTTCACATTGGTTCGGGGATTTTTTTCAAATTTTTCTTCTCATACTACGGTTCATCGCCGACAACTTTGTTAACCAAGCCTTTTACCGTAGATTCTGTCGATCAAAAGTTACGGGCAGTTGAAAAAAAATGAGCAGCGAAATGACTACGTATATTGAATAATTTATATCTTGAAAACGGATTGAGATAAAAATTGGAAAAAATTACGAAACGCTCGTTCGATCGCGAGGAACAACACAAAAATTTATCAATTAAATCGAACATTTTGAACATCGGGAATTGTTCGTTTTAGCGGAGAATGTCTTATGTATCGAAGTAAATGGGGATCGAAGCAAAGTCAAAATGTGTTTTACGTTATATGTATACATATGTGTTAATAAAACATTATTATACATGCGGTTAACGGGGTGAGAGAGAGAGAGAGAGAGCGAGAGGATCGTTACACGTTCTGGCCGCAGAGTATCGGAATTTCCAACAAACCGAGAACGGAGAATTCATCAGTCTCGCTTCGATCAGCGGATAATGCGGTATGTCGGTCGAGTATAGATATATATGGTTAGGTAGGTAGGTAGCCAGGAGAGATATATATGGTCCTAATTACACGTCTCGGGTTACGGATGAGCAGAGTGAGAGAGAAAGAGAGAGAGATGGACGTGTAACATCTTCTCTCACGTCCGCGCGGGGCTCTCTCGTGAAAGGGCTATAACCCCGTGGAAATACGGCATGGTGAAGGGCTCTTACGTGGAAGATACGTTACCAGTCAGAGCGGAACGTAAATAATGTACGACGAGGCAATGGTACGCGGGGCAACAACATTTTTTTAAAATTATTTACAATCGAGGTGACAAATTTTCTGAATATCCAACAAAAAAAATATGCAACTTTCAATTTACATCAATTTTTTGCCTTCCCCATTTACCGCGAGAAACGATTTATTCAATTCAAAGAAATTTCGTTGAATTAAAATAGATCACTTCTCTCGGCGATAGTGGTGTTGTACTCTTTGGGTGAGGGTCAAAATTCGGTACGACCACTTCTTTGGAACGGGCGAAATGTGGAATTTCAAAATAACGAACGTTCAATAGTTTGAACATTTCATATTAAAAACGTCTTTAAAACAGAAAAGAAATAGTGAGAACACAAAAAAACATTGAACTATCGGTTTTGTGTTTTTGCGTTCTAATTATTTCTTTTCTGATTTAACCCCGCGTGGTGTACACTGGGTCTTTAACGGCGGGGTAGGGTTTTAAAGGCGAAAAAAAAGCATATTTTTATGATTTTTTTTCGGCGACATGAGTATTATAATTTTATTAAATAGAATTACATATTATTGTACAACTATTGAAGTATCTCAGAAAAAATTTTCAATGAAAAATATTGATAAATAAGCCGGTGACGTTGAATCTCTAGAGGCGCCTTGAAAAAAAGTGGTTTTGCGGTGAACATTATAACTCGTTACCGGATAATCTCAAACAAAAAAATTGATATGCATTTTAAATTTGATGTATTTCCCGAAGTAATCAGGAAGAGTTTTTTTTTTTTTTTTCTTCTACTTTTTGCAGCACTTGGAAGTGAAAAACGCAATTTTAGCTAAAAAAATCGCGCTTAATTTGTTATTAAAAAATTGAAAAAATTGAAAAAAAAAAAAAACTCCTCCTGATTATCTGTTGATTTATATGAAGAAGTAATGTTTAAATTTTCAAAAGGATCGGTTCAGTAGATTTTGAGTTCTAATGTTCACAAACTTCTAAAATGACGTTTTCGGGAAAATCGATTAAAGCTTTTTATACGTGAAAATCAGGTATCACGGGCAGTCGTTTGAAATGCTGTAACTCTGTTAGTTTTACTCCGATTGACTTAAAATGTATACACAATATTCTGGACATATTGTTCATTCAGAAAAAAAAAAAAAAAAAAAAAAAAATCATTTTAAAATCCTACCCCCCCCCCCCCCCCCTTAAAGGAACAATCGAAATTTCAAACACCCGTTTCTCTCTCTATTTGTCAATTTTTATTAACAACGGTTTTAAAGTTTGGACTTTGGCAACCTCTGGGCCATGAAGTAGACACTTAGGAAGTAATGCAGAATTTTTTCAGATTTTTTTAAAGCCTAGAAAACACTAAAAACTCAACTGTTTCCTCAGACCCAGTGTAGTACACATCATGTCTCGAAAAATATAGTGTACACACGGCGGGTTAAGGTAGTAGTCTGGTAACTTAAGCCGATTTTCATGTCTTTTTTGGCGGGCGTTTTTTTGTAAGAAAATAAAAATGAATCGTTTTGGATATTTAGGATGTTTTTATTTACATATTAAAGATACAAAAAAAAAATTTTTTGAAAAAATTTAATAGTTTATTATTATTATTATTGATCGAAGTTGGCACCTCGAAAAAGAAGCGCGTGGGTGGCCCCGGTGATTTTGGCTCTTGATGTTATCTGAAATAAAAAATTCCTGATAATTTTTAATCCATAGACATGTCATTCTGGTCGGAACTACGGAAGTTAAATTTCATGGATAAATAACAAAATGGCCGACTTTGGAAAAAAGTTTTTTTTTCCATCATAATAATAATAATAATAATAATAATAAACTATTACATTTTTTCGAACAAATTTTTTTTTGTATTTTTAATATGTAAATAAAAACATCCAAAATATCCAAAACGATTCATTTTTATTTTCCTACAAAAAAACGCCCTCCAAAAAAGACATGAAAATCGGCTTAAGTTACCAGACTACTACCTTAAAAGGTATGGCTACGGTAGCGGGTATAAAATCATGTGCACATTTAACAATTTTTTTTTTTATGAAAAAGTGATTTATTTATAAAACTAATTACACATCTATTTAGTATAAATATCAATCTAATTAAAAATATTTTTTTTGTCATACAAAATGGCGGACTACTACTATTTGCTTTTGGTATCGTTTTTTTCGGGCGTGACATTTGGCATCCAAAATTTTTGGCCCAGAAACGGAATTTGAAAAATATTAGTTTACTCGAATATTGCAGGCGTTTGAACTTAAAAGTTGAATTTCTAGTGAAAAATTTCGTATAAAACTACTCGTAAAATGGAAAGTTTTTAATTAATCAAAAATTCCGTAGTTAGTACTCTGTGAAATGCAATTAGAAACATAATTTAAAAATTTGAAGTCAATCGGGTGAAAAGTGTCGAAGTTATTTATCACGCGACGCGCTCGGGTACTCTATGGCCATGCCAGATATAGGCTTACGTCATACGCTCAATGTCGGTGAAAAAAAATACTGACTACTGTCTTAACTTGAATTAACTTATTTTTATGATGATAAAGCATCGTTGAAGCAAAAAAAACCTCGGTTTTTTGAAAATTCTACCAGGGCCCCTCAAGGGGTTATATACAGTTGTAACGGGCGAAATGACATTTTCTCGATTTTTTTTCGACACCATAATAAATATTTATTTAAAAACTGCCAACAACATCGATTAGTACATGTTTTGGGATACTTGTTAAATTTTTTTCATAGAAAAATATTTGAAAATAGCGGAACTACAGCTGTATTCCAAGAGCGCCTTTTTTTGGGCATCGCTTGCAGTGGACATGATAACTCGAGAACGATTCATCAGAAATCAGAATTTCAAAAAAATTTCGTTAATATATCGTATTGTCTAGTCGGGGAACGAAGAATTTGTCAAAATTTTAATTGAAAAAAAAATGGCAACGGTTTTAACAAAAAGTTAATTTTTTCAAGGCGTTAAATTTTTGATTTTTTTGATCTAAGGAAAAATTTAAAAAAAAGAATTGAAAATCCTTCGGTTAGCGACTAGCTATTATCATAATAAATAAGTAGTATAAATTTGGTGTTGATCGGATTGATAGTTCTTTTAGTAATCGTGTCCACCGCAAAAGTAATTAAAAAAAAAACACGATTCTGAGATGATCGCGTTTAAAGTTTCAAGCGGCAGCGCGCGCTGGTCGAAGTGGCGCGTTATAAGTAGCTATAACTTCGGATATAATGCTCCGATCGTTATGAAAGTTGGTGAGAGTATTCTTGAGATAATTTATTTAAAGAATATGCAATGATAAAAAAAAAATTTTGGACCATCGCAACTGTATATAATCCCTTAAGGGGAAAAAATAGGGTTAGGATAGCGTTTTCTCAATGATTTTCATGAATTTTTTTATAGTATAAAAAATGAATATAATTTATTGAAACTTTGAGAATATTTTATAGATATATTTAAGTATATACTATGAAATTTTTGAAGAATTTTCTTGAAAAACACCGGGGATATTAGCGACCCCATATTGGAGGTCACAATCAGACTCATCGTTTTAATATTATTTATAATTCAAGGTACCGTGACATACATACATCATTAACTGACACATTTAGATACACATATATTTAACATAGAAAGTTCTTGCGCTCAACTTTTCTTTGGTTTTTTTCTTTTGAAGGGCGTTGCGTCAATTGTGCCGTTGAACGATTCCCTTTAATTACGAACGTCTTGACTCCAAGTTTGGAATTCGCTTAAGGGGGGAAATAGGGTTAGGACAGCGTTTTCTCAATAATTATCATGAATTTTTTTATAGTATAAAAAATGAATATAATTTATTGAAACTTTGAGAATATTTTATACATATATTTACTATATATATATTTAAGTATATACTATAAAATATTAGCCACCCCGATATTGCAGGTCACAATCAGAGTCAGCATTTTGCGTACATTCTGGAAGCCGCAATTTTCATCTGAAATCAAACAAGGTTGGAATTTACTTTTATTATATGTCTCTCTTCTATATGAACCTAAATTCTATCAAAAAAATAGAAAATTGAATGTTTTACAGAGGTCAAAACAAAAAAGCATGATTTTTTGCTATTTTTTACAACTTTATTTGCAAAAAAAAAAATTAATTTAAATTATGATAATATTCCGATTTTAAGTTCATGTAGAGCGCAATACTATGAAGAAAGTAACTGCCAATTTTCAAAACGATTGGTTGAAAACTTTTCAACCTAGCGTGTACGCAAGTGCAAAAAGTCGTTTTCAGAAAGCGCGTTTGAAAAAATAGTGACCGCTCGGTTATACACGTGGCGCGCTCGGGGCCTGAAGGAGAGCTACTCACTTTAATGGCTTAAAACAATAGAACGAGTCGGAATTTTCATTTAAAATTTTGGGAACATATTTTTCAATAGTTTTACTAACAATTTATGAAATTTAAAAAAAATCGATTTTTTGAACCGTCTAACCCTATTTCCTCCCTTAAAAACGTTCTTAATACAAAACGTCCAAACTATTGAACGTTCGCTATTTTGAAATTCCACATTTCGACCGTTCTAAAACGGCGATCTTTCCAAATTTTCACCCTCGCCCGTACTCTTTTACATTTTGCGAAATTAAAAACGAAAAAAAACCCTTCTCCTGACTCTTTATTCACCACCGAGAGAATTTTCGCTCTGTCACGCGAGCCTGTTGGCTCTTGGAGGCACGTATGTAGTACACACGCGAAGATGGACGATGAAAGAAGAGGAAAAAAAAAAGAGTTGAAGAGAAGAGATTATAGTTCTCCGCACTCTCTTTCTGTCGCCTCTCCCCTCAACCCTCTGTACTACTCCTTCTGCACGTACACCGAGTTTCCTCCTTCATTAAGACTCTATCTTCGTGCCGAGGGTGGGGTTGCAAAACGAGAAAATATATACGAGAGACAGAGAACGAGAGGGATAGGTATAGAGGTGGCTTGGGAAAACAGAATCCCAGAGAGAAGAGTTAAGACGTTGGAGAAGGAAAAAGAAGCGAAGGATGCTTTTGTACGCATTTATACACACTCAGAATGGCAACCGTACTGTTTCACGGTACATACATACAATGTAACATAAAGAGTATACAGGGGATGAGCTTCGCAGCCTCCGTGAAAATGTCCAAGACCGCGTGAAATTTGCACCGCGTCGGACTAGCGCGTCTGACGCGAGAAACTACCCCGAGCGGGAGAGGGTTGGAGAATGGGGGATGGAGGGGATTCGAAGGGACGAAACCTTCGTCAGTTTCCTCGCGCGGGAAAACCTCCCTTCGACTTGCGCAACAAAAAACCCCAAGGGTGATGCGCCCGGGATACCAGAGAGAAATCCACCACCAGTGGATTCCAGAGGGACTACTATTTTCCTCTCGACTTTTTCCTCCCTCTTCCTTTTTATAACCCCTTCTATAAATACATATATATTTCTCGGATTTCCACACGTTACGAGAAAACTTGCGTGCTCTTATTTATTTTTTTCAACGCCATTTTTCTCCCCCAGCCATTCTTCCACCCCCCGGTAAGATCTATCGGCAATCTTTCGAAGGAACTTTCCCGTCGTTCTTTTTTCGGGACTGGCTCTCTCTCCTCTCCTCTCCTGCCGCGTTTACTCGACGTACACGTTTCAGAGATGTGTATACAAAGAAGTGCAGGCATTTTTCATCGCCGTTGATTGTTTTTCTTTAACCCCAAAACCCGTCGGCTCGTTTCTACTTTACCGTTTGCCGAAATTTTGTGTCTTTGTCGGTAAATATCTGCGCCCGCTGCAGTTACGATGAGACGTGAGTATAAAAAAGGGAAGAAGAAGTAAAAAAGAACGTAAAGAGGCCAACACAGAGTCGTCGTTGTAAAGCCGTGATGCTCGCTCCAAGTCGTCAAATGTTTAGAAGATGATGGCCCCGCTGGGGAGGGAGAAAGACAGAAGGGAAGAGATAAACAGTGTTACTTTTTTACGATCTACTATACCGAATGGAGAAATCACACTCAAAAGCCTTGAGCTTATCTCTCTCTCTCTTTCACTTCCTTTCGAGTTTTGGATCTAAATATTTTTTTCTTTGACGCAGCTGCGATTGCCTGCATCTCAGTTTCTGGTTCATCTCCCTCCAGCTCCTCTCTCGCTCTCGCTGCTCGTGAGTTTTATTACATTTACGCTTCTCTGTAATGTGTCTCACGGATTTGTTTTTTTTTTTTATTCCTAACGCGCATATGTCTATATACCGCGTCTCGTAATGCTCCGAGGCTCGTGCTGAATTAGTGAGAAAGTGATCTCGTTTCACGACGAGGGAAATAACTCGATTTGTAACGAGCGCCCCAAGCCACCCGGTTGGCAACACCGCGAGCATATGGACGCATTGAGAGAAAGAGAGGAGATGATCGTAACCCCGACACGGCTTATTCCCGGATGGGCTTTAAAAAATTTTTTGTTGACACACAGGATTTTCGATGATTTTTGGCGATTTTTTTAAATTAAATCTCTCCGCCAATCATTAGTGAATTCGAACTTTTGAAAATGACAAAACATAACACTTGTTAAAAAAATGTCTTAAATAATATAAACACCTCATTCCGGATTAGACGAGCGTACGGTTCAATTTTTTTTCCCATGCATTATTGCTTAAGGTAGTAGTCTGGTAACTTAAGCCGATTTTCATGTCTTTTTTGGAGGGCGTTTTTTTCTAGGAAAATAAAAATGAATCGTTTTGGATATTTAAGATGTTTTTATTTACATATTAAAGATACAAAAAAAAAATTTTTTGAAAATTTTGATAGTTTATTATTATTATTATTATTGATCGAAGTTGGCACCTCGAAAAAAAAGCGCGTGGGTGGCCCCGGTGATTTTGGCTCTTGATGTTATCTGAAATAAAAAATTCTTGATAATTCTTAATCTATAGACATGTCATTCTGGTCGGAACTACTGAAGTTAAATTGCATGGATAAATAACAAAATGGCGGGCAAAATAAAAGGACTTTTTTTTCCAAAGTCCGCCATTTTGTTATTTATCCATGAAATTTAACTTCAGTAGTTCCGACCAGAATGACATGTCTATAGATTAACAATTACCAAGAACTTTTGATTTCAGATAACATCAAGAGCCAAAATCACCGAGGCCACCCACGCGCTTTTTTTTCGAGGTGCCAAGTTTGATGAATAATAATAATAATAATAATAGACTATTAAATTTTTTCAAACAATTTTTTTCTTGTATCTTTAATACGTAAATAAAAACATTCTAAATATCCAAAACGATTCATTTTTATTTTCCTACAAAAAAACGCCCTCCAAAAAAGACATGAAAATCGGCTTAAATTACCAGACTACTACCTTAAGGGCTCACGTACCGCTGCGCACGCTGAAAACCGAGTACATTTGAAAAATTATTATAAAGGTTATAGGGTGGAAAAAAAATTGAATTGTTGATTTCACATTTTTTATTAACTTTCCAACGGTAAGGAAAAGAAATTAAAACATTTTTTTTTCACTCTTAACATTATTTTTTATGGGTATATGGTAAATGGACTACTGATGAAAACCATGGCGCCTCCTTGTCGACATCATAGCTCCACCAAAAATTATCCAATCCGCAAAAATAAAAAAGAACCTAATAAAATAATGTAGTAGTAAGAGTCTGACCGAGGGAATTTTTTGTTTGTTTTTATTTCAAAAATAAAGAAATTCCAGTATTTAAAACTTTAGTATGCAATAAAAAAAAATGAGTGCTTAATAATTTATAAAATATTGTTCAACCAAAAAATATAAAAAAACCTCTCGTCAGACTATAGAGACAATAATTATCAAGATTTAAAAAAAAGTTAAAAAATATAAAAAAATGACTGAGTTATCGTGCCGACACTGTCTAAAAACATACGAGTAGTTTCGAGAAAAACGCGTTTAAAGTTTCTGGTAAGTACAACGTGAACTTACGGCTGATCTCCCATTTAATGCTATAACTTTGTAACGGAGTGGAATTTCTTTTTTTTTCAATTCTTAAAAGTACAAAGAATAAAAATCTGTAAAAAGAAACCGAATTTTTGAAAATTTCAGGGTTATGTGAGCTCTTAATCGAACTTAAAATTTTTCTATCAATTTTGATATTGGACAGATGATTTTTCAAATTTTTTTTCATTTTTTTAAATCACCGTTATGTTTGTATTTTCGTATTGTATTTTGTGCTTGTATTATTATTTTTTTGTCAAACACTTTGTTCCGGAAATCATTACTAAACAGCGAATGGCGTAGAAAAATGTAGAAAAAAAAACTGCATGCCTTTTAGGGATGCAACAGCGATGTGAAATATTACGGACCAAATCCCAGAGGGTGAGCGATCACGGCCAGGTCGATTTCACGTGAAATGCCCCCACCTCCCCATATATACCGTGCATATACATATAATCTATATATATATGCATCTACGCTCGACGTTAGATTGCGAGAGCTTCGTGTATAAATATGGAAGAAGGACGAGAGAGAGAGAAGGAGGTTGATGAGAATTTAATGAGAAGTCTGCAAGCTCGACAGACTTTGCGCTCGGATTGTTAATTCATGCTAAGAGTGTACATGTATATATATATAGTTTATATATTACATAACATGTCGTACACGTTAGTACATAGAGTTTGATAGAACATTTTTTAATGAAATTATCGTCGTATTACACCGTAATATATTGAACGACGTTGAATTTACTTTCTCGTTAAATCGCAATTTTCCCCCATTAACCCTTTCGCCAGTTAACACAAACACCTTAGAAAACCTTTATTTCGTAGTATTTCGTTGGCAAACCAAGAGATTTATTAGAAGTATCTCGACATTGATAAATTTCACCACAAACAGCAAAAGTTTGTCCCAAAAGAATAAGATTGGGTGGAAGAAAAAAAACAATCACGAGAATCAAACCGTAAAATCCCGAGGCCCTTTATTTTTCAATCAAACTTACGGAAACGCACGTAATCGTTCGATCGTCCAGCGGTGAACGATGAAAAAGAGAAGAGAAGAGAAAAGAAAATCCTAAATAAATAAATAAAATTTTTCTCCGCGAACGTTATTGAACCCTCCGAGCCATTATTTAATCTCGACAACCGAGCGTGTATGCGGCCATCGTCATAAAAAAGAAAACATAGTCACACAATGGAATAAACGCCAAAGTGGGAGAATCGAGGAAAAATTGTGAGGGGTGACTTTTCCGTTTATTTCCTTCAACTGCCTATATACCGGCACTTTAGCACCGTATATACAGGGTGCCCCAAAACTAGGACGTCAGAGTGACACGGGGGTAAGATTGGCTCGGGAACTGTCATAATAAACAAATTCGACTTCATTGTCTAATGGTTTTCGAGAAAAATCGTGTTTTGTGATTTTTCGCGAAAATCGCTACCTAGAAATTGTTATTCAGCTACTATTGTTATGAATTAATTTCGGTTTATTCATATTTTGTTCCTAAAATATGTGCCATTTGTGTATTAGGGTTGGAGGTACACAATTTGAACACATGTTGAAAAAATTCAATAAATAATCAAATATTATTATTTTTGGTTTCCTTATACTCCCACAAAGGTACTATTCTTTTTTTTTTAGTCATTCATATTTTGTTCCTAAAATATGTGCCGTTTGTGTATTAGAGTTGGAAGTAGACAATTTGAACACATGTTGAAAAAATTAAATAAATAATTAAATATTATTATTTTTGGTTTCCTCATACTCCCACAAAGGTACTATTCTTTTTTTCTAGTTATTCATATTTTGTTCCTAAAATATGTGCCGTTTGTGTATTAGGGATGGAAGTAGACAACTTGAACACATGTTGGAAAAATTAAATAAACCTTTATTATAATTTTTTTGTTTCGTTATACTCCCACAAAGGTGTTATTTTTTTTCTATTTATTCATATTTTGTTCCTAAAATATGTGCCGTTTGTGTATCAGGGTTGGAAGTAGACAATTTGAACACATGTTGGAGAAATTAAATAAGGAATTAAATATATTTTTTTGTTTCCGTATACTCCCACAAAGGTACTATTCTTTTTTTTCTAGTTATTCATATTTTGTTCCTAAAATATGTGCCGTTTGTGTATTAGGGTTGGAAGTAGACAATTTGAACACATGTTGACAAAATTAAATAAATAATTAAATATTATTATTTTTCGTTTCCTTATATTCCCACAAAGGTATTATTTTTTTTTCTAGTTATTCATATTTTGTTCCTAAAATATGTGCCGTTTGTGTGTAGGGTTGGAAGTACACAATTTGAACGCATGTTGGAAAAATTAAATAAATAAATAATTAATTTTTTTTTGTTTCCTTATACTCCTAAAAAGTTACTATTCTTTTTTTTCTATTTATTCATATTTTGTTCCTAAAATATGTGCCTTTTATGTATTAGGGTTGGAGGTAGACAATTTGAATACATGTTGGAAAAATTAAATAAATAAATAAAAATTTTTTTTTTTAATTTCCTTATACTCCCACAAATGTACTATTTTTTTTTCTATTTATTTATATTTTGTTTCTAAAATATGTGCCGTTTGTGTATTAGGGTTGGAAGTAGACAATTTGAACACATGTTGGAAAAATTAAATAAACAATTAAATATATTTTTTTGTTTCCGTATACTCCCACAAAGTTACTATTCTTTTTCTCTAGTTATTCATATTTTGTTCCTAAAATATGTGTCGTTTGTGTATTAGGGATGGAAGTAGACAACTTGAACACATGTTGGAAAAATTAAATAAACCTTTATTATTATTTTTTTGTTTCGTTATACTCCCACAAAGGTGTTATTTTTTTTCTATTTATTCATATTTTGTTCCTAAAATATGTGCCGTTTGTGTATTAGGGTTGGAAGTAGACAATTTGAACACATGTTGACAAAATTAAATAAATAATTAAATATTATTATTTTTCGTTTCCTTATATTCCCACAAAGGTATTATTTTTTTTTCTAGTTATTCATATTTTGTTCCTAAAATATGTGCCGTTTGTGTGTAGGGTTGGAAGTACACAATTTGAACGCATGTTGGAAAAATTAAATAAATAAATAATTAATTTTTTTTTGTTTCCTTATACTCCTAAAAAGTTCCTATTCTTTTTTTTTCTATTTATTCATATTTTGTTCCTAAAATATGTGCCTTTTATGTATTAGGGTTGGAGGTAGACAATTTGAATACATGTTGGAAAAATTAAATAAATAAATAAAATTTTTTTTTATTATTTCCTTATACTCCCACAAATGTACTATTTTTTTTCTATTTATTTATATTTTGTTTCTAAAATATGTGCCGTTTGTGTATTAGGGTTGGAAGTAGACAATTTGAACACATGTTGGAAAAATTAAATAAACAATTAAATATATTTTTTTGTTTCCGTATACTCCCACAAAGTTACTATTCTTTTTTTTCTAGTTATTCATATTTTGTTCCTAAAATATGTGTCGTTTGTGTATTAGGGTTGGAAGTAGACAATTTGAACACATGTTGGAAAAATTAAATAAAACTTAAACATTTTTTTTTGTTTCTTTATACTTCACAAAGGTACTATTCTTTTCTTCTCTAGTTATTCATATTTCGTTCCTAAAATATGTGGCGTTTGTGTATTAGGGTTGGAAGTAGACAATTTGAACACATGTTGAAAAATTAAATGAATAATTAAATATTTTTTTTCCGTTTCTATATACTCCCACGAAAGTAATTTTTTTTTTTCATTCATAGAACCAATTTGCTTACCGCCTTAGGTACCTGCTTCGTTCGTTTTAGTGTCTTTTGTTCAAACCCACAGTAATTCATAGCAATAGTAGCGGAATAACAAGTACTAGGTAGCGATTTTCCGAAAAATCATTAAAGACGATTTTTCTCGCAATCCATTAGACTTTTACCGAGGTCATATTTGTTTATTCCGATAGGTCCGGAGCCAATCTAACCCCTGGTGTCACTCTGACGTGCTAGTTTTGAGACACCCTGTATATATATACACATATATAACCGTTCGGTGAATTGGCAAAGCTCTTCTCGCTTTGTCTCTTCTTCCAACGGTGTAATATCAAACCAAAGCACAATTCGTGTTAACACAAAACCACCCCCGCGAACGGATTGAGGGGAAAAAAACACATAGAAACAGAAACAAAGAGAGACAGAGAGAGAGGGAGAGAGAGAAAGAGAATGAGCGTCAATATTTCGCGGGCAATGCGAAAAGAGTTATAGTCGTCGCTCCGAAGAGTTTCGCTGGGAAAGCTCTTTTGAGCTTTTTCTTTTTTCTTTTTTTTTTTACTCTCCGTCGAATATAGACGCGATAATTGGCTCAACGAGAGGATATTCCAGCGGGCGCGGCAAACCTTTGTAACTAGGACCCGCGAGCCGTTAATCATTTTCCGGTTTCACGGTGAATAATCGTATCGAGTAGAGGAAAAAGTGGATGGAAGGAAAGAAAAGAGGAAAAAACAAACAAAACGGAAAAATTATACAACGAAAGTACGTACAGTGGGAAAAGAGTGACGGAAGGAGAGAGAAAATGAACGAAAATGTTTGCGGTGCGCGGCCCGCGAGAGACGACGGCGCGCCGCTTTGAACTCTCTCGGCGCTTCTCCCAAACCTCTTTCGCGAGATCTCTCTCAAAGGATTCTTTTTTTCCCCCACCATCCCCTCCCCGCACACTCTCGCATACTGCACAGTAATATTGAAGAGATCAATCGGTTTTTGGCGGGGGTAGGGGATCCTACTTATAATTTGTGTTCTTCGGTGACTGTTCTTTTTCGTAAAAGAAAAAAGTTTCAACGACCGCGTATTTAGTGATTAGAGCCCTAATTCTCCATATTTTTCGCTCCTTACAATTATAACTTTTTAATTTTGTATTTTTTTTACCAAATTTTCAAGGGGGATGGTTTGCCCCGGTCTCCCCTATATACGACGTACGAGGGGGAACCCAAAAAAAACGGGAATTGCGCTGCGGCGGGGAGGGAGATTGGGGGAACCCATTGCTCGACCAGGTGTCCGTTGGGGACACATCTCCTGAGTTAGTGTGCGAAGTTCTGTCGCCGTGAGTGCATCGGTTCGCCCGTGGGAATTTTTGTAGTGAAACAACTTTTTTCATTTCGGCGAAAACGTGATGGCTGATTGTCGACAGCAACGCGCGGCTGTGAAATTTTGTTTCCTGTTGGGGAAATCGGCCGCGGAAACTACTGTAATGCTTAAGACTGCTTATGGAGATGCTGCCCTAAGTAAAACCAGAGTCTACGAGTGGTTTTCACGTTTTAAAAATGGAGAAATGTCAATTGAAGACCAACCCCGTTCAGGACGCCCCTCAACGTCAAGAAGTGACGAAAACGTCGACAAAATCAATGCTCTCATTCATGAAGACCGTCGCCGAACCATTGATCAACTCTGTGAGATGTCTGGGATATCATGGAGTTCAATTCAGAGGATTTTATCCAAAGATTTGCACATGAGCAGAGTTGCAGCCAAATTTGTCCCTGTCCTTCTCACAGACGAGCAAAGGGAGCGTCGACTTCAGGCATGTTTTGAACTTCAACATCAGCTCGAAGAGGACCCTGAACTTTTCTCCGAGGTGATTACCGGTGATGAATCGTGGTGCTATGGATACGACCCCAAAACAAAGCAGCAATCAAGCCGGTGGAAGACACCTCGCTCTCCTCATCCGAAAAAAGCTCGCCAAGTGAAGGCAAACATCAAGACAATGCTCATTTGTTTCTTCGATTGCAGAGGTGTTGTGCACGCGGAGTTCGTTCCCCCGGGTCAAACTGTCAACCAGAAGTTCTACTTGGAGCTTTTGAAAAGATTGAGGGAGAGTATCCGGAAGAAAAGGGAAGATCTTTGGCGTACAAGTGACTGTTTCCTCCATCATGACAACGCGCCGGCCCACGCCGCTCTCTCCGTAAAGCAGTTTTTGACCAAAAACTGCATGACAAAAGTCCACACCCCCCCCCCCCCCTCCCCTACTCACCGGATTTAGCCCCCCTGTGAGTTTTTTTGTTCCCCAGACTCAAAAGGAACATGAGAGGAAAGCGTTTTGCCACTGTGGAGGAGGTAAAACTAAAATCGCTGGAAGGCCTAAAGAACATCCCGATAAGCGAATTTAAAAAATGTTTTGAACATTGGGGGGATCGTTTGCAGAGGTGCGTTGTGGTCAATGGAGAATACTTTGAAGGTGATCAAAATTTGGTGTAAAAATATTAAAAAATTAAGAAATTATGACGAAATTCCCGTTTTTTTGGGTCCCCCCTCGTATGTCCGTTCCTTCGCAATCGCCAAGGGGTCCACGAGAATTCGAAAGGTCCGGAGATCGAAGAGAATGGAAAAAAGTGGCGCTGGGAATGGGGGCCCTACACACTCGACTCTCTCGGGTGAGTTCAAACGCAAGCGGCAACGAGACGCGATACCTGCGGGAACCCTTGCGAAGAGAATTAGGTAGTATAGGGCAACCAAAAGCGAACAGAATGGACCAAAGACGACGACGACGACGACGACGACCAAGATAAATAAAAGAGCACTGGAGGGTCCCCGCCCTTGATGGATTTATAGCTCTCGGACGATTCGCAACCGTTTCATAGCCATCCAGCAGCCCGAGACAGAGAGAGAGAGAGGGAGACCGTTGGCAACCGAGTTTTGCCGAGGGATTTTTTTTTGCACATGGACGAAACTCTCGTGACGCAAGAAATTCCGAAAAGATTCGATCATTAACGACGTTATTTCGCACAATCACTGTGGTGTAATAATTCTTTTTCAAATTGTTATTTTATGACCCTTTGATTAAGCTACTTTTCTTTGTTTTTATTTTATTTTTTTCATTATTAATCAATAACCAAAATTATACAATCACTAACAACCTTACGTCATATAATAATCATGAAATAACTATTTTTGTTGTCGTTCCATATATCGAAAAACCATCGTGATGAGAATCCGTCCGTCCGTTCTTCTGTTACGGTCCTCT
This sequence comes from Oxytorus armatus, assembly GCA_958009045.1. Lineage (NCBI taxonomy): Eukaryota > Metazoa > Arthropoda > Insecta > Hymenoptera > Ichneumonidae > Oxytorus > Oxytorus armatus. The sequence goes on from OY253756.1 coordinate 10,155,433, forward strand.
AACTCCTAAACAGTTTGATCTACCGACGTGAAATTTGGTACTCAGCTACATTGAGATATTCCGAAGATGTTCTACCGAGTTGTTAGCGGGAAAAAAAAAAATTCCAACATGTTTGTTTTTACTTTTTTTCATTCTTAATCAATAACCAAAATCGTACGATCACTAACAACTTTATATCGCATAATAATCATGAAATAACTATTTTTGTTATGATTCAATATACCGAAAAGCCATCGTGATGAGAATTCGTCCGTCAGTCCGTCCGTCCGTTCTTCTGTTACGGTCCTCTAACTCCTAAACGGTTTGATCTACCGACGTGAAATTTGGCACTCAGCTACATTGAGATATTCTGCAGATGTTCGACCGAGTAGTTAGCGAGAAAAAAAAAATTCCAACATTTTTTGGCGCCAAAATGCATGATCAGGAAACATTTGCGCGAGTACGTGGTTTCCTCCTTCGTTAAGATTTTCGTGTCTTTTTTGGAGGGCGTTTTTTTTGTAGGGAAATAAAAATGAATCGTTTTGGATATTTAGTTTGTTTTTATTTACACATTAAAAGTACAAAAAAAAAATTTTTGAAAAAATTGAATAGTTTATTATTATTATTATTATTATTATTGATCGAAGTTGGCACCTCGAAGTTGGCAGCCCGGGTCCTAACTTTTTTCTGCCGAACCGATTGCTTTCAAATTTTAACAGGCTACTCTACACACTTATAGTTCTCGTCGGAACTACCGAGAAATTTTTTCACCCCTAACTTTTTATTCTGCAACCCCTTCTTTGCTAAAATAAAAGGACTTTTTTTCCAAAGTTCGCCATTTTGTTATTTATCCATGAAATTTGACTTCAGTAGTTCCGACCAGAACTATAAGTGTGTAGAGTAGCCTGTTAAAATTTGAAAGCTATCGGTTCGGTAGAAAAAAAGTTAGGACTCGGGCTGCCAACTTCTAGGTACCAACTTCGATCAATAATAATAATAATAAACTATTAAATTTTTTCCAAAATTTTTTTTTTTGTATCTTTAATATTGAAATAAAAACATCCTAAATATCCAAAACGATTCATTTTTATTTTCCTACAAAAAAACGCCCTCCAAATAAGACATGAAAATCGGCTTAAGTTACCAGACTACTACCTTAAGACCCTTCGTGCCGGTGAAGCGCGTTGTAAAACGAGAAAATATATACAAGAGACAGAAAGAGAGAGAAAGGTATAGGAGGTAGCTTGGGAAACCAGAATCCCAGAGAGAAGAGTTAAGACGTTGGAGATGGAAAAAGAAACGAAGGATGCTTTTGCGTACGTATTTATGCACACTCAGAATAGTACAATCAATAGGTAATATTGTGACGCACTAAATTACACGAGTTATTTTTTTTTTTTAATTAGGTTCAGTATCAGGTACTGAATGTAAATGAACAAAATCCTTACAAATTAAGGGGGCGGAAGTGCCGCCATTTTGAGGAAAACCGTATCGGCCAATATCTCCGTTACCATGCACTTTAGGCCAAAAATGGTAATAACCTTTCTTGCAGATAATTGAATTTCCTATCTTTTTTTTATAATTTTTTTTGTATCAGTTTACGACTTATACGACTGTTAAAATTTATTTATTCACTTTTTGACCTGTATCTCTCCTAATAATTGTTTAAACAATAAAATGCTAATAACTTATCTTTTAAATCCATAAATTTCCCACATCTTTTTTTTAACTTTTTTGTCTAAAGTTAATATTCTCAAAGTTATAACGCGTTTTTACTAGCCTTGCACTCAGTAGCGCAACATTGAACGCGTTATAACTTTGAGAATATTAATTTTAGACAAAAAAGTTTTAAATAAAAGTTGTGGAAAATGTATAAATTGAAAAGATAAGTTATTAGCATTTTATTGTTTAAACAATTATTAGGAGAGATACAGGTCAAAAAGTGAATAAATAAATTTTAACAGTCGTACAAGTCGTAAACGGTAAGTGATACACACAAAATTATTTAGAAAAAAGATAGGAAATTCAATTATCTACAAGAAAGGTTATAACCATATTTGGCCTAAAGTGCACGGTAACTATCTCACGGTACTGTCTCACGGTCCATACATACTGTGTAACATAAATAGTACAGGGATGAGCTTACAGTGTGATATTCCGAAGATGTTCCGCCCAATTGTTAGTGGGGAAAAAAAAAATTCAAACATTTTTTGGCGCCAAAATGTGTGATCACGAATTGAAGATGTTTCTCTCCCTTCTTTTTGTTTTCATCAAATTTTCTTTCTCATCAAACTTTTTGTATTCCACCGATTAGCATTTTATTCTTCGAGACACACAGCGATAAAAACGCTATCGTACAAGGGTGCACGACCGGCAGTGCCGAGAAACGAAATATCTGACATGGGAGTATATAATGGAGTGTATATGGGGAAGTGGTGATTTGAAAAAAAGCGTCTACGAGAATCGTCATCTCGCGTTCGTTACTGAAGAGAGATAAAACGGATCCTTCGGGAAACGTGTGTCTATCGCGTTTGAACCCACCCTCCTCATTTCCTCGAATATTCCACTATCACAATTCGAGTGGTTATATACATAAAAGTATATAGATAAATGTGTACAGAGTACATAATAATATCCGGATGGGCAGGCAGTCGAGTTCTATCGTTAAAAATTATGCGGCATATCACTCTTGGGAAATATATACACGCATTAATGCTCGCGGAATCCGCGTTGGAATAAAAAATAAAAATAAAAACATCGGAGGGGAAAATAGAAACACAACGAAGGATGCAAATATAACGGAGTGAAAGAGTGCCGAAGCGGCAGGAGAGCGAGTGGATGAAATGAAATTCGCAAAGGCTTCGGCGTTATTCCCCAGAGTTTGCACGAGTACGTGGATACGAAAAAAAAAAAAAAAAAAAATGTACAACCAAATAATTGTTATTATTATTTTCTTTATCATTTTATCATTTTTTGCTTGTTAATTATAATAACGATAATCGATCATAAATGACTGAACAAAGTGTTTATTATATTTTTTTTCTTCCTCAAGATTTCAGTTCAATGTTTGTTGTAACGCGACTACGGACGAACGCGTGAATCGATTTTCATGAAACACATTTATTTCCTTTGGCGTTAAAATCAAAGACGTAAATGAATGGAAAATTATATTGAAAGTGGATGAGAAACAAGAAAAATAAAAAATATGACGGAGTTGAATCGATCGGAGGTTACACAGACGGGTGAGGGTCAAAATTCGGAACGATCACTATTTTGAACGGCCGAAATTTGGGATTTCAAAATAACCGAACGTTCAATAGTTTGAACGTTTCATATTAAGAACGTCTTTAAATTAGAAAAGAAATAACGAGAACACAAAACCGATAGTTCAATGTTTTTTTGGGCTCTCATTAGGGTGAGGATCAGAGTTCGGGATGACTACCATTTTGGGGGGCCGAAATGTGGAATTTCAAAATAACCGAACGTTCAATAGTTTGAATGTTTCATATTAAGAACGTCTTTAAATCAGAAAAGAAATAATGAGAACACAAAACCGATAGTTCAATGTTTTTTTGGGTTCTCATTACGGTGAGGGTCAAAAAATTCGTTACGACCACTATTTTGGACGGCCGCAATGTGAAATTTCAAAACAATGAACGTTCAATAGCTTGATTGTTTCGTATTAAAAAAGTCTTTAAATCAGAAAAGAAATAATGAAAACACAAAAACATAAAACCGATAGTTCAATGTTTTTTTCGGTTCTCATTAGGGTGAAGGTCGAAATTCAGGACAATTACTATTTTGGCCGGCCGAAATGTGAAATTTCAAAATAATGAGCGTTCAATAGCTTGATCGTTTCGTATTAAGAACGTCTTTTAAATCAAAAAAGAAATAATGAGAACACAAAAACACAAAACCGATAGTTCATTGTTTTTTTGTGTTTTCATTATTTCTTTTCTCATTTAAAGTCGTTCTTAATACGAAACGTTCAAACTATGAACGTTCGTTATTTTGAAATTCCACATTTCGGCCGTCCAAAATACAAATTTTCATAAAATCTCAAACACCTTTCATCGATTGTTTCGCCAAATATAATACACCAATGTGTTCTCCGATCTGTGTCAACAGTGATATCGTCGAGCGGTCAGCAAGAAGGCGATCTCTATTTTTCGGTAAGTCCGGGCGATCACACGGTCGTCGAGGGTTCGCCGGTGCGTCTTCGTTGCGAGACTCAGCCGAACGAGGGCGTTAAGTACACGTGGAAAATCGAGGGACAGTCATTGGCGCCGAGCCCGAGAAGACATCAGGTCGGCGGTGATTTGTACATAACGAGGGTCAACAGACTCTTCGACAGTGGTAATTTCGTTTGTGTGGCAAATCACGAGGCAACCGGCCACACGATCGAGAGTTCACCGGCGAAAATTGACGTTCAGTGTGAGTAAAAGTAAAAATAAAAAATTCACTTTCCAATCGTATACTCGATGTCTCGAAAATTATGAAGTGAAACGTCGATATTGAGGGTTGAAAAAAGAATACCGCGTTTGCCAAAAAACAACCCCCAAATAACGTACGAATTTTTCCTCAAACGAGGGTTCAAAGAGCAACCGAAAAAAGTGCCAAATCATTTCCGGTATGTTCGCGGAACGGCCGTTCCCCATACGGAAAGTAATTTAGGCTCAGCAATAAAAATACTCTCATGTACCTTTGGAAGATATGGGCAAAAAAGAAAGAAATTGATCTTTGCATAGAAATTTTGTTCAAGCGCGTGAAAACATGTGTATGTGCGAACTTACACGTGATCCATTTTCAATTCCCGAACCAATCGTCGCCATTTTTCCTTCGATAAAAATGTGCACCCTCCTCCGACCCCCGTCCCCTTTCGCCGCGTCCTTCGCAACCGTTGTCCAATTTCAACGTGTATTTTGTAAACGACATATATATATATATTAGGGCGATTTTTTTTCGCCTATTTTTTTTTCTCAGTCCCCACCTGAAATTTTGTTGGATATGTCGAAAAACAAATTCCCTGAAAGTTACAGCCCTGAATATTAATTCTAAGTACTTTCCCTCAGCGTGAAAAGATTTTCCATCTAAAATACACGTAAATCGAATTTTCTTTTTTTCAAAATTCTATAACGCAGCCGCATTTTATGCTATCATATTGTTCTTGGTTTCGATTTACTCAGAATAAAACAATCTAGAAAAGTGCGTATTGCGGCGAAAGTGTAAATTGTACTGGTGAGTTGGTGCGGCTCACGGAAGTTGATGTTTACCCAAAATTATCGTTTTTTTGCTGTTATCTCCGAAACAATTAACTTTACGGAAAAAATGTAAATGAAAAATTTGTTGGAAATTTAATTTGCTACAAAAAAGGTCCTATCAACCCAATTGCTTAGATTAATATTTCTTGAGATATTGAACTCTAACTTATGAGTAGTATAACATTTTTACAGTAATATAAACCGTAAAAATGTTTACGGTAGTATAAACCGTAAACATTTTTACGGTAATATAAACCGTAAAAATTTTACACTACTCATAAGTTAAAGTTCAACATCTCAAGAAATATTAATCTAAGTAATTGGGTCGATAGGACCTTTTTTGTAGGAAATTAAATTTCCAACAAATTTTTCATTTACATTTTTTTCGTAAAGTTAATTGTTTCGGAGATAACAGCAAAAAAACGAAAATTTTGAGTAAAACTCAACTTCAGTGAGCCGTACCAACTCACCAGTACAATATACCCTTTCGCCGCGATAGGCACTTTTCTAGATTGTTTTATTCCGAGTAAATCGAAACCAAGAACAATATGATAGCATAAAATGCGGCTGAGTTATAAAATTTTGAAACAAAAAAAATTCGATTTACGTGTGTTTTAGATGGAAAATCTTTTCACGCTAAGGGAAAGTACTTAGAATTAATATTGAGGGCTGTAACTTTCAGGGAATTTCTCTTTCGACATATCCAACAAAATTTTAAGTGGGGACTGAGAAAAAAAAATTGTCGAAAAAAAAAATCGCGCTAATACACATATGTGTTCTCTCATGCGCGGCAATAATGACAGAACAAACAATTATATTTAAAAAAAAACATGGCAATACACAGTGTACTTGGTTTCGCGCCGCAGTGACACTTGATATATTTTAATGATTTAAAAAATGTCGAGGGCCCTGTCTCGGGGCTCGATGAAGAGGGTGTGTGTGTAATGTGTTTGTGTATGTTCCCGCAAATCTCTCGCTCTTTCTCACTTGCCTGAATGACGAGGTGAACAAGTACGCGTGTTTTTTTCTTTTTTTACAGTAAAAAAAAATGAAATGATTTTCTTTTTCTCTTAATAAAAAACGCGCGTTCGCGTGTATCGCGCGCTAATACGGTGTGTCTACCGCTACGCGAGAGACTTTCCGACGGGATTTAATACGTAACGAAGGAAAATTCGAGAGAAATAAAAATAATAAAAGTACAAAATAAATATAAAAAAAAATGTAATAAAACTACGTAGAAGCGTGATATTATTTAATATGCGCCGGGGCGTGAGAGAGAGAAGAGAGGGACGAGGGCAAGTCGGAGGAGTTGTTAGGCTCCCCTTAATTTTTTCTCAACCCCTCGTCTCGTTATCACATGTATCGTTTCGTAATTATTATAACGCCCGTCACGACCGAGTGCATTTAGCACATTTTATATATATACATATTAAACCCATATATTTATTTATATTGAAATTTACGTGCGTTCGTGCTTCTATAGAACTGCGGAATTATGTGCGGACGCTCGCTATGCATTTTCTTTTTTCTTCTTTTTTTTCACCAACACATATAAAAAATTACAACGGCCGTCAACGCGAATCCTTTGATAATTGAAATCCTCGCTCGAGACTTCGCACATTTTTACAATGGGGAATGAGGGACCGGTGTGCGATTTCGCCTCGTGTTGAACGAGAGTGCCGTATTGAAAATTTACAAAAATCACCGTGCAGTCTTTTTTTTTTTGCTTCGCTCATGAGGAAGCGAAAATTGAAGAACGAACTTGTCGACGGTAGGAGAATTTGAGGACGTGTTAAAATAACGACGAAGCAACGTGCAAGTTTCTAATTAGCGTGTTTTCTTCTTTTTTTTTCATTCGTCATTATTTTATATCGAGTTATTGAATTTCGTACAATGGTGGGGATAAAGAATTTTGTAATTCGCCCACGTAGTGACACGTCGTCCCATAATTATAATTATTCAATGTCGTATCTCCATCCGTAAGCGTACGATTAATTGCGTATATGCGTAATGAGGAAAATGCCCGGAGTTCTCGAATCGCATCCCCTGTAAGACCCCGCGAAGAATCAATCAATTCGTTCGACACTTGCGATTCACGCTTTTCACAGATAAAAACCCCCTGCCAATTAGTAATTATACCCTTTGACGCGAGTATTTATTTAATCTCAACGAGGACGGGGCGTTATCCCCCGAGAGGGGAAAACGTTCAGCGAACTCACCCCCCGTCTCCCGCCTCACTCATTTATCAAAGCTTCGCTATAGATTTTTCGACAATAAAGCCCTGACACTGTGCGCACCCACGGATTCTCGTGCTAACGATTTCAAGACTTCGATACGGTGACACGTATTGCCTGTTTCAAGCGTTTTGTTTTTTTTGTCTTTGGTTTCGTTATCGAGAACGAGAGTCATATCTTTCGGGTTTGAAAGGAGGGAAAAAAAGTTCGCTCACTGATGCATAATCCTTTCTATTCACCAAGTTGGTGGTTTTTTTTTTCCAATTTTTTTCGTCCACTACCGAAGGTTTTAGTGAAACTCGATTAAACGATTTTTTCGTTCAATCAACCAGTATTTTTATTTTTTCATTAATATGACAATAATTTCATGGTTAGTTCAGTGAAACTTTTTCACGCTCATCCTGTGCAGCATCCGTCTAATTAAATTGATAACAAATCTCATATTTATAATGTATATATTTTTGTTTTTATTTTATTTTTCCTATCTCTCGCGCATGTTTAACTCTCTTATATGACTTGTCTCTCCCTCTTTTTCAACCCCTTCGCGAAACTCGTGGTAATAATATACTGCGAGTAAGAGAATTTGGAGAGAGACAACCCTTTGTATAGATAAAAAAATAATAATTCCTCCCTGTCGTTCGTGATCTTGCCTTACCCCTACATTATACAAGGTGTCCCAAAACTAGCACGTCGGAGTGACACGGGGGTTACATTGACTCCGGACCTATCAGAATAAATCAGTATGGTCTCAGTAAAAGGCTAATGATTTTTTAGAAAAAATCGTCTTTTTTCGTTTTTTCGGACAATCGCTAGACTATTACTTATTATTCTGTTACAATTTGCTATTAAGGGCTCACATACCAATGCGCGCGCTGAAAACTCTTGTAAACTTGAAAAATGATTATAAAGGTTATATGGTGAAAAAAAAATTAAATTGTTGTTTTTACATTTTTTATTAACTTTTCAACTATAAGAAAAACATTTTTTTAACTTTTAAAAAAAATATTAACATCATTTTTCACGGGTGTAAATGGAGTACTAATGAAAACTTATCGACATCATAACTTCATCAAAAATTGTCCAGTCTGCGAAAATAAAAAAAGAGTCTAGCAAAATAATGTAGTAGTAATAGTCTGACGTAGGAAATTTTTTTTCTTTAAAAAATAAAGCAGTTACAGTATTTTAAACGTTAGTATGCAATTTGAAAAAAAAATTGAGTTTTTAATAGTTTGTAAAAAATTATTCAACCAAAAAATTAATGAAACTTCTCATGAGACTAGAGAAAATAATTATCAAGATTTAAAAAAAAATGTGAAAAAATATTAAAAATTGAATGAGCTATCGTGGTGACACTGTTTAAAAACATAGTTTCAAGAAAAACGCGTTTAAAGTTTGGTAGATAGCCGTCCCAACCTGATGTCCGGTCACATTTATTGTTATAACTTCGTAACGGAGTGGAATTTTTTTTAAAGTTTCTTTTTAATTCTCAAAAGTATATAGAATAAAAATCTGCAAGAAAAAATTAATTTTTTTGAAAAGTACAGGAGTATGTGAGCCTTTCAAGTCTTAATCGCAAGCAAATCAAAGTCTAAATGTACACGAAATCGGAAAGTGGTCAAAAACAGAAATGACAACAGCGAGATAACAAGAATAGCGATTTTTCGTAAAATAAAAAAAGACCATTTTACGGAAAATCGCCATTCTTGTTATCTCGCTGTTTTCGTTTGTATTTCTGACCACTTTAAGATTTCATGTGAATTTGAACGTTGATTTGCTTACGATTTAGAAATGCATAGCAATGGTAGCGGAATAACAAATACTATGTAGCGATTTTCCGAAAATCCAAAATAGACGATTTTTCGGAAAATCTCTATTCTTGTTATCTCACTGTTTTCGTTTATATTTCTGACCACTTTAGGATTTGATGTGAATTTGAACTTTGATTTGCTTATGATTTCGAAATTCATAGCAATGGTAGCGGAATAACAAGTACTAGGTAGTGATTGTCCTAAAAATCAAAATAGACGATTTTTCGGAAAATCGCTATTCTTATTATCTCACTGTTTTCGTTTGAGTTCTGACCACTTTAGGATTTGATGTGAATTTGAACTTTGATTTGCTTACGATTTCAAAATTCATAGCAATGGTAGTGGAATAACAAGTACTAGGTAGTGATTGTCCTAAAAATCAAAATAGACGATTTTTCGGAAAATCGCTATTCTTGTTATCTCACTGTTTTCGTTTGTGTTTCTGACCACTTTAGGATTTGATGTGAATTTGAACTTTGATTTGCTTACGATTTCAACATTAATGGCAATGGTAGTGGAATAACAAGTACTAGGTAGCGATTTTTCGAAATTCTGACGTGCTGTCACTCTGACGTGCTGTTTCTGAGACACTCTATATATAATATATATGTGCATAGCAGGTATATGCAGAATTTTATGTGTTGCTTTATATACCTGTATCGTATGTTCGCGAGGTTCGAGTCTGGAACCCGAGAATGAGTTCGCTTCATCCCCTTCTCCGCGTGTGTGGCAATGGGTAAGGAAGTTGTTCAGGTTCCGGAAGCCCCCGAGATAGAGGACTGCTCCGGTACATCGGGTACATTTCATTTTTCATACAACTACATTCCCAAGCCTCTCCCTCTCTATCTCCGGGTTCATTGAATATTGAATGACGTACACGACTAAGGAATTCATATCTCTCAGCAGCGTCTATGGCATTACGATATATAGAAATAAAAAATGGCTGATCAACTCTCGCGGGTTCTCTGCGACGATTAATTTCATTATTATTTCGGACTCGAGTTCATCACCGTTGTACAGATGCGTAACAGAATTTTCCATTTCACGTTTTTTTTTTTCGTTCTCTGTACCAAAATCGATAAAACAATATGGCGTGTGTAAAATGCTCTCTCGCAAATAACGAAGCGTAATTAACAATTTAAAGCGATGAAATAACGAAATTATAATTCCGTTCCCGGCATGCCCGGTTATAATTCATAAAAATTTGCGAAGAAGCCTTCGGGGAGTCGCGAGTAAATTCTCGCTATCTCGTTATACCTCTCGTCGTTCTCTCCTCTATATTAAAGTCTCTCGTTTTTTTTTTCGCTTCCCAGGCGCTGTTTTTTCGTGCTTTCTTTCCTTTCTCCGTGTTTCCCTCGATGACGACGTCGTCGTCGTCGTCATCGTCGTCGTGTACGGCAGAAAAGTACGTGAAGAGGTTGAATTCAATTCAGAAGGTTCCGCTTGCATTTTCATTGTCTCGCGCGCCTCTCTTCCCCATATATACCTTGGGCAACGAGGACGATGAAAAAAAAAGAAAAAAAAAAGAAAAAAAAAAGAAAAAAAACGAAAGAAAAAGCGAAGCTGTACGCGTACAATATGTAAGTATATATGGGCGAATTTCTATGGTACGTACGCTCTTGCGATACGCCCAGAAGCAGCGAGAGAGTATATAAGAGCTAATCGTTGAGTCCCCGGCATTCTCTTTCTCTCTTTCTCTCTCTCTCTCTTGCTCGCACACAATTTCTTTCTCTACCATTCTGGAAGAGAGAAAGAGATGAAGAGGCTGCATAGCTTGACGTTCGCCCTGAAAAGCCTCTGCATTTTTAAACCCTCACGCCACCCGTTGCAACGTTGGTACACACCATTGTGAGCGCATGAAAATTGCCTGCTCGCGTGTTCTGTGTGTATGTGTGCAAACGCATTTTAAACCAACGCTCAACGTGTTTCGCACTACTCTGTACACCCTGTATCACGTGTATATATACAGTAAGCCTATATGAAATGAAGAACTCCCGAGCAGGTCCCGGGTCATGCGCAACCTCAAAATGCTCGAGGAAAGGAGCAAGCGAGACATTATACCAGCTACTTACCCCCTCAACCGCTTCAAACCCCCTCCCCCGTGCCAGCTCTATAAGAATCGTTATAAAGAATTTAAGAATGGAACAGCTCGCGAACCCTTCAAAACTTACTTATTGTTTGTTTTTTTTTAATTCTCGAACTAAAAGCTTTCTTAGGAGGCAACATATTTTGCGGAACGAGGGTAGAGGGCATTTCGCTGCGGATACTTTTTTTTGAGACGTGACATAAGATGCAAAAATTGTATTGTCGAATGACAAGCAATAATATCACCTTATTGGCAAAAAGTTCCAGCAGCATTATTTCCGTAGAAGGGTCTATTTTGTTTTTATTACATTCACGGACTAAAAGCTTTTTTACGTGGAAACAAATTTTGTAGAACGTGAGGAGGGTTCATTACACCGCGGATACTTTTTTTGAAACGTGACATAAGATGCAAAAATTGTATTGTCGAATGACAAGCAATAATATCACGTTATTGGCAAAAAGTTCTAGCAGCACTATTCCCTTAGAGGGGTGTGTTTTTTTTTTTTTTTTTAATTCTCGAACTAAAAACTTTTTACGTGGCAACAAATTTTGTAGAACGGCCGGAGGGTCCATTAGACCGCGGATACTTTTTTTGAAACGTGACAAAAGACGTAAAAATGTTATTTTCGAATGACAAGCAATGATATTACGTTATTGGCAGAGCGTCTTAGCAGCATTGTTTCCTTAGAGGGGTGAATTTTGTTTTTTTTTTAATTCTCGAACTAAAAGCCTTTTTACGTGGCAACAAATTTTGAGGAACGGGGGAAGAGAGGGCATTTCGCCGCGGATATTTTTTTTGAGACGTGACGTAAGACGTAAAAATTTTATTTTTCAAATGACAAGCAATAATATTACGCTATTGGGGGAGCGGCGTTCTAGCGGCATTATTTCCTTAGAGGGATGCATTTTTTTCCCCGGTCTCTCCTAAATATTTATTTTATTTTTCATATACGAGTTGCGTTGGGGAGGAAAAAGAAAATATTATGAAACTTTTCCATTAAAGCGTATGGGCCCGGGCGGAGAAAGAGGTTATCCCTTTATTCGAAGCTAACGAGGCAACCTGGCGAATTTTTGCGGCTCACACCTATTTAAAATTTCACTATTACGGTTTATCCATCATATGCATGAATTTACGCGCGCAAACACACACAAGCAAACGTATGCATTTTAATGAAATCTCGCTAACGGTACCTTCGCCGTCTCTGGATAGGGCTCGTGTCGACCAACTAATTAGTGATAAAACGTGTAAAAAGTTAATTAGTAAGAAGCGCAATTAATTTAGAGCCCGGTTAAGCTCTCTTTTTCCACGCGGGGTAGAGTTTAGTGTCGGGGCGGTCTCGCGGCGGACCTCTACCGTTCGAGGACCGCGTGCCGGAAATCACTTCGCCCTGCGCGCGTGAGGCTTCATCTCGCCTCGTCGTCGACGTTATCGCATCTCGGTGATCTCTATAGTTGGGACGACGATTCGAGCGTGTGGTAAAGAAATAATTGCAGAAAAAAAAACGAAAGACCTTCGATATTAAGAGGACAGAGGGTTATTGTTGAACTGAAAATTGACAAAATCTCCGTTATTGAGAACGAAAAATACGAGGTTTGTTAAAAAAAAGGTGATTTTTTAGTTTTTTTCAAGAAATATTAATTTATTCATCAATATCTATTTTGTCCCCTTCAAAGTAATCCCCCTCAGATATAATACACTTGTGCCAGCACTTTTTCCAATCCACGAAGCACTTCTCATATGCGCTTTTTGGTATGGTCTCGAGCTCTTCCAGCGATGCGGTCTTTACCTCCCTGAATCGTGGCAAATCTCCGTCCTTTCATGGGTCTTTCCAGTTTTGGGAACAGGAAAAAGTCGCAGAGGGGCCAAGTCCGGTGAATACGCCGGCTGAGGGATGATTACGGTGTTGTTTTTGGCCAAAAAATCACGAACAAGCAACGACGTGTGAGCTGGCGCATTATCGTGGTGCAATATCCATGACTAGTTGTTCCACAATTCCGGGCGTTTTTTACGTATTGATCCGCGCAAATGGCGCATACTTTCGAGGTAATATTCCTTATTGACCGTACGACCTTCTGGGCAAGAACTCACGATGCACCACGCAACTGTAATCGTAGGAAACAGTGAGGAAAACCTTCACATTTGACCGAACTTGGCGTGCTTGCTGATGTGAAACATCTTTACGCGCGTTGGGAGCAGGCCTCTGACACTCAGTAGTTTCGCGTGTCCCCGTTATTGTCCGAGATCTGCTGGGGGCGCTGGTAGTCTTATGCCCGCGGTCTGCTGCCCGCGTCTGCTCGTATCCCTTGTCGCGACTATAAATGTGCGATAAATTTGCACAAGTCCACACAAATCAAATTATGACGGCGAAATAATGTTTTTATTGTTGTGTTTTTTTCTTATAATCAATATAACTATTAAAATATAAATATTGCAATACATATATATAGGGTTCATGTTCTTAAATAAATGACAGTGAAATACACAAATAAATGAATAGTCTTTATTTTATGTACAAAAAAATTTTGATTCTTTTCTTTTCAATCCACTGTTTTTCTTTTTATCTCTATTAGATCGTTTCGCATATTGACGCATACGCATTTCAATATAAAAACATATAATAAATGATAATATTTCTCCCGCATGGTTAATACATGGAAATGTCATAAGTTTTGTTTGCAGAATGTCTGTCATTACTAGTTCTAAGACATTACGAGAAGTATGATAAGTTTGAAAGGATTGTTCTACTTGTCGTAAAAATGTATAGACATTGGTGTTCGGATTAAGTAACTGATTGTCTCCTGTCATTTCGAAAAGTAATGAAGCAGGTTTAGCGTGATATGTTGAATTGCTAAATGCTTTTTTACAAACTTCGCATTTGGACAATTTCAAAACTTTTTTTGTTATAATACCAGTGCTATAATAAATTAAACAGTCCACAACTTCTGGCAGAGCGTAATCGTATTCAACGTGTTCAACTAATTCGTTGAAATCCCACTCTTCATGTTCAATTAAGGAATTTAATCGTTTTCTGATTAATTCTTGAACTGCAACATTTTTACTTGAATCTGTATAGATAGCTTTAATATCTGATAAAGAAATCAGATGATTGCGAGGCAAATCTTGGCTAGAGATCGAGCAATTTCCGCAGGTGGGTGGTTTAAATCTCCAAACAAATCTTTTGTTGGCTCACTTGATGTTATTTCTCGTACAACTTCTTCACCACATTGCTGTACAATAGCATGCACCTGATTTTCTTCATGAAGTATAGCGTCATTCTGACTATTTTCCGTCCATGGAAATTGTGACGGTACAGCACCTTTTCGCAACCTCGGTCGCTTATAATATGACTGGAAAATAAAGATTGTGTAAGAATTGTATAAAGATTGTGTAAGAATTGTATAAAGATTGTGTAAGAATTGTATAAAGATTGTGTAAGAATTGTATAAAGATTGTGTAAGAATTGTATAAAGATTGTGTAAGAATTGTATAAAGATTGTGTAAGAATTGTATAAACATTGTGTAAGAATTGTATAAAGATTCTGTTCAGGTAAACAAAGAGAAATAAAATAAAACTTTGTTTATTACTTACAACGCCAAGTACTTGTCCATCAGAACCAGTCAGTTCTCGCTTCCATAATATGTCTTCAGACAAAAAATGATTATCACATACAACTTGTCCTACTCGACCACAAAGTCTTTTCTTCGTATTGCTTTTTGCCATAATGTTATGTGATTTTCATCTTTCGGCACAGTAAAAAAATGCACTTTTTCTGAATTTGATTTGTATCCAGAAGTGCATCCCGGAGCAATACAATGTGGCATAATTCGTTATTATGCCTGTGTGTGGTATTACCGTTTTTATATTATTCTTTTGTAAATATTAATGCGATATTTTGTCTTTGGTCGCCTTCTTATGCGTGAAACTACTGTGAAGTGGGTTAGAGCAGAGAGGTTAGAGCAGGGTGGAGCAGGGCTACTAGACTACCAGCGATCCTGGCGGATCTCGGACAATAACGGGGACAAACTGGAACTAACTTTTGCATGGGAAACATTGGCGAGTGCCAGAGGCCTGGTTGGGAGTAAATCGGTCGATAGGGAACATCGATGGCACGCCGTGATGACGCTCCCCTCCACTCAACTCTGCGCACGCAGAGGGGCGATTCTGAACCAGATGCAATAACATAGCGTTTGGCGCTAGCGAGCAACAGCCAATTGCAAGAAAGATTCCAGCGGAAAGGCGCGACTCTCATAGGTTATCGCTCGCTAACGACACCGATAGTTGTCGGTAGACAAGTACAGAATCCCAGCACTGGATGTGCTATTCATAAGTCTCAAGGGGGGACTTACAGCGAAATTGTTTATAAATATAATAAAACTCATTCTATACAATTATTATAGGTAGCCCTGTCGCGAGTAACAACTATTGAAGGCTTACACATACGAGGGGGGATCCAAAAAAAACGGGAATTTCGTCATAATTTCTTTATTTTTTAATATTTTTACACCATATTTTGATCACCTTCAAAGTGTATTCTCCTTTGACCACAACGCACCTCTGCAAACGATCCTTCCAATGGTGAAAACATTTTTTAAATTCACTTACCGGGATGTTCTTTAGTCCTTCCAGCGATTTTTGTTTTACCTCCTCCACAGTGGCAAAACGCTTGATTGCTACTTTTTTTCGGGGTCCAATCAATAGCACCACGATTCATCAGTACTAATCACCTTGGAAAAAGGTTCAGGGTCCTCTTCGAGCTGATTTTGAAGTTCAAAACATGCCTGAAGTCGACGCTCCCTTCGCTCGTCTGTGAGAAGACATCTTTGGATAAAATCCTCTGAATTGAACTCCGTGATATCCCAGACATCTCACAGAGTTGATCAATGGTTCGGCGACGGTCTTCACGAATGAGAGCATTGATTTTGTCGACGTTTTCGTCACTTCTTGACGTTGAGGGGCGTCCTGAACGGGGTTGGTCTTCAATTGACATTTCTCCATTTTTAAAACGTGAAAACCACTCGTAGACTCTGGTTTTACTTAGGGCAGCATCTCCATAAGCAGTCTTAAGTATTACAGTAGTTTCCGCGGCCGATTTCCCCAACAGGAAACAAAATTTCACAGCCGCGCGTTGCTCTCGACAATCGGCCGTCACGTTTTCGCCGAAATGGAAAAAGTTGTTTCACTACAAAAATTCCCACGGGCGAACCGATGCACTCACGGCGACAGAACTTCGCACACTAACTCAGGAGACGTGTCCCCAACGGACACCTGGTCGAGCAATGGGTTCCCCCACTCTCCCTCCCCGCCGCAGCGCAATTCCCGTTTTTTTTGGGTTCCCCCTCGTATATGTATACACGTAATATTGATCTAATATTCTACCACGGTAGACGAATTGATCCATCCGTTGTATCGTTGCAAGAAGAATTTAAAAAATGATCGCTTAATAGACTCGAGACACTCCAAGGATTAATATCAAATTTCGAAACATCAAGAAAGGGATTGTCGTTATTCACGTTTAGTTGTCAAAGTGTCAGAGAGCATGTCCCAGATGTACAAGATTCGATCGTTAACAATAGTAATTTCTTATTATTGAGTGAAACATGGCTTGGTAATGAAGAAAACGTCGACATCCCCAACGTTGATTGTATTGTTCACTTCAAACACAATAATGTTAGAGCTGGTGGTGCAGCTATTTATCAGAATAGAGATTCATTGGATGTTATTACATGTCGCATAATCGTTAGGTTGAGAAATGTAAGGGAACTTGGTTTTGGTCAAGACGATAGTGGCGATTTATGTGCGGTATAAACTGTTATGGAGGATGGAAGGGAATTGGTCATGGTCGTTGTATATATTTCCCGAAACCAAAAAAATTCACGATATCATGCGATATTTACACGAAGAACTACTCAAATATAGTCCAGCTGGTTCAATGCTGTTAGGAGCAAATTTCCATCAACTTCCATTAATTTTAGTAGGGGATTTCAATGTTAATTTTGCCAAAGCTGAATCATTGCCACTCATCAATTTTCTCCAAAATGAATTTCAGTTGATCATGAACAACCACACAAATGAGCCTACTACAAGGTATGGCACGACTATAGATACAGTGTTCTATAGATATCTTGAAAAACAAAAGACATCTGAAACATTCGTTTCGTACTTCAGCTATCATCGACCGATTGTTAATTTCATCGAATCAAACGCAGCAACGACTGCTACTATAACCGAAGTAACAGATGAAGCAACCAAATACAAGTTATAGAAGAAAATCAAAAGCTACTTTTCTAGTTATTTTTTTTTAATGCTCCACGCCACATATCCCACACGGTATTCTCAAGATGTTGGATGTTTCACATCTACCAGGCGTCCCAGGACGGCTCACTTATTTTTTCGGTCTTGGCTCTTCTGGCCGCTTCCATTGGGATGTTTGGGCTTATGTTTCGACATCATAACCATATAGTTATGACCCTTTCGAGGAAATCTGGTTCGTCGTTGACATCATTCGACAGCTCGTGAGCGATCTTTATGCGACTGTTCGTTTGGTCAAAATTTAGCTATTTCGGAACAAACTTCGCTGCCACACGTTTCATGCCTAAAACATCCGAAAAAATTGCATGGCACGAGCCAACCGCTATGCTGACATCCTCGGCAACTTCTCTAATAGTGTTTCAACGATTCTACATAACAATTTTCTTCACTGCTTCAAAGTTTCCATCGGTTGTTGACGTACTGGGGCGTTCAGGGCGGGCATCGTCATCAACATCTTCCCGGCCTTCTGTGAAGAGCTTGTACCACTTATAAACATTGTTTTTTTACTCAAAGTAGACTCGCCAAATGGCACAGTCAACATTTTAAGTGCGTTGGAGCAGTCAATTTTATTTTTCACACAAAATTTAATACAGATTCTTTGACGTCAATCAAAGAATCTGTATTAAATTTTATCAAAAACAAACTAGAAATGCGAAGTGTCTAATAATGTCAAGATATGTTGGGACATGTGTACCAACGTACCAAAAAAAAATCGAAAAACGAATGTACGTAGCCCGCGAAATTTGAAAAGCCACCTTTTTTTTTTGAACAAACCTCGTAACTAAAATCAATAAAATGGCCTTCGAGAGAGAGAGAGAGAGAGAGAGAGAGAGAGAGAGAGAGAGAGAGAGAGAGGAGAGAGAGAGAGAGAGAGAGAGAGAGAGAGAGAGAGAGAGAGAGAGAGAGAGAGGGGTTGCAAAAATGCAGAGGGACGAATAGATGCCCCTTATGCATGTCTCATCCAATGTCGTTGCCATTGATAATACCGGATACTCCATCGTTCTCTTTCTCATCGTTTTCTCTCGACAATCGATATTCAAGCCGAGCAATCGTTTAGTCATCTCCTTTCACGCGAACTTCAACCAAACCGTTTTCATCTCTTCCATCTCTCTCTCTCTCCAACCGTTTTAAGCGACTGCAGCCTCTCTGTCCCCCTCTCGCTTCGTTTTTCCTTCATTTTCTCGATCCCTACTCCCTGTATCCTTCCGTTTCTCTCTCTCTCTCTCTCTCTCCATATCGAACATCCCCATTATAATTCACTATCTCTCGTGCTCTACCGCATCTTCCTCTATCTTTCTCCTTACACTACTGTATGTCATCCATGCGGTTTGCCCGGCGACGCTCATATACCGTACGAGGGTCATAATAATAAAACAGAGAGAAGTCTCTCTTGTGGAAGAGAGTGAGAGGATAAAGCCTGAGAGACGACGCGGCATCGAATGGATAGCTCTTTATAATCTCGGAATTACAGGGATAGAGATGCTGTCTCGCGTCGCGCGCCCTGTCGGGGAGAAAATTTTCTCTCTCTCTCTCTCTCTCTCTTACTCTTCTCGCGGGATTCGCACTAACACCACGACGAGTGAGAGTGCGATCACCGCGAAGAGACACACGCGAGTGTTCGTGTATATTCATGCGAAATTTAACCGCAAACATAAACTCTTTTTGGTCCTCTTGTAATCTTTTTTTTTCTTTCATTCTTGTCTTCCGAGCTCTCGAGTGGATTTTTGTTTGCAACAAGTTTTACGTGAACGAGACAAATGACAAAAAAAACAGCCACGAGATTCCGCAAAGGTCAATTCTAGTGTCGAAATGGAAAAAGTTATTGTCCGTGAATTGTTAACGTAAAGAGAATGATTTATTTACACATATTTTTTCTTCTTCTGATGGTATATGCACGATATTTATTCGAATTGATGACAAAAAATGAAAATGAAATCGAATGGAAAAAATTCTAAACGTGCGGATTGTCCGCAAATCTTTCGTACGATCGTGTAAACAAATAATTCGGATCGGCATTTTCTCATAAAATTGATTTATTGCAAAATAATCCATCTACAAATTTACACAATGAAAAACAATCAAATGAATAAATTCTAGATGTGATTTTTGTGATGCGAAAACCGGATTCCCCAAATTCGTAATTTCCAAATTCATATTCACCAAAACGGCATTTGTTTCCCAAAAGTTACGGTGATTAACTTTGCACATATATTGTATCGTAAACAAGGAAAAACGCAATTCTCCAAATTTGTAATTTCCAAATTCGTAATTCCTAAATTCATATTCCCTAAACCGGCATTTGTTTCCCGAAAATTACGGTGATTAACTTTACACATATATTATATCGTGAACAAGGAAAAACGTAATTCCCCAAATTCGTAATTCCCAAATTCATATTCCCCAAACCGGCATTTGTTTCACGAAAGTTACGGTGATTAACTTGGCACATATATTGTGGTGTGAGCGAGAAAAAACGCAATTCCCCAGATTCGGAATTTCCAAATGCGTAATTCCCAAATACATATTCTCCAAACCGACATTTGTTTTCCGAAAGTTACGGTAATTAACTTTGCACATATATTGTATCGTGAACAAGGAAAAACGCAATTCCCTAAATTCGTAATTCTCAAATTCATATTCCCCAAACCGGCATTTGTTTCACGAAAGTTACGTTGATTAACTTTCCACATATATTGTATCGTCAACAAGGAAAAAGCAATTCTCCAAATTTGTAATTTCATAATTCGTAATTCCCAAATTCATATTCCCTAAACCGGCATTTGTTTCCCGAAAGTTACGGTGATTAACTTTGCACATATATTATATCGTGAAAAAGGAAACACGCAATTCCCCAAATTCGTAATTCCCAAATTCATATTCGCCAAACCGGCATTTGTTTCATAAAAGTTACGGTGATTAACTTTGCACATATATTGTGTTGTGAGCGAGAAAAACCGTCATTCCCCAAATTCGGAATTTCCAAATGCGTAATTCCCAAATACATATTCTCCAAACCGGCATTCGTTTTCCGAAAGTTACGGTGATTTACTTTGCAAATATATTGTATCGTGAACAAGGAAAAACGCAATTCCCCAAATTCATATTCCCCAAACCGGCATTTGTTTCACGAAAGTTACGGTGATTAACTTTCCACATATATTGTATCGTGAACAAGGAAAAACGCAATTCTCCAAATTTGTAATTTCCAAATTCGTAATTCCCAAATTCACATTCCCTAAACCGGTATTTGTTTCCCGAAAGTTACGGTGATTAATTTTGCATATATATTGTGCCGTGAGCAAGGAAGAACGCAATTCCCCAAAGTCGTAATTACCAAATTCGTAATTCCTAAATTCATATTCCCCAAATCGACATTTGTTTCCCAAAAGTTACGGTGATTAACTTTGCACATATATCGTGCCGTGAGCGAGGAAAAACGCATTATCCAGGGTTATTCCTGATACCGGGTGAGCAAAACTACTGCGGGCTACCTCGTGCAATCATGAATAAATATGATTGTCCCCGTAGACTCTGTAAACAATGTGTGTACTTCCGGTGAGCGTTCCATGGTTTTTCGTACTGGATCGTAAAATAAATACATTGAGGAACGTCATATAGCCGAACCGATACTCACGAGATCCAGGTCTTCGAAGTTTTTGAAGTTAATTTTTTCTACGTTTTACTACATAAACTGGAATTAACTTCAAAAATTTCGGAGGCCTGGACCTCGTGAGTATCAATTCGGCTATGTGACGTTCCTCATTGTATTTATTTTACGATCCAGTATGAATAACCCATGGTGCACTCACCGGAAGTCCACACATTGTTTACAGAGTCTACGTGGACAATAATATATATTGATGATTGTACAAGGTTCCTCTGTCGTAGTTTTGCTCACCCGATATCACGAATAGCATAGATAATACGATTTTCCTTGCTCGCGAACACAATATATGTGTAAAGTTAATCACCGTAACTTTCGGGAAACAAATGCCGGTTTGGGGAATATATTTTTTATTTCATAGATATTTATTGTTCTTATTAGTTACATGGTTCATGTTTATATATTGCCCCTAGGGTCTCTTAAACTGTTATGGTGCAGGAAGTAAGTGTGTCGCACATTGGTGTATTGGTGGTTTGGCAGGACCGCGGTTCTACAGATTCCAACTGTACACCTACCCAACTGTCACGACGAAACTGACACGAGCATACGAATATTTCACAATATTGTCACGACAAAACTGTTCCCAAACAAAACTCTCACCATTAAAACTGTCACCGCACAAACTGTCACCACTCAACTCTCCCCGATCTCTATTGGACACGTGCAGAATCTTCACGAATAAAACTATCACCGTCTCAACTGTCACGGTCTAAACCTTCACCATCTAAACTGTCACCGTCTAAACAATCACCGTTTAATCTGTCACTGTTCAAACTGTCACCGCTTAAATTGTCATCGCAGCAACTGTAACTGCGGCAATTGTCACCGGCAAAACTGTCACGGGCAAAACTGTACACGGCACCAACCGTCGCCGCTTACCGCGAAATTTACCCACCTCACACTCGTAGACGCTGTACCCGTAGCTAAGAGCGCTTGGGCTGCTTCACCAAACGCGGCGCAATAGCGCGCGATATTTCGTGCGTGCTGCTTATGCTTACGTCATTCGCTGCTGTCGTCTCAACCATAACCTTCGCACCGCGCGAACTTACTTGTGTTCAGCGATCGGTAACAGCGGACACGCAAGAAATATCGCGCGCTATTGCGCCGCGTTTGGTGAAGCAGCCCGAGCGCTCTTATCTACGAGTTCAGCTTATACCCGTGTGAGTTAGTTACCGCGCCTTGGCGTGGTGACAGTTTTGCCGGTGATAGTTTTGTGCGGTGACGGTTGGAACAGTGACGGTTGGTGCAGAATACAGTAGACGCCCTGACAGTGTAGACGGGGACTATTCTGCTGCGTTACAGTTGCGCAGAATACAGTTGAGACCGTGACACTTTATACGGTGATAGTTTTGTTCGTGAATATTTCTCCACGTGTCGAATAGAGATGTAATGGTGAGAGCTTTGTTCGGGAACAGTTTTGTCGTGACAATATTGCGAAATATTCGTATGCTCGTGTCAGTTTGGTCGTGACAGTTGGGTAGGTGTACAGTTGGAATCTGTAGAACCGCGGCCCCGCCGGTGGTTTTGGTTGTTTTTCAACATGCGTGTGTCCGTGTTTGTTTTCGACATTATTTTCCTTAATCTAGTGACGTTGGGTGATTGAATAGGTTTTTACAATGAGATGAGGTTTATTACTTCTGGTGAGTTTTATTAGTCAGGTTACTATATTGGGCAAAGGATATTTTTATTGCCGCTAGATTGTCGTAGGGACGTCGGTCTTCCGGCGTCAGTGCTTTTTTTGAGGAATATTCATTTGGGGGATTACGAAATTGGGTATTACGAATTTAGGGAAACTGGTTATGGGGAATAATGATAGCCTACCATTTGAAACACGCTCACACTAAAAACTCTCTGATATCTCGACAATTTTTTTGTTTTTTAAACACTAAAACAAAACTTCCCCCATGAGGAAGCAAAAAAAAAGAATGAAAAATCGACACTTTCACGTGTCACAGCTTCGGTTTTTCTCGTTCCCCGCGGTCTCTCGTAGTGCATACTCAGCCGAAGAGTACGTAATATGGTATATGTGTGTATTTTTATATGAGGCATTTGACGTGAATCCGGCGTGGCCGTGTAGTTTGCCACTTTCTTTTTTTTCCTTCAAGCATTCATAGGAACGAAGATGAAAAATCATTCCATGGACCAGATTATACGGTTTGAATAATTATGACGAAACAAATTTTCGCAAAAATCTGACCGGGGTCATTTTTGTTTCACGTCATCAAACATACCTCTTTTTCCCTTGAGGGGAGAAAAAAGTAAAATAAATAATGGCGAGCTTCACAGCCAGATCGAGTTAGAGGGTGGAATGCCCGATGTAGTCAGATATATAGGTTTGATATACCCTCGTCGGGCCTCGAAGATGCCCGACGAGGCCCTTCATGAGTGCACCCACCGCAAGCACGAGTCCATATTGTGCGTATTGTATGATGTACTTGTATGATGCCCACACCCCCACACAAACACATAACTTGTGTATAATTGGCTGTGAGAGTACAACGAAAAAGGTGGAGGCGTCGAGTTTTTTACCCCTAAAGCGAAAAAGAGAGAGAGAGGGTTAGAGAGATGTTGAACATTTCCTGAAAAGGAGGAACAACTGACAACGCATGTACGCACCGAGATATGGAAAAAATAATAATTGGAGAAGTATCGCGTGAACTCGTAGAGGAAAACAACGGATAACTAAAGCATAAAACACTCCCTCTTGCACTATCTTTTTTTCTATATCAATCTGAATATATATTTATTTATTTTTAAATACGACCAGAAAAACATTCCGAACAATCCACTCGTTCGGCAACATTCGATACGATTTTTTTTTTTTTCGGCAAAGTAAACAAAACTTAACAACGATTTTTTTCCAACGACAAATCGTGAACCCTCAATCTTAAGAAACAAAAATTCATCCCCTGACCAGACCCTAAAAATGACACAAATTATTTGCAAATATATGTAAAAAATATAAATTCGCCACTGTTAAATCAGATTTTTTTTTTTTACAATTTTAAATGAAATATCGTGGCAACGCCCTTTCGAACTTCTGTCACGTTTTGTTTTTTTTTGTTTTTTTTTGTTCCGCAAAAATTCGATACTCGCCGCTGTATCTACATAGGAAACTATCTGGAGCGCCGAAAGAGTTCTTCCGTCTGCTAATATAAAACTATATATATATATATGCAGGCACGTGCGAGCGAGGGTGGTGACGATGTATCGCATATACGTGCCCCGAGTGGCAAGCGCGGATCCTCGAAGAGCCATCAACCCGCCTTGCCTTACACGACGAAAATAACGGGGAAAAAAAAAGATCCCTTCCAAAGAGGCCCTGAATATGCTCTTGTTGGTTGGGTGGTAATTATTTTTTAACGTCAAATAACGGATACGGTCTGTCGTGAAATTTCGAGGGGGTTTCAATTTTCGTCTCGAAAAAAAAGCCGTGGAATTGGAAAAAAAAAAAACTTAGAAACACCTCGCGCTTGCTAGTTTTTTTCTCTTCTAAAAAAGAAAAGGCGAGTTTGAGTATGCTGAGAAAACAGAGCTGTTTTCCATGCTCGAGATAATGTTCTTTGGATTCGACAGCCCCCGTATCTCGACCCGAAATGCACTCTTTCCTACGCACACCCACGATTTTAACAAACTAATATATATATTATATATCAACTGTTACGAAAAAACGACAGTCTCACCCTTGTCAATTTAAGTATTAAATTACTACTTAAATTGACGAATTAAACGGCTTAATTCGTTGACCGAATTAAGCCGTTTTGTTTGCCAACATTCGATAACGCGATGTGAGACCAGATAACCAGAAACTTTTATTGCCCTCTGTGTGTCTCTCGCCCTTTTTTTCTTTCTCTGTTTGACACCGAAACATATATAAATATTTGTCGATTGGACGCGTATTAAGTCGTTGATTTATCCCCATTGATACGAAAAGGGATTTACTTCCTCCTCCCCCGCCCTTCAGCGTCCGCCAACCCGCTCCGCGGAGATATGAGCTCTCAAAGTATGGATAACTTTTTTTTTTTCCCAACCATTGTACAGCGACACGTGACAGAGGGGCAGTTACCAGCGTCTCCGCTGTTTAAGGGAGGAGTCTCTACGATTGACAGTCAGAAATCGCGTGTTCTATTGATTTATTTTTCAATTTTTTTTTAATTATCAGTCCTTTCTTCGTATACCTTTAAGGTAGTAGTCTGGTAACTTAAGCTGATTTTCATATCTTTTTTGGAGGGCGTTTTTTTGTAGGAAAATAGATATGAATCGTTTTGGATATTTAGGATGTTTTTATTTACATATTAAAGATACAAAAAAAAAAATTTTCGAAAAAATTTAATAGTTTATTATTATTATTATTATTATTATTGATCGAAGTAGGCACCTCGAAGTTGGCAGCCCGGATCCTAACTTTTTTTCCACCGAACCGATTGCTTTCAAATTTTAACAGGCTACTCTACACACTTATAGTTCTCGTCGGAACCACCGAGAAATTTGTTCACCCCTAACTTTTTATTTTACAACCCCTTCTTTGCTAAAGTCCTTTTATTCTAGCAAAGAAGGGGTTGTAAAATAAAAAGTTAGGGGTGAAAAAATTCCTCGGTGGTTCCAACGAGAACTATAAGTGTGTGGAGTAGCCTGTTAAAATTTGAAAGCAATCGGGTCGGTAGAAAAAAAGTTAGGACCCGGACTGCCAACTTCGAGGTGCCAACTTCGATCAATAATAATAATAATAATAATAAACTATTGAATTTAAATAAATTTTTTTTTTTGTATCTTTAATATGTAAATAAAATCATCCTAAATATCCAAAACGATTCATTTTTATTTTCCTACAAAAAAACGCCCTCCAAAAAAGACATGAAAATCGGCTTAAGTTTCCAGACTACTACCTTAAACATATGTACATTATGAAAATGAAATAATTTTTTGTTGTTTTAAATCGTGGGTGTGTATAACCCCTCAATACGAACGCTCTTCTCAGCCTGTCAACCAAATCGTCCAAAATGTGATTTTGTCGATTTTCGCGTTTTTCTCATTGTTTTTATTAGTTTACGAAAAGAAAACTCGGTGTTATACATAATCAGCGAAAAGTTTCCGATCGATTAGGGTATCGAAGCATTGGAAAAAATAAATAAAAATTTGTTTGTAATTTTTTTACCACTTTTTCAAAAACCTGAAAATGTCGAAATTTCAAATGGCCATATCTTAGTGCCCGTTCAACCGATTTTGGGTTTTGAGGAGGTTTCTGAAAACCTCTCGAGTAGACTTGGTGAACGCCGTTTGACTCAACCCGATATCGCAATTATTGTGACCGCAATGTCGTCTTGAAAATCGACGAATAAAATGAGAAGAGGTATATATTGGAAGAATTCGCAAAAATCGATGGTCCGACTTAAAAAATCGGTGAAAAATTGGGAAAAAATCGTAGCTCAATGCATGAAACGGCATTTTAAACGTTGAACGATAACGAAAAGAATGAGCACAAATTGGGGTTCGAAATTCATCGGGAAGCCCCCACGTTACAGCGATTTTAGTGCAGCCACTTCGGTTTGACCAAA
Source organism: Oxytorus armatus (assembly GCA_958009045.1). Classification (NCBI taxonomy): domain Eukaryota; kingdom Metazoa; phylum Arthropoda; class Insecta; order Hymenoptera; family Ichneumonidae; genus Oxytorus; species Oxytorus armatus. Next base: position 10,182,330 of record OY253756.1, read on the forward strand.
ATTTTGTCATTTTTTTCCCCGACATTTTCTGAAACCTTAAAATGTCGGGAATATACAATGGAGACTGTATCGGAAATATGAATTGAAAGACCGCATTAGGAAACAGGACTCACCCGGGATCCAGCAGGGATTCTCTTTTTGGACGATTCCAAACAAATCCCGATTGGGATTTTGCTGGAAACCGAGATTCGCTGAAAATTTGTTGTGCGGGAAGTTAACAAGGATTGTAAAATCCTTAAACGTGAAACCGATAAAAGAAATAAAAATAATGGCTTCATTTTGTAACGAGCAAAAAGTGAGGTTTTTTTCTTAACGAGCCAGGATTCATAACAAATATTTCCATCTTTCCTCTTCAATAAATATTATAACGCCCAATAACAATAATAATGTATAAAAAATGGGGAAAAATTTCTGTTTTAATAAGCCAGTACCGAGACCCAAAAATCTCAACTTTTCTACGAGTGTCTTTAATAAACATTACCCACTTGCTCAACAATATTATAATAATGACGATAATAATAATTGGACAAGAAGATGAAATAACGATTGCCCGTTATCCCATGCAATATATTTTCCGTCTATTTCTCTCTCGCGATATAACATTATAGACTATATGCGACGGGTACTTCACTGAAAATTAACCCTCGAATTCTCGACTCTCGTCGTGATTTTCGGATTCTTGACTTCATCCCTTCGTGCAAACAAGCGCATGACAAAAAAATGAATAAATAAATAAAAATCCTACATATATTGTATTATAATGGGCTATATATATATACAGAAAAAAAGCTCGAATTGGTTTTTCTTTTTCTTCGTCTCTCCTGCGCGGACTACACGCTCTTTATGTGTGCACGCGCGTCGAGGATCCTTTTACCGTAACTCAAGGGTATATACTTCGATATTAAACCGTAAAATATGTATTTGGGACGCTGGCGCGGAAAGCAAGACGAAACTGAATAGACGGAAATTGTCAAAATTGATTTTTCTTTTGTTTTAAAGACATTTCCAAAAACTGCAATGCAAAATATCTCACCAATTATCTATAATTCTCTTTAACGCGCGTTATTCCTTTTCTTCGGATATCCGATGGTTTCGTTTTTTGCATTTAATTGGAAGTAACAAAAAAAAACAATTATATAGTTTGAAACGTGCCGGTTGAAAATGTTAGGAAAAATAATTTCAAATCGCTCAAATTATCTATAATAAAATAAAATGATGCCAATTAGAAACTTGCACATTGCTTCTTCATTATTTTCATCTTGATCACAAATTCCCGCCCCTACCTATGAGCGAACTAGTTCTTCAATTTTGGTTTCCTCATAGAGGCGAGCTTTGTGAGCGAGAAATAAAAAATCAAAAATCAAAGATTAAAACAAAGCTTTCTCCGCGAGGAAGCAAAAATTAATAGAAAAATTTCTATTCTTCTCCATCTCTGTTACTAAATCTTACTACTATAATGAAGCTAGAGAGTTTGTATGTTTGTTCGAACGCGCTATCCTCAGGAAATACTAATGCGATTTGAAAAATTATTTTTGCATTAGATAGCCCGTTTATTCGGGAAGGCTCTAGGCTATATAACTTCATGCTATAACCTTAAGGAGCGGCGAGAGCGTCGGTTTATTTTTCAATGATTCGTTCTTTTATTTTTCTACATAATTTCTGGATGGTATTTATATGAGATGCACTTGGTTATGTACTCATAATGCGTATGAAACAGATTTATAATCCAAATTTAATGCGGGTGAAAGCGCGGGGCACGGCTAGTTACATATAAGATCGGGAAACAGGCTGAGGATATAGAAAGGTTATCGAAGCCAGGATTGCTAGAAATCGTGGAGGGAACCGTCAGGATAGACTCGAGGTGAAAATACCACCATATAGCGATAGAGAGAAAGAGAGGGAGATAAAGAGAGATGGGGATAAGGGTTTGGTAGAATTCAGGTGGCGGTGTGTCCTGGCTGCGGAGAGCCATAAAACTTTATGGTGCGTTCGCATCGACCGGCGAGGAGGACCTAGGAGAGTCAAGCCATCCACCACCACAATTTCAGGATCGTTACCACTACAAACATACACACGATACCTCCGGACGGTAGTACTGGGTTTGGGTCGCCATGGCAACGAGAGCAGTTACTACCCCCGTCGCGGAACAGCCACCGTATATAAAATACACACATACATACATATATCTTTTCCCCTTAAACCGGTATCTCGTTCATTCTCTCGGCTATAAAATTTTCCCCTTGGCCTCTGCGCTACTACCCCAACGTTTCCCAGTCTGCAAATCCCCCTTCAACCCCCTTCCTACTCTCGCCGACCCTCCTCGAGCCATACACCATCCCCTTGTGTTGGTACTGCTTTCTCTCTCTCTCTCTCTCTCTCTTTCTCTTTCTCTCTCTCTCTCTCTCTCTCTCTCTGGCTGTCTGTTTCTACTACCTCTAAAAGCCATACGAGCGATCACGTTCGAGTTTGCGCTCGAGCGGCATGGAGCAGCAGCACCAGCAGCAGAAAATCTAAAGTAGAGAACTCGCGCGAGAGAGAATACCAGACTGCTCGACGTCACGAAACTACGGGTGCTTCTCGTACTTCTACTGCTATATATATATATAAGCTTTCGCCTATGTAAAATTACAGTGGGTTTTCCAGACCAACTGCATCCAAACCCGTTACTCCCCTTCTCAGATTTGGTCCATAATACATATATTTTTTTTAATTATTGTTAAAATTTCAAGAAATATTTAGGTCTTTTTCAAAGAATCTTTTCGTCTATTTCTATTCAACGGCAAATTTATTAACAGATATTTCTATTGGGTCGATTTTAGATAGAATTGTCCGTATATGCATTTTTTTTTCACTTCAAATCCTGTATATATATATAGGGATTTGTGACTCTTCCGTGTCTGTATTATTTTTCCGCTACAGATGTACATGGTTGCTCTTGGATTTTTTTCGTTCTCTCTGGCCCTTATCCAGATAGGTTATGGTACGTATATTCTCCTGGCTGTTCTCTTCGTTATTATACTCGGTTCTATTTTTTTCTCTTTTTTTTTCCCTGTTCTAGTAAAAGTTTATAGGGCGCGCCACACTCAACTCGAGTGCCAATATCGTGGAAACATTTCTTGCCATTTGCTCCATTACACCGTGTTTCGTCAAGATTTTACGTTTAATTTATTCCATTTAACCAAAAACAAAAGCACATATTGTAAATGATAGTTTTTACAATGAATTTTTTTCGGCGGCCCTCGAGGAAAAAAGTCGGCGATCGGTAATGAGCCAACACATTTTTCCATCTTCATTCAGGAAAAGTGTTCAATTTTCGATGTATCGTCAAAGTCCCCGTGCCCTCAAGGTAGTAGTCTGGTAACTTAAGCCGATTTTCATGTCTTTTTTGGAGAGCGTTTTTTTCTAGGAAAATAAAAATGAATCGTTTTGGATATTTAGGATGTTTTTATTTACAGATTAAAGATACAAAAAAAAAAATTTCGAAAACATTTAATAGTTTATTATTATTATTATTGTTGATCGAAGTTGGCACCTCGAAAAAAAAGCGCGTGGGTGGCCCCGGTGATTTTGGCTCTTGATGTTATCTGAATAATTCTTGATAATTCTTAATCTATAGTCATGTCATTCTGGTCGGAACTACCGAAGTTAAATTTCATGGATAAATAACAAAATGGCGGACTTTGGGAAAAAGTTTTTTTTTCCAAAGTCCGACCAGAATGACATGTCTATAGATTAAGAATTATCAAGAATTTTTTATTTCAGATAACATCAAGAGCCAAAATCATCGGGCCACCCACGCGCTTTTTTTTCGAGGTGCCAACTTCGATTAATAATAATAATAATAATAATAATAATAATAACAAACTATTAAATTTAAAAAAAAAAAATTTCTTTTGTATCTTTAATATGTAAATAACAACATCCTAAATATCCAAAACGATTCATTTTTATTTTCCTACAAAAAAACGCCTTCCAAAAAAGACATGAAAATCGATTTAAGTTACCAGACTACTACCTTAAATTGTCCAGTGTGCGAAGTTCTTCGATGCCTCCTTAGGCGGTTGAAGGGCTTCACGCGTCAGCGCTGAGCGAGAAAAGTTCATTCGGAAAATATGGCACGTACAAATCGATTCCGCAACAAATCGTCAACAACAAAAAATCCAATAAAATTATCCGCCGCCTTCCGACCCTATTCCCCTCCCTCTCTCTCTCTCTCTCTCTCTCTCTCTCTCTCTCTCTCTCTCTCTCTCTCTTCGGCTCACTCGTAAACTCAATTTAACGATTAAATATTGAAAAAATTTCGTTGCAACGATATTGCGCGTTACCATGGTGTCTCGCGGATGACCCGTGTGTTTAATGGATCGTGAAAATGAGAATGGAAAATACGTGCTTCGTCCGGGCGATGTGAAAGGCTGAGAGTACGATGTTACTACGTAGATTAGCGCCGAATATCGAATAGTGGGATACCGATCGCACGAATGAAAAAAAGGCACGCACGCACATAAACGTACAGACTGCAGGTAGAGGATTTGAAATTCGACGGGAGGTTATATACGAATAATGTGAGCCACACGTTTCAACGATTTTACGCCCACGGTCGTGTTGCGCTTTCGTAAAAAAAAATCGCACAAAAACCATTCGTTATATAACGTATGCAAAATTTCCCAGCAAATGTGTGTACGCATATATATATATAATGGTAATGTATAGGATGGAGAGGCAGTTTTGCTTGTTTGTTCTCATCTGGAATAAACATTCGTGGGGCAAAACGTCCATCTCTCCCCTATTCCGGTGTTTCTCTCGCGTCTATACGCGGTGTATACATATGCCAGATCGTGCACTAAACAGGGTTTGCTTTTCATGGTTAAAACCTCGGGGCGCATCGCCCCCTCCCCCTTCTCCTCCTTTATATCAACGTCTGGCAATATAAACTCGACGACGAGGTATACAGAGAGATAGAGAGACAGAGGCAGAGAGAGAGAAGATAAGCGATCTGCAAAACACACATGAGTATATATGTGCATATATATGTATGTATATATGTAGATATGTATATATAGTCGTGTAGCGAATGGTCCAGAACAACAACAAGACAATCTGTCTGTCTGTCCGTCTCTCTCTCTCTCTCTCTCTCTCTTGAATACGCATCTTGGATTATTCAGGTGATGCCGAGGGATGCATCTGTAACAACGAGAAATCCCGTCGGGGCAACGTCGGAACGGAAGGAGAAAAGGGAGATTCAGGCTACTTATAATTTGGAAAGTCTAGATGAAAAACTTCGACGAAACTGTCGCTTCATATCCGGAATGTCCGCCGGAACGATTCACTTCCGGGCTAAAAGGCGGAGCCGCGTGAAGAATAAAATAGAAAATTGCTCATATCGATCGGAGTTTGGTTCAATGAGAGTTAGCAGTCGGGGACGGGCAACCCTCGAACGAAAAGCCGTTTGTAATACATTTTTGTTTTTTTTTTTTCGATATAAATAATCACCACTAATGAGCCATTATGGTACATACAACGGATCAAACTGGCAATTGATTTTTTTCTACGCCGATATCCAAAAGGCCAAGTATCGCGTTAATGAGATTGCTAAAATACTTTCTACGGCCACGGAAACTTTGCGTGAACGAATATTGAGATACAATAAGTGTCCCGGGATACCGATCTCGGGACACTTATGTCTCAATGGCAATCCCTATTGGATAATGCGACAAAGTTTTTACCGAGCGAATGAACAGTTTCTTTTAGAGAATTAAAAATCAACCGCTAAATTGAAGCGTGATTCGAGAACATCTTGATGGAAGATCGTAATCATTAGAATTTTCGACGTTTCGTCATACGTTAAAGACCCAACTCTATCAGCTGGCCAATAATCATCAAGTAACAATCTTTATGTCCCAGCATAATTTCGCAAAACCAAAGTACTATATTTGTTCTCTGTATTTTGTCGTTCGGAGGATCGAGAGGATTGCAGAGGGTGTGCTAAGCGAAAAAAGACGCGCGATGATGTGTCCTATGTGGGTGTTTACACGTAAATTAATCTGGCGGTACATCCAAGGGGAAGAAACAAGAAGGTGGAGGTGTATACGATGAGAGAAGATGCTTAGAAGCCCAGTGACGATGATAATAATAAACGCCTCTTTTACCACCCTCTTGGCAAGCTGGCGTTTTTTCGTCATCACACACGCTCTCTCTCTTTCACTCTTTCTCTCTTTATCCTAACAGAGCGATGATACGGAGGGCGCTTTCGCGGTTCTATATCTCTTTCTCTCTCCGTGTGGCCCTTTGATCTCGCGCTTCGTTTGTGCGTTTAAACACGGCTTTCCAAGTAGCGGCCGGAGAAGAGAGAGAGAAGCGGCCTTGAGTGGCAACGAAGGATCTCTCTCTTTCTCTCGTAAATATAGCTTTAATATCACACGCCGGTGGCAGCCATCAGTGCCCATAATATAACCAGCAGCGGTGGTAAAGAGTAGTCGAGTTGGGCGACTATAATGGTAAGCGTTGGCTTGGTTCGTACTTGCCAACCATCGGCAAAAGGATGTACCACATTATTGTGAGAATGTGACCGCGGGGAAACGAGGAAGAAAAAGATCGCTAGTTAGAATGAAGAGCATATTGCACTCATTCTTTCTCGCCTTTCTTCCCTACATTTCCGCTACACCGTGTGTAAGAAGAAAACAAAAACAATACAAAGGCAGAGAGAAAGAGAGAGAGAGAGTAAGAGAAGACGAGGGACAGGACCCATTAGAAGCGACCCAGCGAGGCGTCGTAACGCGAGTTCTCGGGAGTGGAGTAGAAAAGTAAAAAAAAAATGAAGAAGAAGAAAGAAAAAAAACTCGACTTTACGCGGATATATGGAGCCTCTGTTACAAATATATATATTACGCTTAAGTACACGCGAGTGAGACCATCAGACTGTGTCAAAGAGGGCTTTTGCCACTCTTTATTGTCTCATTGTCTGCACTGTCACTGTCGCAGCCATCTCACTTTCTCCTTCTCCTCCCTTTCTATCCTTCAATTCACTCTTACAACGAGAGATAACTCGGGGATTCACGCCTCTACAAACTCGCACACACGATCTTACCGAATCTCCGCTCTTTCATATATTTTACAATTTGCTACTTTGTGGGATTAATGGTCGTTAATGGCTTTTCAAAGCGCTCGAGAAGATGTCCCAGTGGCGGAAGTGATCGCGGTGAATATTTCAAACGAACAAGATGGCGAAAGGAGCGCCGCGCACGCGTGCGCGCGCGCGGGAGACCTCTCGTGCGGTACGAATATACGATTTGTATTATCGTGGACAGAATTAAGTTCGTGAAACCGATCGTTTTCAGGATTTTTTCATCGAATTTCTATGGTATTGAACTGACGGTATATACATCGAAATAACATAATGTTCTGACGGTGAAGAGCATGTGAAAGACGATGAGATATTTCAACGACGTCGGTACGGTGGGGACCATTGAAATGGGGATAACATTTTGGTATTTTGGTTTTGTAACTTCTAATTTGAATTATATATATATACGAGGAGGGACCCAAAAAAACGGGAATTTCGTCATAATTTCTTTATTTTTTTATATTTTTACACCAATTTTTGATCACCTTCAAAGTATTCTCCTTTGACCACAACGCACCTCTGCAAACGATCCTTCCAATGTTCAAAACATTTTTTAAATTCACTTATTCCAGCGATTTTTGTTTTACCTCCTCCACAGTGGCAAAACGCTTGATTGCTGCTTTGTTTCGGGGTCGTATCCATAGCACCACGATTCATCACCAGTAATCACCTTGGAAAAAAGTTCAGGGTCCTCTTAGAGCTGATTTTGAAATTCAAAACATGCCTGAAGTCGACGCTCCCTTTGCTCGTCTGTGAGAAGGCGAGGGACAAATTTGGCTGCAACTCTGCTCATGTGCAAATCTTTGGACAAAATCCTCTGAATTGAACTCCATGATATCCCAGACATCTCACAGAGTTGATCAATGGTTCGGCGACGGTCTTCACGAATGAGTGGATTGATTTTGCCGACGTTTTCGTCACTTCTTGACGTTGAGGGGCATCCTGAACGGGGTTAGTCTTCAATTGACATTTCTCCATTTTCGAAACGTGAAAACCACTCGTAGACTCTGGTTTTACTTAGAGCAGCATCTCCATAAGCAGTCTTAAGGGATAAAACCACTGTGACCCCCTGTTTTTTTTTCACATTTTTCAAGAATTTTTTTTTGTGGGAAAAAAAGAGATATTCGAAAAATTTTTTGGGGTTTTGTTCTTTGTTTATTAATGTATCAAAAAACATTTTTTCACATTTTTCACGCCGCATTGTAGCGCTGGGGAAGCTCTCGCGTCAGGTGCTGTTATCTCCGCGGCACGCAGCAGAACTCTCTTCAACGTCGATCTGAAAAAAAATACCAAGTGTTTTCGTTAATAATATGATATTTTGAAGAGAATTACATAGGATTTTTTCGATATCTCTATAATTATAAAAGTTATAGCCTATTTTCGACGAGAAATTTTGCTCATTTAATTTCAAAGGCGTGCCTATTTTTTTTTTAAACAATATTTTTCCAAATCCCTATGTACTTCTATGGTGCGCTCGTATGTATATATATAAACACAATTCTGGAAACCGACTCCCTCGTTTCATTATGCTCAAGTTTTCTCCGCGATCCAATTCACGGAGCCTGCGTCCTCCGACTCCTAATATATAAAGACTCGACAGACGAGCAAAAAATTTCATACTCGCCAGCTTGTCTCGTCTTTATTCCCAGTCCGTCTCGTATACCGTTAACGGTTGCAGGCTTCGCGAACGTTTTCCACACACACGCACACACACACACACACATGCGCAGCGAGCGACTAGAGCTGACTAAGCCTAAAATGCGTCTCACGCGAATCGCGAAATAAATGGAGGGAGGTGGGATCGAGAGTGCCTCGTGGACTCTGAACGAGAAAACGCAGTGATCTATATATCATCGCGAAAAAAGAAAGAAAAAAAACACGTCAAAGATCAACGAACAAAATCGTCAGGGAGACCCGATTTACCCAATGGGCACGAACAACCCCCTGCACCACGTCGCAGTCTCTCGTTTTCTTCCCCCCCCCCCCCGTCCGACGTCCATCCTTTTTCTCCAATTGTCTCTGCGAAACTCGTTCTCCAGGGATTCGATTAAATCTGTCAGCTCCCTTGCGTCGTATCAAACGTGTAGACCGTGTAGACATTTTTTTTTTTTCTTTCAAATGCCTTGCAGCGCACTCTCCGACATCTCGGAATTTTGCTCTTATTTCATTTATATATATATATATTTCTTTATTCTCCTTTCAGGGATAAGCGAGGCGAGTGTCGTTCTCGTTTCACCGAAATTCTCGTCTCTGATTAAAATCGGCGGCGATGTCGAGCTACGATGTCACGTGGACGGTTCAGGCGAGCTCAAATACGAGTGGTACAAGTGAGTATATTTATTCCTAGCCGGTTGGGTTTTTTCTCTCTTGGGCGAATTAAATTTTACGACGAAGGGGGAATAGAGAGGCAAGGGAACCGAAGAACGAAAAGATGAATCGAGATCCAACAATTTTTTGTTTCGTATAATTTTTTTCGACAATATTCGATCGCATTCGCAATTTCAATGATTTTGTCCTATCACGAACGATCGTTTGAACAATGTCATTTGGCTTGTCCAGAAATACCGAGAGCCTCGCTAGAAACGAGCGCGTCGAGATAAGGAAGAATAAGCGATTGCACATTCGCAAAGCTGATCCCGAGGACAATGGGATTTACACGTGCCTGGCGAGAAACGAGGCTGGCTCGTCACCGACGAAAGAGAGCTTTCCGCTGACGATATCGGGCAACGCGACAGCAACGATCAAAGTTGTGCCCCAAAATTTGATCGTAAAACGTGGCGAAGTTGCGACAATGAGTTGCGTTTACGAAGACGCCGATACGATTAATTGGTACTTCAAGTCAATCGGTCCGCTCGAAACCGACGATGAGAGAATTATTCAGGATAACGGTACGCTCGTTGTTAAATCTGCCGAGCATCGGGATCAGGGAATTTACGGTTGTCACGGTGTCAGAGACGAGACCGTGCAGATATACACCGCTGAATTACAAATTGCGTGTAAGTTGTTCGTTGAAACTTTTGAAAATTTACGAGAATGTCGGGTAGTTGTGAATTGTCGGTGAGAATTATAAATATTATGATATTAAAATAATGCATTATTGTTTTTTTTTTTCAATCAAATAACGGTAATAATGGATCCAGTACCCATTGTCAAAATAATGAATAATCGATCAAATTCCAGTACTTATTATTAAAATAATGAATAACGGATCAAATTCCAATACCCATTACCAAAATAATGTAAAATAGCTCAAATTCCAGTTTTCATTATCAAAATAATCAATAACGGATTAAATTCCAGTACCCGTTATCGAAATAATGAATAATGGATCAAATTCCCGTAACCATTACCAAAATAATGGACAATTGCTCAAAATCCAGTGATCATTATCAAAATAAAGAATAATGGAACAAATTTCAATACCCATTTTAAAAATAATGAATAACGGATCAAATTCAGTTGCCTATTATCGAAGTTAATAAATATGTAATCATAATCCAGTACCCATTATCAAAATAATATATAATGAATGAAATTCCAGTATCCGTTACCATAATAATGGACAATGGCTCAAATTCCAATACCCACCATAAAAATAATGAAAAATGGATCAAACTCCAGTATCCATTACCAAAATAATGGACAATGACTGACATTCCAATAGGTACCCATTATCAAAATAATGTATAATGAATGGAATTCCAGTATCCGTTACCATAATAATGGACAATGGCTCAAATTCCAATACCCATTATCAAAATAATGAAAAATTGATCAAATTCCAGTATCCATTACCAGAATAATGGACAATGAGTGAAACTCCAGTACCCATTATCAAAATAATGTATAACGAATGGAATTCCAGTATCCGTTACCATAATATTAGACAATGGCTCAAATTCCAATACCCATTATCAAATCAATGAAAAATTGATCAAATTCCAATACCCATTATCAAAATAATGTATAACGAATGGAATTCCAGTATCCATTACCACAATAATGGACTATGGAGCGCATTCCATTACCAATTACGAATATAATGGATAATGTATCGAAAAGATCACAATCTGGGTTAACTTTACACAAAATGATGATCAACAATTTTCTGTACAGATCTAAAGACACATTCCGTACTCTGGATCACCTGACATTATCCTTTTGAAAACATCGAAAAAAATAAAAATAAAAAAATTGCGCGAGTCTCTGCATCATCAATAACCGCTTTTCTTTCATTTTTCTTTTCCCCCCGGTCAGATCTGCAAAATCTGTCGATGGCCTCTTTCGAGCCTCGACTACCCGATCAATTGGCAATTGTCGGTGAGGAACAAGAGCTTCAAGTGAGCTGCCTCGAGCCATCGGGAGTTCCGACACCTCGTGTCTATTGGAAAGATCCGCGCGGTCATATTATCAGTGATTCCGGTCCCGTAAGGGTTCAGGACAATACTCTTATTGTTGGAAAAGCGAGAATCAACGAGGACGGTGGTAATTACACTTGCGTAGCTGAGAATCTCGCCGGCGAGACGGAGATGGAAGTGCAAGTTGTCGTTTCGAGTAAGTATTTCGAATTGTCAGAAAAGAAAACAAAAAGACAAAAATATCATCGTTCGTTAAAACAAAGAGAATGAAAAAAAAATGGTACAACTAAAAATTTCACTCGTAACTTTTCTTTTGCAATTTATTTATTAATCCCACGTTTTGTTTTTCTCCATCCCACCCTCAGCTCAAGCGAGTTTAACGAGTTCGCCCGAGTCATTGGAGGTGATGGAGGGTGAATCAGTGACAATGACGTGCTCTTATTCGGGCATGGAGCCACCTGTTACTCGGGTGCAATGGCTGAAAGACGGTGAACCATTGAAGGAAACTGGCGGACCAACGAGACACAGAATTACCGATCGTCACGGTAACGTGACTCTTCACTTCAAATCCGTCTATCTCACCGACAAGGGAAATTACGCCTGTGAGATAACGACGAAAGGCTTTTCATCGTTAATCACGGAATCGGGAATTCTCGTTGTTCGTGAAAAATTAAAATTCTCACCACCGCCGGTCGATAAAAAACTCGAGCTTGGCTCAACGTCAAAAGTATCGTGCAAGGCTCAAGGCGCGACAAATCCCGTTGTCAGATGGATCAAAGAGCGCGAGGGCGAAGATTTTCCAAAACACGTTCAAGATGTCAATGGTACGTTGCACTTTAATGGCGTTGTCGACAAGGACAAGGGACGTTACACTTGCATCGCTGCAAATGCTCAGGGCTCGATAAATCATACGATCGACATCGAAGTCGTCGGTGAGTAGTAAAACGAATGATTTTTCTTCTTGTTTTTTTTTCTTCTCAATTGCAAACACCCCACGTTTTTCCATGCGACTTTTAATTTCTCATTTTTTTTTTTCTATCTCAATCTCGATCTTCAACATTTTTCTTTTTTCACCGAGTTACATTTTTTGATTATCCTAATTATCTCAATAATTTATAAAACGAGAATGGACGAGGAGAAAGAATTTGAAGAAAAACCGACAGATGGTCTCTTCAGTAGTAACAATAGTGTGATATATGTCTAAAAAAATCGGTAAAATTGCAGTTACACCGAAATTCATTCGAGAACCACTAAATCCCACCGAGGCTACGGAAGGCTATCCCGTTATGTTGGATTGCGCCGCCGAGGGTAATCCTACGCCGCAGATACAGTGGGACAAGGATTCGCGCTTGAACAATCTCGACGATCCGCGATTGCAAGTACTGTCGAACGGAAGTCTCTACATAAAGGAGGCTTATCTGAACGACGAGGGAAGATACGGTTGTACAGCGGGTAACAGCGGTGGGCTCAAGAGAATCGAAGTTCAATTGAATGTCCGAGGTAGATGTTCTTTTTTTTATTTATTTTGCTTACTCGTAGAAGAAAACTATTGTTTGTTTTTTTTCTTCAAAATTCTGTCGTACTGCAGAGCTAAACAATGAGAGATTTTTTTTCTCCGTTTCTAAGCCGGTGACGGTTATCGAACTGATATGGACGTCGACGGTTACGACGGTTCGATGATGACAAAAACCGTGACTATAACTTTGAGCGTGGCAGCTGCCTACATGGTTCTCGTTGTTGGCCTAATGCTGTACTGTCGTTATCGTCGTAGACGCCGAAAACAACAATATTTGCAAGAACAGGCCGAAGGTACGTATCGCAAGGTTTTCGTTCGCGTTAACCTTTTCATACCCCCCCCCCCGCTCTCGCCTCAACGAGCCAAAATGACGAACTGATTAATCTCCCTGAATTAACGTCCAATTGCCAATGGCTAATTCCTTGTAACAGATCAAGTATTTGAATTATTAGTTTTTATCAGTTAAACAATTGTATATTGTCATTTTTTTTGTTCGCATAAAAAATTGACTAATTTTCCGTTCCGTCGCTGAACGATTCGATGCATTAACAAGAGTTACGAAAAAATTGAGACCCAAACTAACGTCCAATTTAAGACCATGTGAAGGGTCTGTTTTACCGACAGAGGGTACATAGAAATGTTCGACACGAAGTGGCCCATTCCTAAACTATCACATTCGATTTGAAATTTGTTCAAGTAATCCCGCCACTTCGGTCTCCTAATCTAATTTCTCAAACAACGAGCGAATGTATACTTGTCAAGTACGTTTATTCTCCCAAATCTTCGTTATTTCCTAAAATTTGCAAAAAATAAAAAGAGAAAAAAAAACTTAAAGTCTTTCTCTCGGTCTCGCAGAGAAATTGGAAAATGGCGAAGTCCAGGAGGAACAGACCGAGCTAAAAGGGACAAATCATAAGGGAACATCGAGCGGCGCAACGGCCGGTGGTTCGAGGACAAAGGAAAATCGTGATTCGCACAGGAGCGACGGCGCGGAAACCGGACAGAGTCAGAGTAGTAATAATTCGAAAAGATCGAAATCGAGCTACGACAAATTGTCGGTGTCGCGGGGAAATTTACGTGAATTAAAGCCATTGGGCAGGGGTGAATTTGGCGATGTGTTCTCGACGAAGTATCAATTGGACGGTGAGAAGGAGCACGTTGTAATGGTGAAGAGTTTAACGAATACAAAGGACGAGGGTGTATTGCAAGAATTCAAGAGACACCTGGATCTGTTGCACAAGTTGAATCATGAAAATGTCGTTAAGTTGATAGGGCTTTGTCGTGACGAGGAGCCCGATTATATGATAATCGAGTACACGGATTGGGGCGATTTGAAGCAATTTTTAATAGCATCGAGAAAAGAGACAAACGACAATGGAACGTCAACAACGGGAACGAGCCCGATAAACGAGACGAAAAAACGGGCGCCGCAATTGTCGGTGGCGCAAATATTGTCGCTGTCGAGTCAAGCGGCGAGAGGATTGAAACATTTGTCGGACAATCGTCTCGTTCACAAGGACATTGCCGCCCGTAATTGTCTCATTGCGAGCAATTTAACGTTAAAAATATCAATGCCGTGCATGACGAAAGAGCCCTATCATCAGGAATATACGAAACATCGTAATCAAGTGTTGCCACTGAGATGGCTGCCGTACGAGGCCGTTTACGAGGATGAATATTCGACAAAGAGCGATGTTTATTCGTTCTCGTGTTTGGTATGGGAGATTTTTCATCAGGGCGAATTACCGTTCAACAAACTGAACGACGATTCCGTTATGACCAATTTAAAATCTCGCAGCCTCGTTTGGAAGGCTCACAAAGCGGCGCCACCGGCGTTACAACAATTACAAATATCCTGCTGGTCGAATGATCCGCGCGAGAGGCCAACGTTCGACGATATTGTCACGAAAATTGGTGAAATTGTCGTTGATAGTTGCCTCTAAGACGGAAACTAAACAACGACGCACCGATGAGATATGATTTTACGTGAGACTCTTTATAGAAATAAAAAAGATTGCCAATTTATCTCTCTCTCTCTTTCTCTCTCGCGCTCGCGTGATGCTGACAAGCTTTTTAAATAACGATCTCGCGTTTTCATGATCGTTTCAATATTATTCAAAAATTCTAGATTTTCTTTATTTTCGCAATTCGTGAAATTATTAGTATTTGAAGAAAAAAAAATTAGCTCACCTACTTTTCTTAATGAAAAAACAAAAAAAAAACGTAAAAATGTTCAACAAGAATTATAGTAATTTGGAACACACGGGGAGGGGATATTGATATATTTTTAAAAATTTGAGAATCGTTGTTGATTTGATTTTTCTACTTGTCCCCGAAATGATCACTCGATTTTCTCGAATAGTAATTACCGAATTGTTTTTTTTTCTCTCTAAATAAAAATAAATTCATTGTTACCGATATTCACTTTTTCCATTTAATAATTTTTTTTTTTCTAATACTTCCACATTTCGCCCTCTGAGTTATGTCTGAACAAGAGTTTCGTGAAATTTTCGCATCTCCTGTGCGGGGGCGCGTGTTCGTAAAGCCAAAAGGAGACATAAACGGAGGAGATTATTGTGAAGAGAGTTTTCAAAGAACCACGTCCAATTTCCGTCGGTCTCACGATAATTATTCCGTCGCGTCCATTAGTACCGTAAGATTAATTACGTAATAATAATATTTATTTCCCGATAGAGTGATCTCGTTCCCGCCCACGATAACGAATTTATTCAATCTTCTTTTCGGACGAAAGTGAATGAAAGAAAAAAAAATCGGCTATAACGAAGCAAAAAAAAATCAGGGCCTGACATTAAATTAACGCGAATGACTGTACGGGCGCTAGTTGCGTCGCCCTGTGTGTGTGCGTATGTGTGAGTGCGTGCGTGAGTTCCTCTAGGAAAACTGCGCGAAATGCGAAATAGACGATATCATCGAGTGTAAACGCAATATATAATTAACCGATTATAGATATTAGCCGTTAAGTCTCATCAAGCCACATCGAATGTATATGTATTCGCCGTAGATCGTACGTTAGTTGAAGCCTGAAAAAAAAAACAATTACACGCAAGCGAGAAACTACAAGACACAATTGGCTCCGATCGAATTATTAATCCGGTTTCAAACGAGATTCATAAAAAATTCCAAGTAAATTTAATTAAACCTCAAAATTTCGTCAATAAAGCTCAAAGATGGCGCGTGAAAAAAAAAAAATTGTTATTATTTGCGCTCCTCATCCGAGAGTTAGCCTCTTTTTTGGCCAAAAAAATAAGGTCAGCAGGGAGAAAAAAATGGGTGTTTTTTTGCCCCACCCTACTAAAGTTCCACAGCGAGAAAGGAAAAAACGAATTGATGAAAAAGGGTGAATATTGAATCGAGCCGGAAAATGAAATTCGACGCCATTTCAAAAGCTACGACCCAAGATGGGCGACTTGAAATTATTTAAGAAAAACGAAACAAAAAACGAAAATTATTGACGTACTCGAATTATACTCTATAACTCGTAAATGTTTATAGCGCGGAAGTGGAAAGACCTAAAGTGATGAAATACGAAAACAGAAAGAAAAAAAAGGACGCAGCCCCATGTATATAACGAAAGTGTAACTATATAAAAATTACAAACCCCGAAATTACTCTCGACGAAATTGTGAGAATAATGATAAAATTATGATAATGTAAAATTTAATTCGAGCTTGCGGTCGTAAATCTTCCGGATGAACGGAAAAAAAAACGTTCTAGCATACTATTCGAGCTTCCATGCTACTTTTTTTTCTTTCTTTTTTTTTAACCCAACGATCTCGAAATCGTAGACCTCGAAATTGTCCTTCTTTCACGAATATATCGTCTTTCGTTCGTAAAGTGAGAGCCGGATTTATCGATAAAATTGCGAAAAAAAGTTGTGTATATGCTCGATGTGAGAGAAAAAAGCGATGATTGTGCGAAAATTCGTCAAATCGAGGGAACGCCGTGATGTTTGTTTTTTCCATCTTAAAAATGAATGTTGCATTGAGAACGAAGGCGTGAGAAGGAAAAAAAGTTTGTGCACATTGAACACTGTGGGTAAAGTGAAATTTCGTACTTCGTATGAAAAAGATGTTCATACATTTACTGAGAATTTAAGATTCTAAAATACTCGATATCCCTCGAACCACACGGAAACAAAACCGTAATTATTTAATTATTTAACCATATATGATTTATAGCTTGTATGTCTCTGACGAAAAAAAAAGAAAAAAAAATGTATTCATCATCAAAGTAACAAACGAGTATATACATGCGACAAGAACACACGACTGTGCGAATGAATTTTTGCATACGCACTGCAATTGATTATGCATTTTTTGAACGCTCGTGTATGTGCGATATAAAGTGAACGCGTCGGCGGTGGCGATATATTTATATAATATAGAGAGATATGGATACTGCCAATGATATCTCATATAATATTTAAAAAAAAGTGAAAAAAAAGTCACCATTGTAACGAACATTGAATCCATTGCGAAACATTCCTGCCGTATAACAAAAGTTCAAAATCTACGAACGATACTCGAAGGAACAGTTTTTCTTTCATTCTGTTTTCATTTCAGAATTGTCTTTTTTCTATCAATGTAAACCTTATTACGATTAACATTGACAACGAAAACTTTGAATATAATACCCAATTATAATATACACGCTTCCCCGCATCTCTAGTCATGTATGCGACGAAAGGAAAAAAGTTATTCAACGAAAAGGAAAACAAAATGAAGACAATTTACTCGACAATGATAATCCATGAACTAGGTATGCACGTCAGCATAAAAAAAAATGTATCCGTCTCGTTTCATTTTACAAACAGTATTTTGTAAATATTTGTACTTTTTGTAACACCGCGTACACGTATGATACTTTTGAATCCACGAAATATAAATGGTCAATGCCGTATGAGTAATAAACATTGCAAATGACAAAAACAACTCACGATTTTCATTTCTGGGAGGGATGAAAGGGACGATCGAAGGACTTTGGAGAATGATTTTTGTGATGATTTGTCATGGTTGAAGGAAAAAGCTCGTCAAATCTCACGAGCCGATACCTCACACGTCAATGAGCTGAAATCGCCCACAACTATCGTTCGAGACGCGTCGTCGCATCATTGGGATTTTTCATACGGAAACAGTGAATATTTTGTACACAGAAACGGAATAGTACTGAGGACATCAAATACGTCGTTGAGATGCGATCGTCGAAAGACGATAGAAAAAACCACGGTTGCGCAGTAACAAAATGGCGTCGAGCGAGACACGGGAGAGTCGCCAGCGTCATCTATCCGATGAGCGCGGCATCGGGCGGTTGTGGAATACAGAATAACAATAAAAAGGGGAAAACATGGATGAATTTACCAATTTCGATGTTATTACACGTATTTTTTATCTGCGGAAAAACGGTTTCAAAGGGTGAAACCACCCCCTAAAGTTACACAGGCCAAGGACCGATTTTGCAGTTTCACATACAAGCAGTGCATCGATTTTGATGAAACAAAAATTAAAATGTTTCTTGTGCGAAGGAATGAAGAACCCACCAGATAATGAAATATATATATATATTTTAAGGGGTCGAACGACCCTTGAACACCTAATTCTTGCACCCTATAATGCAATCACCTCTAGTGGTTGCTACAGAAATTAAAAACGACCTCGTTAAGAGGTCCATTCTTAGCGGAGGACTTTCCAGACCCGTGTTAAGCCTAGCTTTTGAACGAGAAGACTTTGCTTTCGTATTCGCAAAATATTATCGTAGAATGAGGATTGTTTTGTCTGCCGATGCTTCTGTCTCGCATTCCGATGCCGTAGATTTATTTCATGGGACGGAGTCTCTCCGCCGCGTTGCGATAGCTGCATCCGGTCTTTTGCGAATTATATACGCTGCAACCATCTCAGCGGCTCGCGATTAGACGCTGCCTCGCGGGGGTGGAGGTCGAGATTCGTCATCTCTCCTGAGGTGCCACTCCACTTTTGCTCCCCCTACCTCCTGCAGCGAGATGCATCGCAAATCGAACGATGATCGACAGAAACCGTTGTAATGTGGTTGAGTGCGGAAATCCTCTCTACAGCAGTAACTGTCGCGCTAATTGCAACTCATTAATAGCGGGATAATAGAAACTCGAACTAATAAATCCGGAACGTTTGTTGCAACGTTCAATACGTATTAACCGCGTGAAACTATTATTTGTATCCGATAAAAAGTGATAATCTACGTGTATAAAAATCACCATTCGCTTATAAATTGTGACCTTCTCCTTTGCGTGAAACCCGATGACATGTTCCTAATTCCTGAAAAGCTCTGATTCCTCGCCTGTTTCGCATCGTACTCATCAAGGTTCGTTACTCGCTCTCCGAAGACATCGCCTGTTTGCTGCAACGGAAGTCCAAGGAAACGAGACCTTTGATCAACATTTCGATAAGTATACTCATGCACACGATGTTCGACTCGCTTCTCATATTGGTCCTGACTCTGACAATCGAAGGAAGACTGCGCCGTCGATAAAGACACCGTTGGCCTACAGACCTATTGTTACGCTTATTACCATCCGACAACGTAATACAGCCTTGGACAGGCTTCACCAAAAACTAAACCTGGCGATTCGAAAACCTCAGGTTCTTTATTATGACGGATTCCTTTGTGATGTGTATTTTGCACGGGGGACAGAGTTGATAACGAACGCTAGTTAGATTCGAGTCATTTTCTGTGCCATATGCGTAACACCTGTATACAAAACAGTGTTCCAGATCTGTATACATAACCGTGGTGCGGACGACATCGACGCGCGGACGAGTGAGAGGCCGAGTGCTATGAGCGACCGCGCTGCGCATGCGCCCCCCACTAGTTCCACGTTTATATACAAAATCGAGAATATTAATGAACGTTATCTGACAATCAAGATTTTCTCGCGTATGATAAAGAACGCTTTGTGCTCAACGTTATTCTCCTTACGACGAATTCTCGTCCGAAGCTCTGCAAAACCCAACCGACCGTTGAATGTTCACATCCACCGTCGGCATTTTCTCTGTCTTATCATTTTGTTTAGCACGCGAGCCTAGCGGAGAGATTTGAATTAAAATGTAATCTCGACACCGACCGTTTTGACTATAAAAAACCCCGATAATTTTCTATATTAATAATTAATTTATAAATTGTTCAATCACTCCTTTTATGTTATATCATACGTTAGTTAATAATTATTGAATTAAATTATAGTTCCATATATATGCAGGGCATTTCACGTTCAATCGACCTGACTTTGACCCCCATTCTCTGGGATTTGGTTCACAATATTGCTTCCTGATAAAAGCAGCTTATCCACCAGTGAATTTTATTACATATGCTTGCACTCACCGTCAAGCTCAGAAGAGTCAAACTTTCAGGCAATATTTGAAGACGTACTAATTTTGAGAAAAAAATAATAATACAATGATGCCGTGAGTATCATACCAAAGGTCGAAAATCATCTGTGTTTTCATGAGATACACGTTCGTTTATACTCGTACAGGCAATGTGTCTTCGTGTCAAATATTTAAAGCGTCCGGCCCCTCTCGACGTTCGTTACTTCATTTTCAGCTTGTTAGTAATTAAAAACTAATCATAAATATGTTGTAAAATAAAGGGTTATATTGGAATGATGAAAGATCTGTCGAATAGAAGAATAATAAACACACACAATTGATATATTCACAAGATTCATAACAATTCCATCTTTTTAGTTTTCGGTGCGAATGACCCGCCGGATGAACATAGTGGGATTCCACCTTTTCTCTCGCAATAATGCTTTCCACACACTCTTGCACTCACAGACGCACACCGTGAACACACATCAACATTAAATACCGATCGCTACATCACACTCGTTCTATCGTTTCATAAGCGATAACTTTATCGTTGAATGGGAGTTACATTTTTACTCATCTTTTAATTTCGGATCGACGATAGGAGATCCCGCGTTGGCTCTTTCTTTTGCCCCGAGACCTCGGTGTATTGGATGATGTTTCCTCGGATACAGATCGTTAGACGACAATTCGAAATCCACTTCAATATCTCCAATGTTATGGTAACGTCCGCCTCTTCGATTCAAGATGAGGGCGAAACGGTTCGGAGATGAGGGGCTCACGGTCAAAGGATTCAGCGTTCGTATCGTGTGGCACCTGCGACGGTCCCGGCGCGAAAGAGAGAGAGTCCGAGAAATTCGGAGAGAGGTACCTGCCGTCCCCTCTTCGCACACATTACACTCTCTTTATTCTCACTACATCACATATTATGTCCGATACGCACGATTGCGAGCGCCAAATTTTTAAATAGCTTCGACATCTCACAATGTATCGCTATCTTCGTCATAAATGAGTCGATATAAATAGTTTTTCGAAAGCCTCGGAAGTGCTTCCCCACCATCCAATATAAAAACCAAAAAAATTTCGGACTTACGAGTATTAACCGAAATATTGATTTCACTTAGAAAAAAACGAACAAAAAATCAGTCTACTCCGAACATCCAAAATTGTTGGGGAACTGCACTTCAAACGCCACGATTTTTCAACGCCAATGCGGCAGAAAAAACATAGCCACCTTATAATTATCAACCTGTATAGGTAAATTTTGACGTGTAAGCATTTTTTTTATTCGTGTCACGAACGTCACGCGGATAATCTGATGGCGTATGACACAAAAAAGGTCTCCTCACTGTCGCAAGACATCGTTCATATTTTATAGTTTTATCTTAGTGATAGCAAAATTAGGTCGGCATGAGAAAACTATGGTTATTAAAACTCGGTGCGTCACAATTTTTATTTACCCCACTGTTTAATTATACGCTTTCATTTTTATCTACTGAATTTCTCCCGTGGCTCGATGCGGACTATGTCCGTGTCTCACCTCTATATGAGCCTCGTTATTATTAAATCGTCAGCTATTTCATTGCGACGAACAACTAAGAAAGATGCCGAAATTCACGATCAGTTTGTGCCTCGTTCTCTTCGCCTCGGTAAGCACGTCATAAAGATTTCACGCCATTTTATTTGACTCGGAATTCTAATTTCTCGAATATTCTTGCAATTCCACGGTACTTGATCGCAACGACATATTTTCATGTTACATAATCAACTTTTTAAAGTAAACTTAAAGAATTCAACAGAAAAAAAAAGCTTTAAGTTGAGACTCGCAAATTTTATCCTCAAAATTTCACACTATGCTCAAAGTTTTCTCAATAAAGAATCATATATTTTTCAAAGCAGGCTTTCTCAAATTTGTAAAAACTTTCAGGCAGCAAATGCGTCGTTATGTAATCATATGAAGATTCGTTACTCTGACTTGATCAACGAGACAATACCATCGCTAAATACAACGATCGAAACAAAACGAAATGACGCCGTATCAAACATTATGAATTTGTACGACCGAGTCAATGTTTCCAACGCGCTGTTAGTCGACGAGATGCGGTCTAAATTCGAAAATGTAAAACAATAATCTGCGTCATATGTATATTAGCGAGATTGGCTGTGTACGTGTGCACACGCTCTATCCCATTTAACGAATGTCCATTACAATTTTTTTTTAACGTACAATTCTCAATTTCATCAAACACAGGATACGCAGCAATTTGACAAGCTTAATAACGGTTCCTCGGCTAGTGGTGTGCCGACAGAGTTCGAGACGAATTTGCTCTTAAATTTGTCCTCCATATTAGAAACTGCGATCAACAACACGAATGAA
This sequence comes from Oxytorus armatus, assembly GCA_958009045.1. Classification (NCBI taxonomy): domain Eukaryota; kingdom Metazoa; phylum Arthropoda; class Insecta; order Hymenoptera; family Ichneumonidae; genus Oxytorus; species Oxytorus armatus. Next base: position 10,205,059 of record OY253756.1, read on the forward strand.
TGTACAAAAACTGAATTACAATCGCTCATCGATTATGCCAATAAAATAAATGGCACTGCATCCCAAGCGTTCGAGAAATTTCGTAACGCCACGGAAGCTGCGCACAAGTGCGTTGCAAAAGTTTGCCAAGGTTACTCCTCAGCGTTTATAGATCGCCATGCAGCTATCACATGCTTGAAAGAGGTCAGTACAATTTGAAATAATGATAAACAAGAAAATGACAGATCTTGACGCGAGCCGGATGATCAATTTATTGATTTATTTATTTTGTTTTCCTTGTTAATCCATACATTTATTCGGTGAATGAATATTCTTTTTGTTTTTGTTTACTACCAGGTCAAGAGTGAGGCAAAGCGTATGACCGATAAACACGTGAAAGACATTTCGTTAACTTTAAAAGCGGCGGAGGAAATGAAAGATCCTAACGGTAGGATGCAAACCTGCATGGTTAACGCACTTTTCAGCTTCCGTACAGCGTTGAAGGACCAAATCGACGAGATGAATTAGTGTCTCGACACTCATATCATTTTGACACCAACTGTCCTGTACCCTTAAGCTGCAGTGTCAAAACTCAAATTACCATGAAATGGAAATTCAACCCCCAAGGGCTGCGACGATTACGATCGGGAATAGAATTGTGTCTAGTAACGCGTTTATCTAGATGATATTTTATCGATTATTATATTCGTTCGTACCTATATATACTCTTACAGGATGATAATAATAAAATATTTGAATGGTTGAAAAACAGATATACTTATATTCTCTTTTTTTTGTTTGTTTGTGTAATCTTTGAATTGTATGTATTCGCGATTGTAATGGTGTGATTTTCATGTATATAACAGTGCGGTTTTGTATTAGAGTGAATATTTCATTGGTGTATTAATAAACGTAGCTCTATGTATCTGTTTAAATCATGTTCACATTTTATAAACCTTTATGTGTGTTTTGGAGACATTGGGAATACAGCAAAAGCCCGATTATCCGTGTTCCCCGTTTGATATACATTTTGGAGTGTCGATCAACCAGGGCCCGGATAATCGTGGTCTTGGTGTATTATTTTTGGAGTACTGGGACAGTGGGATTATTATTTTTAACACATGAGCTTTCCTCCGCGGAATTAATACATTTTTCCGGTTTTCGCATTGTTTTTCCGTTTAAAGAAATGGTGCAAGGTGCAATTTACAAGTGGAAAGTTGCCAGTTGCTTCCTCGGAATGTCACACACAGCTCAAAGCTTTCTCTACGACGAATTATATATTTTTCAATGGTGGCGTCCGCATAGAGGATGCTTTGAGGTTTGCGTGAAATTTCTACATGGCTACGTATCATGGAGCAATAACCTGGATTAGGTAGGCTGCGTTGCTGAGCGTCGATCGGCTCTCAGACGATCCTCGGCATGACCGTTTGCAGAGTACAAATTTCAAGTTTTTGTCAATTCTTTATTTTGCATTTATACTTGTGGGAACCTACGATTTGGCGAATACGAAAATATGATTTCCGTATTCGTAGCTGGGAGGGAGTATATCGAAAAATAAGTTGAAATATGAGAGTATATATACGGCGCTAAGTTTTCATTCGCGCGTTTAAAATTGAACTACTTTGCTATTAAGTATCATGAAAAAACGTGCGTCAGATCTGACCAAAATTCGCACAATTTCGTATCATACTTCTTACTATGACATGTAGAAAATTGGAACGCTGAAACGAAAAAAATGTGTCTTATATATTCGTTTCACGACGAAAACAAAAGTCTTATAAAAAACCGAAACTAGAGGTTGGTTGAAATGATTTTTTAATGATGTAAATGAATATTCAGATCGGCGTATAAAGGAAATTTTTTAATATTTGTTCTACATTAAAATAAAAACGAGAAATTTATCTCCTCCGAACATTTTTTTTCGAAATGACGATCTGAATATCTCTTCATGTGATCGTAGAAATATTACCAAGGCACGTTCGTTTATAATTTTCGATATACGAGGACTCGTACTGTCTCGTACTGTTAAGGAAAAACGAAGTTCCCTCATTATTGCCACAGGTGTTTATCGCAGCTACTTTTTTGGCGTCAGTAAAGTAGGTCTATGAGGAAAAACTCCCTAAATACACGTAAGTGCGTCACGATTCTTATCTGACCAAGTGATTAATTATTTCTTTCAAATTTTATCTATTAAAGTTTGCCCGAATAAGACACCAAGACGGGCATTTACAATTTTATGAAAATGTAATGTCGACACCAACCGTTTCGAGTTTAAAAGCCGGCAATAATTTTAAATATTAATAATTAATTTATAAATATTTAAATCACTTTTTTGAATGTTATATCATACGAGAGTTAATAATTAGTAAGCTTACTTAGCATTTCGCTCACAATATTACTTTCTCATAGAAGTAGCTTATCTACCGGTTCATTTTATTGCACATGCTTGCACCTGCGGTCAAGCTCAAAAGAGGCAAATTTTCAGGCAATACTTGAAGACATCGTACTAATTCTCGTTATAATTTGGAGGATAAAATAAGAGTACAATGATACCACGAGTATTGTACCGAAGGTCGAAAATGATCTACGTTTTATGAGATACACGTGTGTTTATACAAGCAATGCGTCCTCGTGTCAAATACTTAAAGTGTTTGCCACCACTCGATGACATATAGTTACTGCCTCGCGCGCTCTTTCCCCCTGTCGAATATAGAACAGAAAAAACTTTCGCACTCACTAACTGAAATATTGGTTTTAGAAAAAAATTAAAAATTCATCTTTTCCGAAAGTTTTTTTACACTTTTAACGATATATTATTTTTATTAATGTCTGTTCCAATGGATCCCTGAGCAAAATTTACCAATGGCAGTCAATGGCACAGACTGATTACCGTACACTTTCAACGCGAATTGTATGGCAAAGTCAAGAAGAAATTTTTAATAGCAGCGAGCTGAATGGAAAGTCAATGGCAAGCTCCAATGGCAATTTTTTTTCCCATAGAAACTCAATGGTTGTATTAACTTTCAGTTTCATTTCAAATGGTAAATTCGTATGGCATTTCTTTCTTTTTTTAACTGATATTATGAATTTATAAGACTATTATCTCTTCTTATAATATTGTTATTTCGTTGCGTAGATTTAAAAAATGGCTATAAAGACTGAAATGAGATAATATATATATGAGACATTCTTCATAAACTTATAATAGTCGTAATTTTTCTCGCAAACTTATCAGATAGGTTCTATTATTTTCCAATTTTCACTTGATCATAGTTTATTTGAATTCTTTTTCTGATTTATTAGCAAAATGTACCATTCATTGCCGTTAAGTATTGCCATTGACTTTCCATTGCTTTAGATGCAATGGTAATTCACTGCACTTTTGACAAGGATGAAAACTCCATTCAAAATGTCATTAGTATTGCCATTGTCGGCGCCTATGGGAAATTGAATGGCAAAACTTTGTCATTGGCAAAACTGTCTTGGCATTTTTCGCAAAGACAAAAATTCCGTTGAAACGTTCCACATACAATTAAAGGACATAGAAAAAAAGATGACAAAGTATATTCTTGATTTCCACTGTTCGATCTATTGAAGTAAAGCCGTTATATTTTCACCCCGCCCGTTCAATGATTGTATAGAATAATAATCGCCCCTATAATGAAGATAAATCACGAAATATCTCGAAATGCGATTTATTTTAGAAGACGGCTAACTAAACCACTACTAAAATATATTATAATTGGCTGTCGATGTCGTGTTCGGTGTTCGGTCATGAGCATATTTCATATCACACGATCGAATCGGGAATCGGAGAAGGTTCAGAATTTATGAAATTTTGATTTTTTCCCAAAATGTCTGGCTTTTTTTTCTTCCACAACTTTTACAAATAATGGGAGTTCACGTCATAACTTTGTACATAAATACAATATAATTATTGTCATAAATAAATGATAGTACTGAATTTAGTGAGATGTTCGATTAAACGGATTTCTGATGAATACAAATTAAATTGTAAGAGGTCTTGAATTTTTTTGTAAATATTTGTTTTATGTTTTAAAAAACGGGCATTTCGTCCGAGCATTTTTTTCGGCAAATTTGAAAAACATCCCTGAAAGCATACAATATGATTTAAAACACAGTAAACTATTATATTCTTTACCGAACATTTTAAGACTTCTCCGACGCCAGCAGCGATATTTTCGCTGCTGGGGATTATCGTATTACCTAGAATGTAAGAAAATGTTGAGGTATTTATATATTTTTTTATCGGTGCTACAAGTCGTATTTTCTCATTGTACGAAAATCTATTGTTATTGGCACAGGTGTCGTTCGCGATTTATTTTTGTCATTCCAGCAAAGTTAGATCTATGAGCAAACTACTTTTCAATATTCAGTAGTGCGTCACAAGTAATGTTGGTCAAAGTGATTAAATATATTACCTTTCACTTTTTTATTTATTGTGTTCGCCCCAAAGCTAGATACCGATCATGAGCGTAGTAATCCTTGTTATTATAAAATCGTTAGCTCAGTATCGTTGAGACGAGCAACGAAAAAAAAGGCGAAATTCGCAATCACTTTGTCCGTCGTTCTGTTTGCCTCGGTAAGTACATATACTTAATATATGATCAAAAACAAAGTAATAATGAGAAAGCAATAACGTGCAAGTTTCTAATTTGGATCTCTTTGTTTTTTTCTTTTAACGAATTCGACTCAAAAAGTTCTAAGGTACCAAGAGCTGCGAAGTTTCAAGGTTCTTCATTTTTTTATGTCTAAACATTTTGTTGAGAAAAATGTATGTATGACAAAACTTTAATAATAGAATTCAGCATGCTTTTTTTCTGCATTAACAATTGAGTGATTTACTTTTCATTGTCGATTAATGATTATTGTAAACCACGTTGATCCTCTGCGAAACAGTCAAAATGAGTATAAGTTTAATTTTTCGTCATGTCCTCAAGCAGAAAATAACGATTTTACAACTATTCTTCGTATAAATTTGGACGATGAAAAATATAATTATAATTCTTCTTGAATTGATAAAACGAATTCTTGCTTTATTTTCGTTCATAAAATAATATGTAAAAATTTTCAGGTAGCTAACTCGTTAACGTGTAAAAACATATTCTATAATAAGACGTCAAACGACGCGTTCGGGCCAATAACAGCTCAGTTGGTCCAAACGATAAAAGTTTGCGGCATAGGCGCCATTGACAAACTCAAAAACGTCGACGGAAATCTATTCACAAACTAGTATGAGTCTGTGAAAACCAAATTTATAAACGTAAGGCAGAACTCCCCGTTCTGTATGCGTCAATGTGATGATCTATATATCGAATATGACGAATTCATATTGCATATATTTGTTAATGTAATAGTTGTTAATTTCGTTAAACACTAGGATACGATGGGATGTAATGCTGTCGACAATTTTTCCGAAACGATTCTGACACACTGCCCTTTACTGTGCATTGATTCGTTATACCTATATAGTTCCGGCATGGCCAATATGGCCATGGCGGAACATCAATGTACGTCAATCAATTCCACCTCTCTCGAAAAATACAAAAAGGAAGTAAACAACGACACGATAAGATTAATCGCGTGGCTCTGAGAAATAAAGAAAAAAATACCGAGCAGGACCACAGGTATTTTCATTAGCATATTCAGCCCCAGGAACTCCATGAAATTGGTTTGTGTAATCAAAAATGAGGGTTATATTCTCTTTTTTTGTTTTTTCTTTTATATACTCTTTGAATTGTATGTATTCGCGATTGTAATCATGTGATTTTTATGTATATAACTGTGCGGTTTTGTATTCGAGTGAATAGTTCATTCGTGTATCAATAATCGTAGCTCTATGTATCTATTTAAATCATGTTCACATTTTATAAACGCCCGATTATCCGTGTTCCCCGTTTGATTTACATTTTGGAGTTTCGATCAACCAGCGCCCGGACAATCGGGGTCTTGGTGTATTATTTTTTGAGTACTGGGACAGTGGGATTATTGTTTTAAACAGATGAGCTTTCCTCCGCGGAATTAATAGATTTTTCCAGTTCTCGCATTGTTTTTATGTTTAAAGAAATGGTGCAAGTTGCAATTTGCAAGTGGAAAGTTCCCAGTTGCTTCGTCGGAATGTCATACAAAGCTCAAAGCTTCCTCTACGAGGAATTATATATTTTTCAATGGTGGCTTCCTCATAGAGGATACTTTGAGCTTTGCGTAAAATTTCTACATGGCTAGGTGTCATGGACAAATAACCTGGATAGATAAGCGGCGTTGCTGAGCGTCGATCGGCTGTCGGGCGATCATCAGCACGACCGTTTGCAAAGTACAAATTTTGGGTTTTTATTTTAACTCTTTATTTTGCATTTATCCTTGTGGGAACCTACGATTATTCGAATTCAATGATACCCGGAGAAATTTGGCGAATACGAAAATATGATTTCCGTACTCCTAACTTGGAGGGAGTATATCGAAAAAAATTGAAATATAAGGGTATATATATGGCGCTGAGTTTTAATCCGCGCGTTTGCAATTGAACTACTTTGTTATTAAATATCATGAAAAAGGTGCGTCAGATCTGACGCAAATTTCGCACAATTGCGTATCATACTTTTTACTACAACATGTAAAAAACTACAACATGTTACAAAGATCCGGAGCGACGAGAGGTTGTTCGAAAGGTTTTTTTTGATGATGTGAACGAATATTCAGATCGGCGTGTAAAAAAAAATTTTATATATCTGTTCTATATTAAAATAAAAACAAAAAATTTATGTCCTTCGAACGTTTTTTTTTTTGTTTAATGTCGAACAGAATATTTCTTCACGTGATCGTAAAAATATTTCCAAGACACGTTCGTTTATGATGTTCGATATTCTGTTGAGAAAAAAACGATGTTTCCTCATTATTGCCACAGGTGTTTATCACAGCTACTTTTTTGACGTCAGTACATTCAGATCTACGAGGAAATTATCGATAAATACACGTAAGTGTGTTCCGTTTCTTATTTAACCAAGTGATTAATTGTTTCTTTCAAATTTTATCTGCGAAATTTTCCCCGAATAAGACACCAAAGCGAGCATTTACAATTTTACGAAAATGTGATATCGACACAAACTCTTTTGAGTTTAAAAATCAGCAATAATTTTAAATATTAATAATTAATTTATAAAAATTTTAGTCATTTTTTTAATGTTATATCATACGAGAGTTAATAATTGGTAAATTGAATTCAATATATGCGGGACATTCCACGTCAAATCGACCTGACTTGTTACCCTCTCCTCTGAGATTTCGTTCACAATATTACTTTCTCATAGAAGTAGCTTATCTACCGGTTCATTTTATTGCACATGCTTGCACTTGCGATCAAGCTGAAAAGAGGCAAATTTTCAGGCAATACTTGAAGACATCGTACTACTTTTTGTTATAATTTGGGGAAAAAAAGAATACAATGATGTCACGATTATTATACCGAAGGTCGCAAATTATCTGTGTTTCGATGAGATACACAAGTGTTTATACAGGCAATGCGTCTTTGTGTCAAATGCTTAAAATATCTGCCAGCTCTCGACGATAGTTACTCGACGCTCTTTCCTACCATCGAATATAGAACGCAAAAAAACTTTTGGACTTTGTAACTAAAATATTGGATTGATTTAGAGAAAAATAAAAAATTCAACTTCTCTGAAGATTTTGCTTACACTCTTACCTATATATTGTTTTTATTATTGTGTATTCCAATGTATCCTTCAGAAAACTTTGCCAATGGCAATCAATGGCAAAGGCCGATTACGATACACTTTCAACGCAAATTGTATGGCAAAGTGAAGGGAAAAGTTTGAATTCTAGCGAGCTTTAGATATTAAAAAATTGCTATAAAGACGGAAATGACATTATATATACATATATATATGAGGCATTCTTCATAAACTTATAATAGTCGTAAGATTTTTCGCGAAATTCCCAGAGAGTTCCTATTATTTTCCAGTTTTTACTTCATCATAGTTTGCGTGCATACTTTTGTGATTTATCAGCAAAATTTACCATTCATTGCCACTAAGAACTGCCATTGACTTTTCATTGCTTCAGACGCAGTGGCAATTGAAGGCACTTTTGCAATGGCAATTCCAATGCAATTTTAAATGGAGTTTTTACTGTTCGTTTCCCATAGGCACAAGCAATGGTAATACCAATGAGATTTTGAATAGAGATTTTACCCTTGGCGAAACTACCTTTAATTGCCATTTTGTCTGAAGCAATGGAAACGCAATGGTATTTCTTAATGGCAATGAATCGCAAATTCTGCTAAGGGTAGATTTAAAAAAAATGCTATAAAGACTGAAATGACATAATATGAGGCATTCTTCATAAACTTATAATAGTCGTCATTTTTTTCACAAACTTCTCAGATAGTTCAGATTATTTTCCAGTGTTTACTTGAGCATAGTTTATGTGCCTTTTTTGTGATTTACTAGAAAAATTTACCATTAATGGCCATTAAGAACTTCCATTGACTTTCGATTGCTTCAGACGCAATGGCAATTGAAGGCACTTTGGCCAAGGATAAAAACTCCATTGAAAATCCCATTGGTATTGCCATTGGTGCCTATGGGTAAAATGTTGTCATTGGCAAAACTGTCTTGGCATTTGTCACAATGGCCAAAATTCCATTGAAAGGTTCCGCATACAATTAAAGAACATAGAAAAAAAGATGATAAAGATCATTCCTGGTTTCCACTGTTCGATCTACCGAACTAAGACCGTTATATTTTCACCTCGCCCGTCCAATGATTGTATACAATAATAATCGCCCCTATAATAAAGACATATCACGAAATATCTCGAAATACGATTTATTTTAGAAGATGGCTTACTAAACCGTCACTAAAATATACTATAATTGGCTGTCGATGTCGTGTTTGGTGTTCGGTCATGCGCATACTTCAGATCGCAGCATCGAATCGGTGAAAAGTTTCAGATTGTATGAAATTTTGATTTTTTCCAAAATGTCTGCCTTTTTTTCTTTTACAAGTTTCACAAATAATGGGAAGTCGCGTCATAACTTTGTACATAAATAGAATAAAACTATTGTCATAAATGAATGACATTATTTGTTCCGTTTGATACGGAACGATCGTAGCAATTTTTAAGGCAAGTCAACTATACACATACACATACACAGACAATAGACTCATCCAAACTGACAGTACCGTTGACTCGCAAACGGACGACTCGCCAATAGTTTAATTAGATACTTTTTATTACTTGAAACATCTGCGTGACCCTTGAGCAGAGAAGATCTCCACCGAATTTTCTTACTTCAAAACTCCAAATTCAAAGGGAAACTTTTCAACTCTCACGTTAGACGCTTTATTACAATAAGCCGAACAAATTCTGCTTTCTAATCCTTTAAGAAGTAAGGGAAGCACGAAAACTCATTTTTTGCGAGGGTCTTCGCCTTTTTTCATTGTTTTACAACAGCGGACGTCCTTCTCTGCCAGGCGTCTTGCCAAGCCGAGAATCCACGGATTTTTTCTGTGACAGTCACCGACGAAGCAGCTCCCTTCTCTAAGTTTCAACCCTTCCTTCTCAGGTCCTTTCTTTTCGGTGACCAATCAGAAGAAAATATGAATCCTTTGAGACACTCCCTTAGGCTCACGCAGTTGTCGAAAAATCAATCATTTTCTTCAGTTACATTTTTGACTTCAACACAAACGGTTCTAACCGAAAGATCTCTAACCACGACCAGTTCACTCGACGCTGCTTTCGCGCTTGAACTTCATCTTTCAACAGTGCAATATTACACACTCAAACAACACTCACATCAATGAACACAAAACGATTGCAATCAACAGTGTTACCGTATTAAATTTGATTCATTCAGTTTAATCGTGTCTAATCGTCTAAACACCCTCATCTCATTAATTTGAGGTGCGGGAATTCGTGCATTTCACAGTGTCAAATTGTCAATGCAAACAATTCGGTATCGAGATTTACAACCTCGGTTGACTCGCAGAATAAAGTCGCACCGTGACGCGAATTGAACATTATTGAATTCGTGAGATGTTCGATTAAACGAGTTTCTGATGAATGCAAATTTAATTCTAAGAGATCTTGCATTTTGTTTTAAATATTTGTTTTATATCCCTGAAGTTTGAAAAATATCCCTAAAAGGATACAATAAGATTTAAAACATTGAAAAGTTTTATTATATTTTTTACAGAACATTTTAACACTTTTCAGACGCTAGCAGCGATATGTCCGCTGTTGGGGATTATCGTATTCCCTGGTATGCAGGAAAATTTTGAGGTATTCTTTTTTTTTCATCGTCTTATTTTTCAGTCCAGCAAAATTAGGTCGATAGCGAAACTATTTTTCAATAGTCAATAGTGCGTACACAAGTAATGTTGATCCAAGTGTTTAAATATTATACGTTCCAATCTTTTATCTATCGCGTTCGCCCGAAAGCTAGATGCCGATCATGAGCGTAGCTCATGGATATATAAGCCTCATTATCATAAAATCGTCAGTTCAGTATCGTTACGACGAGCAACCAAAAAAAATGGCGAAATTCACTATCACTTTCTGCGTCGTACTCTTTGCCTCGGTAAGTACATATACGTAATATATGAAAAAATATATATATAATAACGAGAAAGCAACATGAAAATTTCTAATTTGTAGATTTTGTTATTTTCTTTCAACGAAATCGATTTAAAAAATTCTAAGGTACCAAGAGTTACTAAGTTTCAAGATTCGTTATTTTTTTTATGTGTAAACATTTTGTTGAGAAAAATGTATGTATGACAAAACTTTAATAACAAAATCTAGCATGCTTTTTTTCTACATTAACAATTGAGCGATTTATTTTTCATTATCGATTAATAATTATTGTAAACCACGCTGATCCTCTGCGAAACAGTTGCAATGAATCTAAGTATAATTACGATATAAATGTTGAATTTTTTTGTCATGTCCTCAAGCAGAAAATAACAATTTTACAACTATTTTTCTTATAAATTTGGACGTTGAAAAATATAATTATAATTTCTCTTGAATTAATAAATCAAATTGTTTCTTTATTTTCGTTCGTAAAATAATATGTTGAAATGTTCAGGTGGCGAATCCGTTGGGGAATAAAAAAATGTACGATGATAAGAAGCCAAACGACGCGTTCACATTAATGACAGGTTTGTTGATCCTGAAGGAAACAGATCACGGCATTAGCGCTATTGGGAGGGAGGGAGGGAGGGAGGGAGGGTGGGAGGGTGGGAGGGAGGGAGGGAGTTATTGCATTACCCGTCCAACGGTAGGCCAATTAAACGAAATCAATGGCCATCAAGTTAATTTTAATCTGTAGCAAGTAAGCGTTAAATTTAATTCTTTTGTTGTGTTACCCATTCTCGTTTGGTTTTTACACTAATAATAAATAAAAGAATTTTCTTAATATTAAAAAATCTTTTATATAAAAATACAAAATATTGCATTTGACGCCCAACGTAGGGCAGTTCCTTTCTTTGTCTATTATAATAAAATAATATCTGTTGAATCAAAAATAAATATTACAAACAAGACCAATCCGCCCCTGGTCCATTTACGCCGTGGGATGACAATTGCTCCGTCGAGTAATATCGGAAACAATTTATCCCAGGATAAACTCTTTTATACACGATTTTACTGTATACTTTTCGAATTTTATAATATTCGTGCGTATACGTTTACGCGTCCAGGGGATTATATTTTTAAAAATTCTTTGAATCTGCGAAACGTGGTTAAAACGTACATTCTTCTTCTTCTTCGTATGGTTTATATGTGCGAATATTTCATTGATGTCTAAATAAATGTTGCTTTACGTATTTATTCGAAGTATGTTCAAAAGAGAGTAATTCAGTACGATTTACAATTTTCAAAATTCATAATTAAATTTTTATAATTATTAAATAAAAAAAAAAAGCTTTATCCATTTCGACGACAATTAAACAAAAACACCGTCCACATCTTGAAAAACATTTCAAGCATTCTTATAAATACGTTGCAATTACATATATTTTCGTCGCGAATATACCGTTTTCCTGATTGATGTAACATTTGTTTTTTCATCTTATGTACAATGACATATAAGCAATTATAATATACATATCTATATGCAATAATAATGCAAAAATCTGTTCATTTGTTTATTAAAACATTCCGCTGTTTTTCATACTTGGAGGGATGGTGTGGAAATTATTTTCTAGTGCGAAACTCGCCACCAGGCTCGCATGCTAAAAAAATGTAACCAGATTGAAAAACTCTTCCCGCATCAAGAAACGCGGCAGCGTCTTGACGCCAAGTATAAACAAAATTTTTTTTTAAATGCGCCGAAGTATATATGCAGCAAGGTGGCCTGAAAACCGTTATATTCAAACTCTAAATCGACTTCACCCGCAAACACGTTGAGTTATAAAAAATCTGACTACATTTTGCGATGTAATGTTATTTTTTTCTTTCGAATGCATTTAGATTTATTTAGATCCATCCACGCATTGTTGAGATATCGTAATATTGCCATGATTTTTCACGCAACTTTTCTCATCTCAAGAATTATTTTCCTTCTTCTTCGATTCCCGTGTTTTCGACAAAGCGGCATATGTGCCTGGTACGGTATATAACTTAGACACCCTTTCATACAAATTATACAAAAACGATATATATATCACCTATGTTCGTGCGAGCTCGTGGCTCTCTTCACTACGATGCTGCGCGGTCTCGTTGCGCGTACGTGCCCTACGTCATCAGTTGAGTTGGTGCCGGCGGCCTGGCCGTCGCAGTGTGCGAGAGAGAGAAAGAGAGAGAGAGAGAGCGTGCACGTGGAGTTGTCAGCTGAGGTGCGATTCTGTACTTTTCTACCGACAACTATCGGTGTCGTTAGCGAGTGACAACCAATTGCGAGGAAGATTCTAGCGGAAAGGCGCAATTCTGATAGGCTATTTCGGTTTTGCGTCAGATGCTATGCTGATGCGCTCGTCTCTATCTCAATCTCTCAGGCACAGTGTACACATTTCCGGTGTAACCGGCCAATCCGAACAAAGGAATACACCAGAAATATGTACACTGTGTCACACTGTGCCCTGGTTGGATCAGCGATTTTTATGTTCGTTTAAAATTCACTTCCTTTAAGGAGTTGTGAACCAGTACCCGGATTCTGTAATTTTCTAGCAACGATTGTGCCAACGATTGTGCCACATTGCCAACAGCCAATTGCAAGAAAGATTCCAGCGGAAAGGCGTGACTTTCATAGGCTATGGTTCGCTAGTGACACCGATAGTTGTCGGTAGCAACTACAGAATCCCAATGCTGATGTATAAGGCAAAGCCAAACACCGTCTCGTTTACTCCTACACTCGATCCCTATGGTGCTATCTCTCTCACATCCCGGCGACCGTACGTTATCATAATGTGAAGTACATTGTGTGTGTATCTCTGTCGCTTTACCGTGAAAGCCATTGACGTTATCTTTGTCGCATTCATATCTGTGGTAGAATTTTGTTATTCGCTATCGATGATTTTCAGTATCGTTAGCAAGCGATATCCTATGAGAGTTGTGTCTTTCCCCTGGACCTTCCTTGCAATTGGCTGTCGCTAGCCCGCGATAGGGACAATCGTCGCTAGAAAATTACAGAATCCGGGTACTGGTTCACAACTCCTTAAAGGAAGTGAATTTTAAACGAGCGTAAAAATCGCTGATCCAACCAGGTCACAGTGTAACACAGTGTACATATTTTCTTTTTAAGAAAAATCTTTCGGGTCTGAGTATAGGCATTTTTCAATTCAAATTCAATTTCGATTTTCCGTCACATGCTATGTTGATGGGCTTGGTACAGAATCACACCCCTGGTTATTTTTGTTTTCGCGTGTGCGTTAGTTGATTTTTTAATAAAAAAAAACGTTTCGTGGTACATTTGAAATGAAGTCAATAACGGGCATAATACTTATAATTGCGTGGACGAGATAGACGAGTCTCTGTCAGCGTTGATTTTGTGTAGTCAACGAGTACGTGTCAGCTGTTAGGTGAGAAAATTATGCACTTAATAAAAAATATAAATACTAAATTTACGAGGTTGGGAATAAAATAACTTTATTCGGTGCCACCTGACGAATAATAAAAATACATTTTTTTTTGCATAGTCAATTCAGTTCATCGGGGCTGTTTGAACTTTCGGATAAGTTCAAAATGGAATAATGTTTGCATTCATGAAGTGTAAATTATTACTGCGTAAAGATAAGGTACTGCGTAAATGAGTATAACTTCTGTGCATGAATTTTAATTTAAAAATTCCTACACTCAGACCCGAAAGGATTTTCTTAAAAAGATAATGAGATTTTGTACAGCCAATTCAGTTCATCGGGGCAGTTTGAACTTTAGGATAAGTTCAAAGGGGAATAATGTTTGAATCTATAAACTGTAAATTATTACTGTGTAATGATAAGGTACTGGGTAAATGAGTGTAAGTTCTGAGCATGAATTTGAATTAAAAAATTCCTACACTCGGACCCGAAAGAATTTTCTTAAAAAGATAATGAGATTTTGCAAAGCTAATTCAGTTCATCAGGCCAGTTTGAACTTTAAGTTAAGTTAAAAATGGAATAATGTTTGCATTCATGAAGTGTAAATTATTACTGCGTAAAGATACGGTACTGCGTAAATGAGTGTAACTTCTGTGCATGAATTTCAATTGAAAAATTCCTACACTCAGACCCGAAAGAATTTTCTTAAAAAGATAATGCGATTTTGCATAGCCAATTCAGTTCCACGGAGCAGTTTCAACTTTAGGATAAGTTTAAAATGGAATAATATTTGCATCTATATACTGTAAATTATTACGGCGTAAAGATAAGGTATTGCGTAAATGAATATAACTTCTGTGCATGAATTTCGATTTTTAAATTCCTACACTCAGACCCGAAAAAATTTTCTTAAAAAGATAATGCGATTTTGCACAGCTAATTCAGTTCATCGGGGTAGTTTGAACTTTAGGATAAGTTTAAGATGGAATAATGTTTGCATTCATGAACTGTAAATTATTACTGCGTAAAGATGAGGTACTGTGTAAATGAGTATAACATCTGCGCATTAATTTCAATTGAAAAATTCCTACACTCAGGCCTAATTTCATTATATTAATGGTAGATATGATCCCCATTAAAAACTTGAAAAGTTAAAAATGGTCGCCGAGTAATCAAAAAATGTGTCCAGTCTATAATCAAAAAACTTCCGACTTTAAAAATCGCTTTCTAATATCTAATGAAAAGTGAAAAGAAAAAAATAGGTATACAACATCCACACGCATCATTTTATCAGAGATATTTGAAAGTGGTTCTTAATTTCACTTTGGATAATATGTTTTCTATTTTGATAAAATGTTGATTCAATGCTGAACTTCTGTCAGGTCTTTCAAAAAAAAGTGAAATCTCCATTAAAAACTTAAAAAGTTAAAAATGGACGCCAAGTAATCAGAAAATGTGTCCAATCTAGAAACAAAAAACTTACGACTTCAAAAATCGTTTTCTAATATCTAATAAAAAGTGAAAAGAAATCATTTCATAAATTAGCCAAGTAAACTACTACTCTTTCCGCCAATCAACCTGCCCCCTTTTGTACGGTATGCCACAAAAGTCTACTGAAAATGCTGTGCAAAAACTTGGCGTGCATGATTAAGAACAATAAGCTCAGCGAAGGGACCGCCGCCTCTTTGTGCCTGCAGTAGATTGAACCGGATCTAAAGCGTGTCATTTGTGTCAACATCAATCGAAACCACCTCGTGTCCAGCTCCTACGAGTACGAGAGAAATACCGTCGTAAGTGATCTCGGTACACTGAGGGAGAGCGGGAAATGGCGTAGCTGGGTCATTCGAGTTTTCATGGCGGTTGAACGCAATGGGAGTCGGATCGGCGCGGCGGTATCATCGAAGTTGGGTACGAAAGGATTGAATGGCGTTGTACATGGAAGGTCTGCATAGGCTCAATACTCTTTTCGAGACGTTTCATGTTTCATTCTGAATACTTTAAAACATTTTTCACTCTATTCATATTACGGTGTAATAGCGTTATACATAATGATATCGAACAAAAATATTGCGACCACTGCGTTCTATTTTTCTAATAACAAAATTTGATTATATAGGGAAATCAGAGACAGGTAGAAGAAGAATTACACTCCAGCGTTATGCCTCGACATCGTATCTCAGTATTTATTCCGTCTTCTCATTTTACAAGGGTCGACCGTGTCGCGAAGCCGTCTCGAGACGAATGCCCCCTCCTGCTTCGTTTGATTTCGTCTGACTCTCTCGACCGTTAAATCGCGCGATCGAGTATATTGTTATCCTTATTCGTCAAGTCTTATAGAAAACATTATGATACACTCACTTAAAGCTAGATACCTAATAGCCGTTTTCAAGTATATGTAGCGATGTATATACACGGGCTAGCGTCGGATAGAATATGTACATAACAATTATTATTATGGATAAATTTCCTACAGCTCGGCCAGACTGACATTTGGTCGTCTCGACCAAATACACGGTTCTTAATGATGTCGATACGTACATAGATCACTTTTCGTCTTATACTAGTATTATCACGCAAACAATTTCCGCTTATTACCACGTCCACATGTATAGAGCGTTTATTATCTAACGCCGGAATATTTCGCTTCTAGTCTGTCACTCGATTTTTCTCCTCTTTTTTCTTAGCGCGGTTGAATATATCGTTTCATTTGGTCAGGCGCCACGACGCCGTTATACGGGATTTGGGTTACCTGGAAACCGTCAACATCTTCAATCACGTAACGATCGTTATCCAGAACTTTTTTTATCACATAGGGTCCTTTAAATTTCGGAATTAGCTTCTTATTTACGCCCGGCGACGTGTCAACGTTGCGAATCATTACATAATCTCCGTCAAAGTAAGTCGTCACCTTCTTCCTTTTCTTGTTATACCCCGGTTCGTTTGCGCGTTGGCTTTTCTCAATGTTTTCCGCCGCGGATTCTCTAATAGTTTTCAAGTCGCGGTTTTCGGTCGAACGCGACTCAAGAGCGAGCCTTAGATTATCATTCACATTTCCCAATTGATCAACGCCGAACAATAATCTACTAGGCGTTTCGCCCGTCGATCGGCACACCGTGTTGTTCAACGAAAACTCGACTTGATCTAGAACTTGATCCCACTTGTTTGGCGTTACGCACAATTTCGAGAGCATCGGAGTTATGACGCGATTGAATCTCTCTACCTGGCCGTTAGCACGGGGAGTACCAACGGCCACTAGCACATGCTCGATTGATTCGTTTTCTATGAATTCTTTAAAGGCGTCGGAAGTATACGCTGATCCGCGATCGCTTATGACGCGTCTTGGCTTACTGTAAGTTTTGAAGTACGATTTGAGATGTCCCACCGTTTCGTCGCTCGAAGTGGATTTACATGGATATAGTTTTATAAATTTAGTAAAACCATCAACCACGGATAACAAATATTTATAATGTTTATTGGTCTTTTCTAACGGGCCATAGTGGTCAACATGAATAGTGCGAAAAGGGAGCTTATCTTTCTCCAGACTGCGTAAATATCCTTCGGATTTACCACTAAGAGGGGCGAACTCGATGCACTTCAAGCAATTAGCAATGTATTCTGAGACTTTTCCCCTTAGCTCGGGAAACCAATAAATTTTCAAAATGTTGTCAACGACTTTAGGGAGTCCGACATGACCAAGGTCATCATGACACGTTCGTATCACATTACTCTCCATCGTGTGTGGGACGTAGAACAATAGTTTTCCCGTCTTAGTTTTCCGATACACGAGACCATCGCGTAGCTCGTAAAATTTATTCTCGTTCTCCTCCAACTCGTCACGGATTTTGCAAATTGTGCTGTCTCGGTCTTGGCTAATCGCTAGTGTCTGGTCAAACGTATTTCCTTCGATAATCAGGATGCTATGGCAGCGACTTAAGGCGTCGACATGACTCATGCGATTACCGGGCCGGTGCTGTACCTCGTAGTCGTAGCTTTGTAAAAACATAGCCCAACGTGAAATTCGTTGGTTTACTGTTTGTTTACTTAGTGTTAACCGGAAACTATCGCAATCTGTGATAACCTTAAATTTTATACCGTATAGGTAGACGTGGAAACGCTTGACGGCATATACGACAGCGAGACATTCGAGCTCGAAGCTGTGATATCGTGACTCAGCCGGCGTTGTACGCTGGCTAAAATAAAATACCGGCTGTAATATCCCGCTCGATTGTCTTTGAAGAAGTATTGCGCCAAAACCGCTAGCGCTGGCATCGCAATGAAGTTCGGTTTCAAGTTCGGGCGAATAAATTGCTAAAATAGGCTGAGTCAAAAGATATCTTTTCAACGTCTCGAATACCTCGTTTTCTCTCGGCCCAAACATGAATTTCGCGTCTTTCCTTGTCTGATCGTACAGCGGTTTTGCGAGCGTAGAGAATCCCGGGATAAACCGGCGAAAGTAGCTCGCCAGGCATACAAATCTATGCAATTCCTTCGAATTACGTGGAATAGGGTAGTCTACGACTGCCGCGATGTTTTTATCGCTAGGACGCACACCGAACTCGTTAATATGGTAACCCAAATAGTTGACCTCCGTGTACACGAAAAAACATTTATCCAAACGGAGTCTTAGGCCGTACGTTCTCGCGGTTGCGAAGACCTCATGCAGAATGTCGAGATGTTCGTCAATAGTGTCAGTCGCGATCAAGATATCATCAAGGTACAATAGGACTTTATTTTCTTTGATCATTTTGCCAAATACCTCGTTTACAAATCTTTGAAAAACTCTCGGTGCATTCGTCAAGCCAAATGGCATACGTAAGTACTCGAACTGTCCGAGTGGGGTGACGAAAGAGGTATATTTGATGGACGACTCACTCATCTTGACGTGAAAAAATCCGTCTTTCAAATCGATAGTCGTATAATATCGTTTATTTTTTAGGCGATCGAGGTTGTCGTCGATCAATTGTGTCGGAAAATTGTCCTTTACGGTTATTTCATTAATCTCACGAAAATCTACACAGAGTCTAAGCTCTCCGTTTTTCTTATGAACGAGGACAATCGGACTCGCATAGGGCGAGTTACTCGGCCTGATAATGCCCTTTGTCAATAGTTCGTCAAGTATCGTACGTAAACTCTGTTTGTCCGCAAACGCGAGTCGCCTCGGTCGAAAACTGACCGGTTGCTCGTGCTTTAGAGAGATCGTCATCTCGTACTCGTTTTTCTCCGGCTCATCAGAGCCCCACTTCGTGACATATTCTGTCTCATACAATTCTTTCACCCGTTCTCTCACGTTTAAATCGATATGGGGATTGACTTGCAAATTTTCGTTTGTCTTAACTGGTTGCGCCGAGTATTCAACCGAAAGTATTTCGTCGAGAGTAGTTATTTCTGGGTTTGTAGGCGATATACAGCCCTTTTTTACCACCTTGATGCCCTTTCCTAATACGATTTTTAATGACGAGTGCGAGATAAAGTCTCTCCCAAGCAAAGCTGTGTAACTCATGGCAGAATCGGGTACAACGCAAAATTTAATGGTTATGTTCAGTCCCGAAACCTCGACGTTCGATTCGAAAATTCCGAAAACGAATAGCTTCGAACTGTTTAGTCCACAAAAACCAAAATCTGATGAGTCCACCGGGGACCACGAGCCAGAGGGAATGAAACTACGTTTAATCAAGCTGACAGGTGACCCCGAATCTACATTCGCATCGGTCGTATGAATACAGTATTGCCCTTTGTAATCTTTTAAAGCGAATTTTATGGGTAACATATAAGGTTGTGGGAACGTCGACGGCAATACCATGTTGATAGTAGTAGATGAAGCAGGTTCTATCTTCGGACAGTTCTTGGCTATATGGCCCGAGGTTCCACATCGAAAACAAGAATCGTTTGTTGTCTTCGGTTTCGTACATTGTGGGGAGAGATGGCCCGTCTCTCGGCAATTATAGCACCTCGGAATTTTCCGTTGCTCTAGTGCCACTGGTCGATCTTTAGAAATAGACCTCGAATCCTTTCTTTTCCAAGGTTCCTTTTGTGCTCGATCGATGAGTTTTTTTGGATCGAGACTAATATTTTCGAAGGCTTCCAACAAGTCTGTCTTCGATTGGAATCGGAGCATCCGAGCCTGATTTTGTAGTCGAATATCCGTTACGCCGTCGATGACATAGTCCACGATTTCCTCTTCAATTATTGGTACTCGATTTGCCAATATAACTTTGTCGTGATAATAGTCAGGGAATGGTTCATCATGTTGCCAAACTCTCGATTCAAATTCTCTTCGCAGCGTCAATCTCGATTGGCGATGGTCGAACATGGCTTTCATTTGCGCGATGAGTTCTTGCACGGTTAAACTAAGGTGTTCGGGTTTTGAGTGAAACCAATTCAGCGCTCGGTCTTTCATTTTTGAACTCATCAAAACCTTCGTTGCGTCATCATCTAGATGATATGTGGCTCGAAGCAGTTGAATTTGTTGTTCCCATTTTCTAAATGAAACATCCCTCCCGTCAAACTCGCACAATAAGTCGCCAACGGCTCGAATACTAACGTTTGTTGATACCGTGCTACGTCCATTCGTGCTGTCCGTGCTCCTGGCATCGTTCCTATCGATGGCTTGCTCTCGTCGCGCGACATCGAGCTCTCTCAATAACAAATCTCTCTCTCGTCGTATGAGCGCCAATTCTCGTCGCAAAGCATCGTTGTCGGACACGTGATCAGCTTCACGTTCATTATTGGTACGTTGAGGAGAGTTTGGCCGATCGTCCTGAAAAACGATATTTTCTTGCTCTTGGGACACGCCCTGCGCGTTGTCGGTGGATGATTCCCTATTATCTTCCGCCTGTAAAATCTCGTCATGAAGACGTTGCCAGATATCAGGATCGGCTTCACTTAGCCGTGAAATCATTTCGGCTTTCGTGCCCGATGTATTCAATCCATTTTCACGTAGGATATCCTTCAGTTGGACTACCGTATAGGTATGCGGTTCCTTTACCTCCATAGTGACGTCACGGTTTTGCACGAGTGCTAATGGCGCGGTTAACCGGACTATTATGCAAATGAGACACTATAAGTTTTGACTCAGCGAGTCAACGATGAAGCTCGACAAGTTCTGAAAAAGCGAAGCAGAGCTTCGAGCTTCAGAGTTTTATTTTATTATTTTTTTTTTTTTTGCACGCACGCAGCACGAACGGAAAACACTACGCACACGTTTCCACAATAACGCTTACTAAATGGACACACAGTCCCTCGTTACACAGTACTTTTGAACGCGAGCAACTGGACACTACCGTTCTCGACGTTCTACTCTAAGGACGCACACAGCGAATACGGTATGAGGTACACACAGTCCCTTCACACGATTAAACCATTACGAAAAGTCGGCACACAGCCCGGACTATACGTATATCACATTACGCACACCGCGAAGGGAGAGAAAAAAAGAAAATACCCGTTAGTTGACCGGATTACTCGCGAACATTTTTAAAAATTTTCGCGTATCCCACTTCTGAATTTATAGGGAAATCAGAGACAGGTAGAAGAAGAATTACACTCCAGCGTTATGCCTCGACATCGTATCTCAGTATTTATTCCGTCTTCTCATTTTACAAGGGTCGACCGTGTCGCGAAGCCGTCTCGAGACGAATGCCCCCTCCTGCTTCGTTTGATTTCGTCTGACTCTCTCGACCGTTAAATCGCGCGATCGAGTATATTGTTATCCTTATTCGTCAAGTCTTATAGAAAACATTATGATACACTCACTTAAAGCTAGATACCTAATAGCCGTTTTCAAGTATATGTAGCGATGTATATACACGGGCTAGCGTCGGATAGAATATGTACATAACAATTATTATTATGGATAAATTTCCTACAATTATTCGTTTATTCCACTGCTTGGGCTAACATTATACAAGAAAAAGTTATTAAATCGTCATTATCTGCTTGAAAACATCCGAATAGTTGAATTGTATCGGAAATATTTAACACTGTTCTTAGGTATTCGCCATTATCCCGTTCTTCCATAATAAATCTTTTGATAGATATGGCAAAGTGAATAATCGGTTATTGTGATCAAATTTTTATTTCTTTGGTGATAGTACGTTTTCCAAGGCGTTAAATTTGGGTTAGATATTCCAATGTGACATAAACTGAACGTTTATACCACCATATCCGAGAAAAAAATATGTTGGAACATTAAATAAATTGGTTTCTCACTAAACGGGTATATTGTTTTTCCGGAAAGAACACCGGGCCGCCCGTCACGCCTGGATCTTCCCGGGGTTATTTGTCTTAACCATGCACGCCAAGTTTTTGCACAGCATTTTCAGTAGACTTTTGTGGCATACCGTACAAAAGGGGGCAGGTTGATTGGCGGAAAGAGTCGTAGGTTACTTGGCTAATTTATGAAATGATTTCTTTTCACTTTTTATTAAATATTAGAAAACTATTTTTGAAGTCGTAAGTTTTTTGTTTCTAGATTGGACACATTTTCTGATTACTTAGCGTCCATTTTTAACTTTTTAAGTTTTTAATGGAATTTTATTTACGTCGACATAACATTCTCTTAGCGAAAATATTCGTAGAGTACGGAGAGTTATGGACTATTCGCAAATATCGTTATTGTCGGTTCATTTTCATTAATAATCTCGATTTTTTTGTGAAATCGTAAAGGGGCGTCAGGCGCATGCGCGGCGCGCGTCGTCATGGCGAATTCACGGCATCGGGCCACGTCGGGCAATGGGCAGTGGCAGATAGCAGTTCGTCGGTCTCGTCCGCCCGTTACATTCTACGCTCCTTTTCACAGAACGTTCCCTGTACCTTTTAGCCGCAGGATCGATGAGAATTCTACGATATTTCGATATTCCTTGTCCACGATGCCATCCGAGAAAAGATCACTCATCAGTTCTGTTATTATCGACAGGGTAATTCAATAATATTTTTATCTTTTACCTTTGTTTTTCCACGGCTCGAATCCTGGTCGACGCCATTTTGTTACCTACTCGAGAAACTTTTTTTTTCGTCGTTTTTCGACGATGCATCTCAACGGTAACGAGATCCTCGGTGTTTTATCACGTTTCTGTGTACAAAAAAATATTCATAATTTCCGTATGAAAAATCCCAATAACCTCGCCGTGTCTCAAACATGAATTGGACTCCGGGAATCTCCGTTGGTACGAATGAAAAACCGTTACAATTTTTTTATACGTTTTTCTTTCTTTGCTCTCCCCGCGATCGAGGAAATTTGGGTAATTTGGGAAAGAAAGAAACACGATGAGGTTTCGATTTTATTACTTAATTAAATTTATTTTTACTCAATATTTCATGATACAATCTAGACCTATGTTGATTATTATAAAATAACGCAATCATCGAGAGAATGTAAAACGAGTATGAAAACCGAAATATGCCGGATATAATTAAGTTTAGTGGCCTGAAAATACTGAATCCAAGGCAGTCGTACAATGATTCATTCTATATGTATCTCTCTATATTATACAAATATTTCGCCGCCGCCGTCGCCGCCGTGTACAAGAGTGGGGGGGGCGGGGCAGGCCGCGGCGCGGCGGAACAAGGGGGGGGGGGCGCAGGGGTGCAGAGCCCCTCTAGTATTGACATATAAATATAATATATGCCAAATGACAAACATAGTCTTGTTTCGAGAGAGAAATGTTTCGCAATGATTTTTTTTTTTCTGCTTTCGTTCATTATTATTATTCATTTTGTTTTTCGTCTCTTCTTTAATTTTCTTTAAATATGTATATATATATAAAGTCTAATGAATTGATAGTATATATTGTACTTAATTCATTAATGTGGTAGTAGCCTCACTCTCTAATCGTACTAAATATAATAACGGTATAATGCGTTAATTATCGATGATACAGGTTATTTTCAACTTTTTCTTTTTTTCCCTTCTTGCTTTTTTTGTTTTTTCTTTCGTCAAAAAAACAAATAAATCTCGGAATAATGGAACAAACAATTGCTATAAGACAAATTTTTCTTTGTCGCTTTACCCTTTTTTTCGCTTTATTCTCTTTCCCTTTTCATCATAAAAAAAAAATGTGTATCGTATATAGTAATAATCACAATAGCGTATTCTGAAAAATAGATCAGGGCAACGTGGGCAGAGAACAGAGATAGCTACAATGAATTCTTGGACTTTTGTCAAAAGTTGTTTGTTATTTACTTTTATCTTTTTTCGTCTGGTCGTTCGTTGGTAAATCTGATCTTTCGACGAAAAATGTTTGAAAATTGTAGGTTACTTTCGTGTTGCTTTTTTAGTTTTTTTCGATGAATTAAATGCAATATTTTTTTGGCGAAAGATCGATCCAAGCGGTCATTGAGTTACGATTCAACATCACCGTGTATATATTTATTGTGATTTTTCTTCGACAATGTCCGCGCTTCAATTGTGTCCTCTGTCCCTCTGCCCACGGAACCCGCTATAACAGGGCACTATGAACAGCAGTCCGCCGGCTAAATGAGTTTCCGACATTACAATCATCCAACTGCTTTTCTTTCTCTCTCTCTCTTTAATTCTTTTTTTTGTCTCTTAATTTCATTTTGTGGATCATTTTTTTAGAAAAAAAGAGATGCTCATTCCCCTAAACAGTTTTATGTATCTAGTATTGAAATACAATTACCATTACAAGCGCGTTTCGCATTTTAATTACATAAATGCGCACACCATTTAATTTCTGAACGAAAGGGAAGCGAAAAAAAAAATAAACTTTTCTCGTCCAATGAAACAGTGTATTTGTTCGAAGTTTAAATCTATGATGCGTTTTACCATCGTGTAATTAGAGTCAAAGAAGCGATTACCAAAAAAAAAAGTAACGAAAAAATGTTATATGTTACTGTTTTTTTTTACTTCAATGTTTTTTTCTCGTGACAATGTGAGCAAGGAACGAGAACACTGAATGAGAAAAAATCATTTTTTCTCAAAATATAAATTTGATATTATTTCTGAAAAAGAAAAACGACATTTTCAATGATTATTCGTCGTTGTTTTGTTGAAAATGATTCTTCATGATTTTCCAATCGAACAGCGTTCTTTAACGAGGTTTAACAATAATCGCCGACATTTTTCATTGCTCTCGAGGATTGAGTCGTATGAAATTTCGGATTTTACATGAGATCAGAGAGAAAGAAAAGAAGAAAATCACGACCCATTGAAATGTGCGGAACACAAAATGATTTTAGAATTGTGAAAAATCAACAGTAGGCTCTCGTCGCATCTCTTACAAATATAGTTGTATTGTCTTTTATGGTATTAAGAGAAAAAAAATGGAATGTCTCGTGTTGTCTTTCGTGTGAATAAAAATGGCTTTCTGTCGTTTCGATTTGGTCGCAAGCCAAAACCGCGGTTTAACATTTAGTGGTTTTTTTTTTCTTTCTCTCTACTTTATAAATATACCGTACGGATGGAAATATTTACGTGTGTAATCGAGGAATATTTTTCAATGCGTGTTCGATCGTTTTAAGATGATAAAAAAAAGCAAAACTATTTTTTTTTCCACTCTCGCAATTTGTTCGATCTCAAGTTCTCTCTCTACTCTACATTTCATGCCCTGCCCCATTCACATGCTTTCTACGTCAGCATTCGTCCTACAGCAGCCATAGTAAAGCACTACTTCACCTTTTTCGCGTTCATGATATATATATTGTTACGTCCCGATATGTTGAGAAGGAGAGAGCGTAACGAGTCCCGGTTGAATATGGGGTTGCCTCTTATTTAGACCGGAATGTGCCGGTCAGGGATCGAGGCACAGCGAGGGCGATTGTCGATGCAATGAAAATGATTTAAAAACAGGAGCGCTAGGGCGTAGCGGGTTTTAAAATAAAAACTCGTTGAACCGTGTTTACTTTTTAACAAATAACAAGCATTTATTTTATTGAAAGACTTTTCGTTATTACGGAGATTTAAATTTCGATCTTTTTAAAAATTCACAATTTTGGTTTTGATTGGTTCACACTTTATAAATTTTGGATTCGCGCTTTAACACTTTTGACGATGTTCGCAATTTTACAATTTAATATTTTCGCTTGTTTTTAACAGTTTTACAATTTCGCAATTTAACATTTTTATTTGATTTTACAAATTTGGACTCGGGATTTCCACTCCCGATGGTGCTCACAATTTTTCGCTCGGTAGTCCCTCGTTTCACAATTCAGGTTCACAATATTTTTTTTACAGTTTAATATTTCGTTAACGTGAGCTGACGCTTGCCCACGCTTCGCCCTCGAGCTTATCGCGAATGGCAACCACAAACCCGCGATACCAAAATGTCATTTCTTCAACATCCCCGAGCACTGTCCCTAGGAACAGCGTTTAGGAAAGTGCCCTCGGAAAATCGAATCTCGACTGTCGCTAAGATTGGTCTCGATGAAACCCGACCTCCGAAGAGCAATAATTACTGCCCGCTTTAACGACTTAAACGACTCGATAACACCGACGGGTTACCGAGTCTCCCTGCAGAGGAGGGCTTCGGTGTTTTTGTAACGGCCTACTGAACTTTTATTTTTACGTGGTCGACCATACCGATTGACCACGGAACACTTTATTTTTAACGTGGTCGACTACACAGATCGACCACGGAGCAAAACTACCGAACTTTTATTTTAACGTGATCGATCAGCATGATCGATCACGGAGCAACCGGATAATTATTTGGGCTTGACCATCGTGGTCAAGCTCCCGTGAACAACTAACTTACTTCTAATTTGTGTCAATCAAAAGTGCATTTTCATTTTGCCAATGAAGTGGGAGATGCCGGCGCGTGGGGGATGATTCGTTCCCACACGCCTCGACATCTCCGTTATCAAGACATTTTGCTTAGCTAAGGTGTCCGCAGAATCCCGCCTCGGACATAAGCCCTTGTCGTGGGAACGCGTACAGTGTTGAGAACGCTGACGTTTGAGTCAGCGTCTAGACTACATCCTGCGATGGGCGCGTTTCAGTGTTCAAAAGTATTTTCGAGCGTGTGAGAAAAATTAATGAAAAATCAAAAGATGAAACCACTGATGGGATTTCCCAATGATTTGAAACCCCGGACGTAACAATATATTAGGGTGTGCCATTTGGGGCGACTTTTTTTTTCATCTGGGGACCAGGTTGTATACTTCCAGCAAGTTGAAGAAAGAAGCCTGTTCAAATTTGAGCTCTCAATATTAATATTTAGATGCGCCTCATCGCGAATTTCTATTTGTCATTTAAATAACATGGGGAAACAGTTTTTTTCATATTTGGAATTTGATACTTCGGCAATGGCAGATTGTTCGAGATTTGAACGCTCTACAAAAAAGATGTCTTGCAGTTTTTCGATGAACGTAACCATTCCGATGATATCCGAGTTCAAAGTTCAAAATGACCGAAAATCTTTTTTTTAATATTACAGCGAAACTATTGACTCTATTGAGAAATTTCAAACGCCTTTTTTGTAGAATATTAAATTTGCCATGAAAATTGTCTCATTTATGATTAATTAATATTAATCGTTAATTGTTTAATGCTGTAAAAAGTTATTTTCTGTCAGATAACTGGTTCTAGTGGGCTAGTATTTAACACAATAGTTACAAAGAGGTGGACAAAATACTCACGAGTAAAACATCTTTCTTTATTCCAAATACGAGTGAAAAGAAATGGTTCATTATATTTTTCTAAATAAACTTATGAATGAAAAATTATAAATATCCTATAATTTATTACAGTGTGAACATTTTTTGTTGAAGATCTTCCAACGTTCTGTCCAGCGCCTCCAGTGACCTCTTGTGGGCCATTGTGTATTCGTTCCAAACCATCAATTTGGAAATCTGTAGATTCTTCGCTGTTGCGCTGTTTTTGGCGATGTTGCAAGCTGGTGTGCTGTTGATTTACATGTTTAGTGGCAATTTCAAGGCAGAATGTGCAGTTCGTCCGACTTCTAACAAAGTCGCTGCTATTCCAGATAAAGCCAATTCTAGGGCAACTTCATTCTGCGATCGAATCCTCGCCAAAAGCAATGAAATTAAGAATTTTTTTCTACTCCGTCCGGGCGCATCTGGGAAATAAATTCCACCAGTTCCATTGTTCACAGCTTCTATCAAAGAGTCGTACGCAGTCTTTTGTTGTCGATTCAATTGCGAAACATTGACACGAACTGTTTCGGCTAGTGCTTCGGTGTCGTATTGTTGTTCTCTTTGTAACTCGGGGTTAAATGGATCGTGCATTGGACGATTTGGTGATATCATGCCCAAATACGACAACACTTTATTCGCCATCAATAAACACATGTCTTCTATCATGATCATTGTCTCACATTGTGAATTTCTGCAGTCATTTGCAATGTCGGATTCAAAGTTTGGCGACGCACACGATGCAAAACATCCTCAGACATGTCATCTCTATATTTGACCCACAAATCGTTCGGATTCGAAGCGAAACATGTTGATATGATAATCGCAAGCAATGTGCGAATTTGATGCAGTGATGAAGAATGACGGAATCTTTGAGCGTATTGTCCCAATGAGAATTGAATGAATAACAGTTATGCATGGTGCAGCTTTCAAACGATAGGTTCGCTACGAACGCCATCTATTGAAAGTAATCCGTAGTGGCAATTGCCATACTAAATTACCAGTTTCGATTTTAGATTTTTCGGCTGTTTCTTTACGTTTTTCCTAATCTTATTTTTTCTTAACCCATCTCAGTATTGAGGCGAACAAAACAAAACAGAAATTATTCAAATCGGTCGAGCCATTTTCGAGTTTTTGCGAGACAAACGCACAGCAATTGATTTATATATATACTAGGGGGGCTCCGCCCCCCCCGCTTGATCCCCTCACCCAGCCTACTCGATCCCGCTCGCTCTCCTCAACTCTTGTACACGGCGGCGGCGGCGGCGGCGGCGGCGGCGGCGTCGGCGATATATTTATATAATATAGAGAGACTATATAATATACTATACTACTGTATACTAGGGGGGCTTCGCCCGCCTGCGCGCTTCGCGCGCCAACCCCCCTGTTCCCCCTCACCACGGCCGTACCCCCCCCCCAACTCTTGTTCACGGCGGCGGCGAAATATTTATATAATATTGAGACATATATATTGTTACATCCGGGGTTTCAAACCATTGGGAAACCCAACTGGTCGCCTCATCTTTGATTCTTTTTTCAAAAACTAAAAATTTCAAAAATCGCACGGATTTACAGAATCCTCGCGTAAGCGTAAAGATAGTCCCTTATGGCACCAAACGGTCAAGCGATCGGTTCACACGCTTGAAAAATATCTTCCTAAAAGCAGAACGCGCCTATCATACACGATGTGGTGTTACGTCCTGACGTATAACTTTCTCATCTCGGTCAAAGAGAGCGCGCTCCCCCTTTACACGTTTTCGAGATAAATCGATGACAGCCAGGGAGTTGCCCTGTTTCGAGCCTAACCTTGCGGAAAATTGCTCGGGGATGGGCGGAGAGTGCAAATTTGTAACTGGGTAGGGGAAGATAAGAATTTTCCAAGGTGTATTAACATTTCGCGAATTTTAAGAAAAATAACAGGACATGAAACCAAGATTATTATGACTAATTTTAATGATTATTTATGGATAAGATTTTATACGCGTACCCAGAGCAAGGACGACGCTCAGGGGATGACCGAACGTTGAGGTCATGTATGACTATGCAAATGGACGCCACTGTGATCAAAATGGTTATGGAAAAATACAATAAAACCGTTTGGACATTATACACCTCCATTGATAATCGAATTCTATTATTCGCGCAAGGGTGAGTTTAGAGGACCTTAATAGGGAAGAAAATACACAGATGGGTGATGTTCCGGGAGACTCTCGGATGACAAATGTGGAAAAACACGTCGAAAATTCACAAACGATAAAACACGAACGGAGCATTGGAAATGAACGAATTAAATTAATCACGAGTATCACGCGTGAATGGAAACTACTACATGGAAAAGAACGTTGACTCTAAATTAGTTGTATAGCATCTCAAAAACTGCTGCAAGGACCTTTTCATTGCGAACAATAAATTTGCTCACGGGTGAGGATGTCATCCGGGAAACGAAACGATGCAGCATGGCGCAGGTTGAAACAAATAAATTGCAAAAAACCATTTTGATACTTACTCGTGCGATGGAATAAAATGGAAATGAAAACGATATAATGAAGCTCAAATTAGATGATGGGAAGATGCTCTGACAGCAACCAATGGATACCCTCTGATACTGCTGCTGCTTGGTGATAATGGATACTAACTGTCCGCAACGAGGAGTGATAAATCAATCAGAATTCCTTTCTTTTCTCGGCAAAGGCAACACGAATGGAGGAAAACGCTGGCGTTGATATTAACACACGTTTTTTCGTTTCACAAATCTTTTATTCTTCCACTAACACAAAATTGTCACATCGCAAATTTTAGTCTTCTCGTTTCAATAAAAACTGGATACAAATATAATTTCACAGAAAGCAAAAAATAAAATAAAATAGAACTGGACTGAACTCCTGAACTAAAACTGGAAACTCTATTGCAAAAACTCGAACTGGAACTCGGACTGTAAAACTCGGACTCAACTTACAAAAACTCGGACTACAAAACTTGAACTCAAGTCTCTACTGGAACTCCGAAAAAACCAACTGCTGACTGGAACTCTCTACTTAAAAAAAACTGACTTGAACTCAACGCAACTCAAACTCCAAAAACCTCGACTCAACAAACTCCAACTCCAAAAAAACACATTCTTACTGCAAAAAAACTGACTCAACTCTCCACTGGAACTGCACAAATAACCAAATGCCTGATTTGGCTTATGACCCATCATTATATAGACTTCGATAGACTGCTTAGCTTCGGTGGTGGGATAGTGCGCCCTCCGTCTTCTAAGACGCAATGGGTCTCTCCCTCCACCTCCACCTCACATTCATGACGGCTATGTGACTGTATATAATTAAAATTATCTTAAAATTTAACTTACATCTACCCTGTACTCTGCTTCACATCATTCCTACATTCCTTACGATAATTAACTTGCAAGTTAAATTGCAATGAACCCCGCTCTCTCGTTTTGCTCACAACCTTCTAACAAAAGTCATTCCATCTCTTTCATACTCACACATTTCTATATCCTCTTCTCTCATTCTCACATCCTTAGCATGACTCTCGCTATCTCTCTCATACTCATGCTCCTGACCATCTTATTTCGAAGGCGCTGTAGGTCACGATGTCTTTACGCATAGACTGACCCCTCCTGCACTCTTTCCTACTCTCATACCATACTCTCGTTCGTTCTACATATGATTTCTCCCTCTCACGCTCATACTCTGCATACATCTCTCATCGTCACAATTTTCCCCTTTTTGATGTGAAACATCTTTACGCCCGTTGGGAGTAATACGGTCGATAGGGAACGTCGATGGCACGTCGTGGTGACGCTCCCCTCCACTCAACTCTGCGCATGAGTTGATTGCGCATGCAGAGGGGCGATTCTGAACCAGATGCAATATCATACCGTCTGGCGCTAGTGAGCAACAGCCAATTGCAAGGAAGATTCCAGCGGAAAGGCGCGACTCTCATAGGCTATCGCTCGCTAACGAGACCGATAGTTGTACGTAGATCACAGATGTGTAAACTATACATAGTATAGAATAGACATCTGTGCGGTAGAGAAGTTTATTTCCCATTGATACCTGTGGGGCGATTCTGTACCAGGCGCAATATCATACCGCCTGATGCAAAACCGAAATAGCCTATGAGAGTCGCGCCTTTCCGCTGGAATCTTCCTTGCTATTAGCTGTTGCTCGCTAACGACACCGATAGTTGTCGGTAGACAAGTACAGAATCCCAGTCCTGGATGTGCTAGCCATAAGTCTCAAGGGGGGACTTACAGCGAAATTGTTTATGAATATAAGAAAACTTATTCTATACAATTATTATATGTAGCCCTATTGCGAGTAACAAGTATTGAAGGCTTATACATATATACACGCAATATTGATCTAAAATTCTACCAGGTAGACGAATTGACCCATCAGTTGTAGCGTTGCAAGAAGAATTTAAAAGATTATCGCTTAATAGATTCGAGATACTCCAAGGATTAGTATCAAATTTCATAACATTAAGAAAAGGATTGTCGTTATTCACGTTGAGTTGTCAAAGTCTCAGCAAGCATGTCCCGGATCTACAAGATTCGATCGTAACAATAGTAATTTCTTATTATTGAGTGAAACATGGCTTGATAATGAAGAAAACGTCGACATCCCCAACGTTAGACCTGGTGGTGCAGGTATTTATCAGAATAGAGATTCATTGGATGTTATTACATCTCGCATAATCGTTAGGTTGATAAATGTAAGGGGAC
Source organism: Oxytorus armatus (assembly GCA_958009045.1). Taxonomy (NCBI): domain Eukaryota; kingdom Metazoa; phylum Arthropoda; class Insecta; order Hymenoptera; family Ichneumonidae; genus Oxytorus; species Oxytorus armatus. Next base: position 10,237,438 of record OY253756.1, read on the forward strand.
TTGGTTTTGGTCAAGACGATATTGGCGATTTATGTGCGGCACAAACTGTTATGGAGGATGGAAGGGAATTGGTCATGATCGTTGTATATATTTCCCCAAATCAAAAAAATTCACAATATCATACGATATTTACACGAAGAACTACTCAAATATAGTCCAGCTGGTTCAATGCTATTAGGAGCAAATTTACATCAACTTCCATTAATTTTAGTAGGGGATTTTAATGTTAATTTTGCTAAAGCTGAATCATTGCCACTCATAAATTTTCTCCAAAATGAGTTTCAGTTGATCATGAACAACCACGCAAATGAGCCTACTACAAGGTATGGCACGACTATAGATGCAGTGTTCTATAGATATCTTGAAAAACAAAAGACATCTAAAACATTCGTTTCGTACTTCAGCTATCATCGACCGATTGTTAATTTCATCGAATGGAACGCAGCAACGACTGCTACTATAACCGAAGTAACAGATGAAGCAACCAAATACAAGTTATAGAAGAAAATCAAAAGCTACTTTTTTAGTTCTTTTTTTTAATTCTCCACGCCACATATCCCACACGGTATTCTCAAGATGTTGGATGTTTCACATCTACCAGGCGTCCCATGACGGACTGAGAAAAAAAAAATAGTCGAAAAAAAAATCCATGAACATCATAATTTATGTACATTGGTAAGTGATATTGTTGTTTCCCGTGTAAAAAAAATATCGTCTATATAAATTTGTTATAAATCTACGAGAGAAGATCTATGAGAAGTCCACTAACTGGGACGATTGTAGACTTCGATGTAGACTCCGCGATTACCGGAAAAAATCTATATCCTGGCTACATAGGCCTAGATAGATTTATGTAGAGAATCCCTAGACTTTGTTAATAAAAAAAAATTCTCTGACTCCAGATCTATGTAGATCATGATAGATATAACTAAACCACTTTGTGGATGATCCGAAAGTTGATGTGGACGTTCAGAGATCTACGTACATCTATCAACATCTACCTACACGATTTGTGAGATGGTAAAAAAATCATTATCAAGACATCTATGTAGATCTTAATAGATCTATCAAGATGACTTCGTAGATGATCGTGAACCGCTCGGTACGCAAAACCGTTATTTCAATCCATAAAGAGCGACCCCATGTATCATTGTAATAATTGCATTACTTCTATTCTTCGTACAATAACCGCAACCACCGTTCTTACTGCCTCTGTGGAGGACACCATGGCCCGACTTGAAGCAGTATACAGATTTTATACTCTGCTCGCTGCTGCCATGAAAAAATGGTCGCGGCAACAGTATATGAACTGTCACCGGGCTTGAGTGTTTTGCATTATTTCTGACGTATTCATGTTGACATATTCAATGTTTATTACAATCCTACGTACATACCTGTTTTTTTCATACTTCGAAGCCGTTATGGCCGTTCTGCCACGTTGGTCGAAGAAAATCCTTGGTTTGATTTATTTATAACACTCTGTCAAGAGATATAGAGGTACATACATTGGTAAGTACATAGATATCTTATAATATATAAATAATTAATATATATCGCCGTACATTAAATTATTATTTATGACGCCTCATTTTTTTGGTTACCCAATCGAACATTTTTTCCTTGCGTCGGCCATTATAAAGACGAGAAAGAAACAGTATAAAGATGAGTGCATAGTATAACAATGTCGGGAATTAAAACATGAAAGTACGTTCATTCAAATTCCATTTCATTGACTGGTTCAACAACATACAGCTCATGATTAATCTCAGTGTGGAAACAAACATGTTTCAGCTTGTACACTGATATAGCAATCATGTATTCGTCACGTGGCCGATGGCAGAGAAAAATAGAATTAATCATTGTACTACTAAGTGAACTAGCGAACGTATTAACCCCGTCTAGTGGAATCATTATCGCATAAAATGCAGAATTATTATCGCATTTTCTGCATATACTATTACATACACAGTCAGACAGCTTTACAAAAGAGTGTATAATGCCTATGTTCCGTACACCACCCAAATCAAAAGTTGCAAACGATGAATTATATTTTCTCAAACGCGTGTAGCTTTCTGAGTTATAAAATATCCCATCTTTTAATATTCTCGTGAAACTATGCATAATATTTCTGATAGGAATACCGCTACGAGCCAATGTGACGAAAATTATGTCTGTAGGATGAACGATTTGCTCCAATTTCCCAATGATGAACAATGCGTCCGTGATACGAGAAGTTTTTCTCCTTCGTTTACTTAATTTACTGAGTCTATCGCAGAACGTTTCAAGATCACTTTGTGGAATTAAAAATTTTGATTTGAGTTGGTCTAAATTAATGAAGATGGATACAGAGCTACATATTTGAAGTGGAGCATAACGAGTACCATGGACGAGACTTTTAAGCATGCCGTTCGCATCTTCGAATGGAAAACATGACGTTACCCACAATGGCCCGAATTTTTTGACAACGTCCGGCAAGTGCAGCAAGAGATGTATATTAGACGTCATATGTCGAAGTCCATAAAGTTTTTCGAATCGTTTTACATACTGCTTCAGAGCACGTGACGCATTGTCTATCATCTCGATCGATATACTAGGTTGATTTAGGGTTGTTATGGCAAAAACAAGGAGCTTTTAATGATCGAAATATTCTGGTTCCATTATGTCCTTTAAGATTGGAAGTGAATAATATAGAAACCAAATCTTGAATTCTGATGCTTTCCAGTAAGCATAATCCGAAATGCGGCGAAGAATTCTTTGAATCATAGCTGGAGGTGCGACTGAGATTCTGCTATCCACAAGATTTCTAAATCTGGATAAAGAGAACACACAACCAGCATATGTTACTGTTAATACAAGAGTGATTGTAAGGAGAGTGGGCAGGAAAAAGACCCGACGTCGTTCGTTTGTTTGGTAAAGAAGAAATAAATATCTCTTCTTTACCAAACAAACGAACGACGTCGGGTCTTTTTCCTGCCCACTCTCCTTACAATCACTCTTGTATTAACAGGTTATGGGCCCAGTCACCCATCCTGTGCAAAAGTGAGCGAGAGTGAGAGGAAAAGAACGTTCGAGAAGCCTCGCGAGAAAACGTGGTGGTGAGATCGGCCATCTTGGTCGAGCGCGAGTCTGCGATATCGAGCACGTGCGAGCAAGTAATTCGTATCCACGATGTCTGACGGCATCTCAGCGAGGAATATCAAGAGATTTGATGGATCAAATTTTCAAGGATGGAAAGTGGCAGTGAATTCGTTATTGGTAGCAAATGACATAAAGGACGTGGTAGACGGCACAAGAACGATGCCACAGGTCGTCGAGGGTCACGAAGCCGAAGCAAAGCTATGGGTGCGCGACAATGCAAAAGCTCAATTCTTGATTCTGTCCACGATCGAAGACGAGCAACAAAGTATCGTTCTAGCGTGCACAAGTGCGAAAGCAATGTGGGACAAGTTATGTTCAGTGCACGAGCAAAAATCCATAACGAATAAAATCGGTCTCCTGCAAAAGTTTCACGAACACAGAATGGGTTTAGACGATACAGCGCTAAAACACGTGTCGACGTTAATGAACATGGCGAGCCAACTTCGAGACATTGGTGTGATAATGGACGATGACATGTTAATGGCGAAGATATTGGCCAGTTTAACGCCCAAGTTCAGTCTAGTACGGGCTGCGTGGGAGAGCGTCGAGCCCGCACGACAGACGTTGGACTACCTCCACGAGAGATTGATTCGTGAGGACGCGAGACTCAGTGAGGAAGGCGATGCAGCGATTGCATTAGCGGCGACCAAGTTCGAGAGGAACAAAAAGATGCCGCGAGCACAAAAAAGGGACATCGAGTGTTACCGGTGTCACGAAAAGGGACATTTCGCGCGTGAGTGCAACAGCGATCATCAAAGGACGGAAAACAGAAACTACTCTCGTGACGATTGTGCGCTCGTAGCGGAAAAAGGAGCAAAAAAGAGAAAACCACGTGTACCAGTGAACAAGACTCGAAGTGCTCCAATAAATGGCGCGGGAGATCAGGCCGAATTCACAGGTAAGCAATTGAGAGAATTGCTCTCGGCAAGTCAGAGTGAGTCCTGGCTTACCGACAGTGGGGCATCGCGTCATATAACATACCGACGCGAGTGGCTTACCGATTATCGAGAGAATAGAGCCGGTGATGTGATAGCGCTTGGTGATAACGGACAATGCGAGATTATCGGCGAAGGGACAGTGAAAATAAAGAAACTAATAGATGGTGTATGGGAGGACGGTCATATCGAAAACGTGTTATACGTACCGAAACTCCGGAAAAACCTTCTTTCAGTTGGTGTTTGCACACGTAAAGGTATTGAGGTGAGATTCCGAGATAATTACGTCAGACTAATCCACAATAATAAAATAATCGCATCGGGTGCAAAACAAAGCAATGACGTGTTCCGTATGTTCATTAAAGTGGTAAAACAGGGTAGTGTCGAAGAGGCTAATGTGTCAACAACAAATATGAGTGTGTGGCACGAGAGACTGGGACATGTGGGAAAGCGTGCGATACACGAAATGGCAAAAAAGGGGCTCGTGAGCGGTGTACCGATAACAAGAAACAATGATTTCTTCTGCGAGCCGTGCCAGTTCGGAAAGGCACACCGGTTGTCATTCAAACAAAAGATGGTGCGTGCATCGACGGAACCCGGGGAGCTCATACATACGGACGTGTGTGGTCCTATGTCAGTAGAGTCAGTTCGCGGTTCGAGATACTTTCTAACGTTTAAAGACGACGCGAGTGGATACCGGTACGTGTATTTCCTGCGACAAAAATCAGACGTGCTTGAGAAATTCAAAGAGTTCGAGAAATTGGTATCGAACAAATTCGGTCGATCGATGCGAGCCCTGAGATCGGACAACGGATTAGAATTCTGCAACAAAAAAATGACCGAGTATCTCGTGTTGCGTGGAATTAAGAAGGAAAACACGGCGCCGTATACACCTCAACAAAACGGAAAAGCGGAACGCGAGAATCGCACAATTGTTGAGAGCGCGCGAACGATGATTCACGCGAAAAATTTGCCCATGAGTCTGTGGGCAGAAGCGGTAAATTCGGCAGTTTACGTGCTAAACAGAACGGTGTGGTCGACAAACGGCGTTACGCCATACGAGAAATGGATAGGGAAAGTGCCGGACCTAAAGCACCTACGAATCTTCGGGTCAGATGCATTTGTACACGTACCGAAACAATTTACAAAAAAGTTCGACGCTCGTGCGCGGAAAACAATTCTGGTCGGGTACGAGGGCGACTCCGCAAATTATCGTTTATACGATCCGGTGTCGAAAAAGGTAAGCATATCAAGAGACGTGATCTTTCGCGAGCGAATCGGAAAATTCAACGAACAAGCGGAAGACGGTGACAACGATGAGGAAACAATATTACCGAAAAACCAAGGCGTCGAGGAAGTCGAGGAAGAGGATGACGGGGACAACGAAATTATCCCGGAAGACGAGGAGATCGAAAACAACGAGGCTGGACAACAGCAACAAACGCCGCATGCACTGAGAGACCGATCGTTGATACGGACCCCAGCGAGATACACGGTAGATATGGCGGAATACGTCACCCCAAACTCGTATGAAGAAGCAACAAGGGGCGAGGACGCCGAAAAATGGCAAAAAGCAATCGACGAGGAGCTAAACGCACACGAAGAAAACAAGACGTGGTCACTCGTACCGAGAACATCGGAAACAAACACAATCGACTCGAAATGGGTGTTTCGAGTGAAAACTGACCCAGAAGGAAAATCAGATCGTTTCAAAGCGAGACTGTGTGCACGAGGCTTCATGCAGAAGCACGGGATAGACTACACCGAGACGTTCGCACCCGTGGTACGATACGATTCGCTGCGAGTTGTTCTCGCGATCGTCGCGACAAAGGATCTCGAATTAACCCAATTCGATGTACAAACAGCCTTTTTGTATGGACAGTTGGAAGAGACGATTTACATGGAACTACCGGACGGACTCAAAGAAATCAAGAACCAAGGAAACGTGATATGTAAACTTGAAAAGTCGTTGTACGGCCTCAAGCAGGCTCCGAGGTGTTGGAACCGTAGGTTCACCCAGTTTCTGAAAGAATTCAAGTTAAAAGAGTGCGAGGCCGATCCGTGCGTGTTCGTCGGTCAGTTCGAAAGTGAACCCGTTTATTTAGCTTTATTTGTCGACGATGGACTCGTGGCAGCAAGTTCACAAAAGACCTTAGATTGTATCGTTAGTCGATTAAACAGTGTGTTCAAGGTAACGATAGGTGACTCGAGTATGTTCGTCGGGCTACAGATAGTCAGGGAGAGAAAAGAAAAAACCGTAATAATACACCAAAGTCTGTATACGAGAAAAATAATCGAAAAATTTCGAATGGTGGACGCGAAAGCCGTGAGTGTACCGGCGGATCCACACGTAACGTTATCTCCATCAGAGAAAGATGAAAAGATATCGAGTAACGTGCCGTTTCGAGAGGCCGTAGGTTCTCTCGTATTTCTAGCGACAGTGTCGCGCCCGGACATAGCGTACGCGGTAAATTCAGTGAGCAAACATCTAGCGAATCACAACGACGAGCACTGGCGAGCGGTAAAGCGCATCCTCGCGTACTTGAACGGCACAATTAATCTCGGGATAATGTATAAAAACGGCGGTAGCAACCTCGACTTGATCGGTTTCTCAGACGCGGACTACGCGGGTGATGCAGAAACGAGGCGATCAACTACCGGTTATGTCTTTTGCCTAGCAAATGGTGCGGTTACATGGTCTTCACAAAGACAAAAGATGGTAACCTTGAGCACAACCGAAGCAGAATATGTAGCTGCGTCTACAGCCGCGCGGGAAGCAATATGGTTGAGAAAATTGTTGTCTGATATCGGATGTCCATGTGCCAACGAGACTACACTTTATGTAGATAACCAAAGTGCAATCAAACTAGTCAAAAACCCAGTATTTCATAAAAGAACCAAGCACATAGACATTCGATATCACTTTATTCGAGAAAAGACTGAAAGCAAAGAAATCAAAATTGAATACGTTCCGTCCGAAAACCAGCGAGCCGATATTCTCACAAAAGCTGTACCGAAAAATCGATTTAAAAAACTGTATGAGGATATGAATATGCTGCCGGTCAACGTTAAACGCTCAAACGGCGGTAGTGCTGAGAATGATTTTCGCATTTAAGCGTCGACTCTACCGTCGTACTGCTCGAACCGACTGTACGGAGAAACATCGAGAAGCGCTGTGCGCACGCAGCGTCTACGAAACAGACTTCGGGAATTCTCGAAGTCTGTTTCGTAGACGCTGCGTGCGCACAGCGCTTCTCGATGTTTCTCCGTACAGTCGGTTCGAGCAGTACGACGGTACAGTCGACGCTTAAATGCGAAAATCATTCTCAGCAGTTACATCAAACCACAGCATCATAAGTTTTTTCACGACCCCTAGATAAACACAGTGCATGACGTCGATGGAAGTGGTTGCGATATAATCATAACAGATTTGACTAATGACTGAAGGTCCTTTTACCCCTTCGACTATGTGCTGCCCCTCGAATGCTTCTCTCGCACTGATACTAGACGCATTAGAAGTTCTTAAATTTAAAGGATCAACATATGGGTATACTTGAACGTTATCATGTCTAATACTTCGAATTGTACACTTCGGACAGCCAAAAGTTCCATTGTACTGTAGCATGCACAGAAACAAAGCCTTCGCAGGTGAATCGCATGTGCCGCACATAACGATACCTCTAACTCGCACATGGATTTCCATATCGGGTACCTCAAAGTCCAGTCCTCTATATAGGTTCAAAAGTGGTTCCCGAAATGTATCGGTGAACAAATTTGCTTCGGGCTTTTTTTCTCCAAACCAAATACCAGCCAGAATAAGGTTTTCGCGATTAACCCGTTTTTTATAGGGCAATTCGTTAATGACAAAGTAGAAAGGCCAAATATTGAACTTGGATGATTTGAAGAGAGCTATTCCGTCTGTGTTCCAGGTGAGAGAAATATTGGAAGCATTTGCAAGGAAACCATGATCTATCAATTTTTTATAAATTTCACCATCGTATATATCCTCTAAATTGTCAGCAAATTTTTTTTGACGATTAAAGCGATAATCAAGATTTCTATAAAAACCTGGTCTCTTGAATAACTTTCTGATTTGATCGATGATTGGAATTTCGATAAAATAACTAGTAGCGGTATTTCCCGGGCATCTATTACACGGAGAATTTGTTGACAACAATTTAGCGAAACATGCCGAGCAATAAAAATGTCGGATAATCGGGGACTTGACATTCGCAAAGAATTGTTTAAACCGATATAACGTTTTGCAACAGTGATTGGGTGATGGACAATGCATAGACAGCAGTGCCAACAGATCCGTTAAACACGATCCTGAAATCTTGTGTCGCAGAGAAAAGACTAATATCGATAAAATACTCTGCGCAACAGTAATAACAGCTCCTGGGTATAGCGAACGATTACTTTCATCTTCATTTTCGAGGTTATCTTCTTCTGATTCTGAATCCGATTCAGTTTCCTCCGAGTCAGTTTCATCACTGTTGATAGCATATTCTAAATTGTCGTCACTGTTGTCATTGTGCTCCTCGCCTATGAAGACATAGAACAGGAATAGTACTCGACAAAACGATTCGTCTCATTTATTACAAAATACAACAGAAGAATGAGGCGACGACGAGAGCCCTTCAGTGAGCCACAGCGAAAGAAGTAGAAAGCGGGACGATGGAAAAAAGTGCAAATTGAAAACGTCTTCCTTGTAAAATTTGTAAGTCCATAAGCTGTATTAAAACCGAGTACTCCATTTTTTTAGACGACGCAAATTATTGATTTAAGATCAAAGTTTTTGTTAACGTCAATTTGACTGAAATTAGCAAAAAAAAATATCGGATTAAAAAAAACAAATCACTTTTTAATAGAATTCTTTAATCACTGAGCAAGTAAACTAAGTTCGGGCTCATGCTCTAGATATTTTTTAAAATGTTGGTTTTGCACACAGAATTGGTAGCAAAATTAAAAAGGCGTACCATTATTTCGCCTCTCGCCGACAAAGGTTTACGAGCAAGATGAAATAATAAGGAAGCAATGTACACATTTTTAATTAACACGTTATTTTCGGAGTTTCACCGTTCCACCGACTCTCACAAAATTCGATACGAAATATCGTTCAATGATCCTCTATTCGTACAAAGAAATTTAACCCAATATCTCAAAACATGCGGAAATTAGAGCGATCGCCGGCATTGTTTTAAGTATAACAAATTTTATATAATATGAACCCATTTACCGATTCTGTTCAAATTCAATACTGAAGACTGTTGACCCCTAGCTTATTTGTATGGCAAGTACAGGCACAATAGTCACAAATTTACGAAAGTTATAGCAAACATATCATTTCCGATAAGTATTTAAAATTTTTAAAATATCAACATTTCCTACATCCGAATCTTTTTCAATGGTTGCCAAATTCAATGCCAAACATCCTTTGCCCGTAGCCTACTTGTGTAAAAAAAGTCGACCCGATAGTTTACAATTTACGAAAGCTACAACGACTGCTGATAATCAAACTAATTCAAAATTTCATATCTGAAATTTTTAGGCAGTTTTGACAAAAATTGTAACAAACCTTCAGGGTCTGCTGTTCTACTTGTCAGCGAAATTTAGACACGATTACTTCATGCATTCTCAATATATATCGAGACCTGTACAGAGACATATATAGATCTGTTTGAATTTTGGCAGGACTGCACATCCATGCTTCCCATACATATACGCACACACACGCATACATACAATTACTGAAAGTTGCATACATACACCATACTAAAAGAAAGAAAATTACGAATGATGATGGTTATCGACCTGTCGATTCGAGTTGAAATGCCTCACCCTTCAAACAATTTGATTAAGGAATCTCCGGTAAATTTGTTGGTATTCGAAATTAATTTGTAGATTTTTCTAAATAGATATGAATTTGTGAATATTTTTCTCTTCGTCGAAATTCCAGTATTCCTGAATTTTTAGAGGATATATTCATGAATCTATTCATTGAATGACGCGAGTATTTTTGAAGTGGAACATTTTTTTTTTTTTTTTTTTTTATAACTTTTCCAGCCTCTAACTATAAGCTGCCATTAATATGGCATTAAATAGCTTGTTTGAGGTGTGGTTTGTTTCGGTTTAGAGGGCACATCCAACGATTTGCTCCGCTCTATTTTTCACCTTTGGTTTCATAACCATACCATACATACATACATGTTTCATGCATCCGTACACTCATTCTTACATTCTCACACACTATTCTCGCACTTAAAGTTTACTACTTCATCGCGCAGTTACACAGCGTGAAATCTCTGTCGTAGGTCCATTGGTTTAAACTTTTTGAGCCTTCTGGCGACATCTCCTCTGTTAAGAAGATTGTGTGCTAGCTCATTGGGGTGGCTCGTGAGCCTCTGCTCGTAGCTCGTGCATAGCTTCAGAGCTGCGGCCTTCACTGTGTCGATTCCTAGATCTTTATGGAGGTTGACATTTGAGATATACCATGGCGCATCAGCAATCGTCCTGAGGGCTTTCGATTGAAATCTTTGTAGAATCTCGATGTTTGAATTACTTGCGGTTCCCCACAGCTGTATGCCATATGCCCAGATAGGCCTCAAAACTGCTTTGTACACCGCAATTTTGTTCCAGAGTGACAGCTTGGACCTCCTGCCCAGGAGCCAGTACATTTTCCTTAATCGCATGTCCAGTTCCCTCCTTTTTTTTCGAATGTGGCTAGCCCACGTGAGCCTTTTGTCATAATGCAGTCCAAGATACTTTACTTCACTGACTCTTGGGAGGGGATGACCATTCAGCGTAACCATCGGGCACTCCTTTTTCCTCATGGTGAAAGTAATATGCACCGATTTTGTCGCACTGGCTTGGAGTCTCCATTTCTCTAGCCATGACTGTACTTCATTGAGCCCTTTTTGGAGTTTCCTCGATGCTTTAACCTCGTTTCTGTGCGTGACCATGATTGCTGTGTCGTCGGCAAACGTTGCCACGACGGTGTTGCGTCGCACCGGTAGATCGGCTGTAAACAGCGTGTACAGCACTGGGCCTAGCACACTTCCTTGCGGAACCCCGGATTTTATTGGGTAGAGGTCTGTGTCTTCCGCTCCGTGTTTCACCTGGAATGTCCGGTCGTTTAAGTACGATTTTAAAGGCAAATAGAATTTTGGAATAGCCTGTTTGATTTTGTAGAGCAGCCCAAGATGCCACACTTTATCAAAAGCCTGCTGGATATCTAAGAACACTGATATCTAAGAACACTGCTGAGCAAAACTTTCTCTCTTCGAGTGCGTTGGCTATGGTATTGTATACTCTATTGGCCTGCTCCACTGTTGAGTGTCTGCTTCTGAAACCAAATTGATGGTCTGGTATAATATTCCGTTCTTCTATTTGTACTTTCATTCTCCTTAGCAGCAGTTTCTCAAAAATTATGGATATAACCGGCAGCAAACTTATTGGCCTATACGAGGTAACATCGTTTGGCGGTTTACCCGGTTTTGGTAGCATAATGATCTGTGCGACTTTCCATTGACTGGGTATATACGCCGTTCGGAGGACCGCATTAAACAGCCTCGTGAGAAACACGACCCCTTTTTTGGGCAGTTTCTTGAGCAGGAAACCAGTTATGATATCGTAACCCGGAGCTTTCTTTGGATTCAGTTCCTTATTGATTACGTAGCTTATTTCGGCCGGCGAGATATGCTTAATCGGCATTTCCATCGGCAGAGGGCTGTCGAGAAACTCCTCGACTTCTACGACGTTTTGCTGCGACTGAATTGATGTAAACACTCTTTCCAGATGTTCCGCGAACGTTACCGCTTTTTCCAAATCGCTCTGCGCCCATTCTCCGTTCGATTTTCTGATTGGAGGGTTGCAATTTTGCGCGGTGTTTATTCTTTTGGTCACTTTCCATAGCGAATATTCCGTGGCTGCCGTGTTAGATAACTTGGCCAGGTACGTTTCGAGGCTGCTGTTGTTGTGCTGCGAGATCAATTTTTTTAGTTCCCGGGTCTCTCTGTTGAAACTTCTTTTGTCACCAATGCTTCTGCTCAGCTGCCACTGTCTCCTGGCTCGTCTTTTTGTCGCTATTTTCCTTCGAATTTCCTCTGGGAGCATTACAACGTCGTAGCTTTCCGCTGTTGTTGGAGTAGACTCCCAGGCTGCTCTCTGGATTAGACGCGTAAACTGTTCAGTAGCGTCGTCTATGTTTGGTCCATTTTTTAGTGGAATCTTTAGGTCCACATTTTCGCTTATTATTTCGTGGAAGGCCGGCCAATCAGTTTTCCTGTTATATAATGACAAGCGTTTCTCTTTAGTTAATACTTCACTACTTAAGGTTAGGGTTACCGGTGTATGATCCGACGATAAATCCAGGCTTGTATCTATGTTTGTGTATGTTCTTGCGATTCCTTTGGCTATGAAGAAATCCAGTACGTCCGGTATTTTATTCCTGTCAGTTGGCCAGTACGTTGGTTGGCCTGCCGAGAGATGAATGCAGTTGCAGTCTGTCGTCGCTTTAATTAATTCTCGTCCCCTGGTTGTTGTTAACCTCGATCCCCATGCGTGGTGCTTTGCATTATAGTCGCCTCCTGCAAGAAATCGTGGTCCCAGGCTCTGTAAAAATTCTTTGAATTTATTATTCTTAATACTGTGTCTTGGTGGGCAGTACACCGCTGCAAGAACTGTAGGGCCAAGTTTCTTATCCTCGACAACAATTTTTGTCGCCTGGAGAAAATCTTTGTCGTGTGGGCGCAACTCGTGGTGTTTGATGGTTTTTTTTATTAGTATGGCTGTTCCTCCGTGCGCTGTACCATCCGGATGCTCAGTGCTGTAGACATTGTAGCCATGCACTTTCAAGTGGCTTCTGTCAGTAAAATGACTCTCCGTGATCAATATAACGTCGACTTTGTTTGCTTGCAGAAATGCTACTAGTTCCTGCCGATGTTGGGCCAGCCCATTGGCATTCCATAACACTATTTTGTACGAAGTGAAGCTAATTTCCGGCAAACTTCGTTAGTACTGCTGTTAGCAGATTTAACATGGTTTTAAGCAATTCGTTTTGTTGCGTTAGCGCGAATCTGAATTCGTTGAAAGACTTCTCGAGGATGTTAATAATTGTCGAATTATCATTGGAAACGCTTTGGTTGTTACCTGCTCTTGCTCCTGTCGCCTGAGCATAGCTACGAGTTGGCCGGGTTTCACCAGTTTGCTCGCTAGCCGGTTGCTGGTTATACTGTTCGTCTGCCCTTTGTGCGTCCTGCCTTGGCCGAGATCGAAGCCAGTGCGGTTTTTGCGCGCTCAAGTTCCTTTTCTCTAGTATACTCTGGTATACACGGCAACCTTTGTAACTCGCTGGATGATCACCTTCACAAAGCACGCACTTTGCTGGTAGCTCACTTGATTTTTTGCACGATGATGTATTGTGCTCGTCTCCGCATTTGACGCATCGGAATTGTCTGCGACAGTAGCTCTTCGTATGACCATAGCGCTGACATCTGGTGCATTGAGCTAACGTTGACTTTTTCCTCGGTGGTTCAATTTCGATTTTGGCGTTAAGGAGCACATCGACGCCATATATTTCTTTGTTGTTGGGTCTAGGCTCCAGATCCACGAAGAAAAGGGGTAACGGTTCTTTTGTTTTCCCGTGTCTGACATTTATAATGTTACGTACTTGATGCCCCAATTCTTCTATGGCACTTTTTATTTCATCGATGGGAGTGAAGTGGAAAATGGAAACTTTCTGCAAAACCATACCTGAAATTTGTAACTTTTCATCCATTGGTGAACAAAAATGTGAAGAGATAAAATTCTTTCCGAAATTCGTATGTATTTAGAAAATGTAATAATTTCATTTCATGCTACCACAAAAAATGTTATTGTACGTAATGGTGTTCTTAGTATCTTTAATATGGTAATATGGGTTTGTATTACGAAGACAAACGTGCGCGAAGAAAGAAAACCCGAGAACGAGTTACGTGGGACAAGGCAGAGGAAGACAAGAAGACGTAAATCGAACAAAATCGAGAGGTTAAACCGGCGAGAGGATTTAGAGGAGAGGAGGTCAACGGCAAAAATCAATGGCAAAAAAAGGATCAAGAGATCGACCGACAATAACCAGAAAACCAGACCAAGAGGACGAGGCCGTTACAAAGAATCGACACAACGAAATAAAAAGGCCAGTGGAAGACCAAACGAGAATACGTAAATGGGGAATGAGAACAAGACATCAATATAATTACAGAATAAGTAAAAGGAAGGACAAGACAATGAGTGATCAGATGGAGAAACCGAAAGGGCAAAACAACAGGATAGTGCTAATAATGGGATGCGAGTGAGAGGACGGGGGGATCATGTGATAAAGGCGATGGAATATCATGGCACGAGGATGATGGAAAGAATATTGAAGTTAATAATATTAAAAATCAGACGTCGACGGATTCTGCGACCAGAAGGCGATAGAGAGAAAGTTGGTGACGAGTGAATATGATCATAAGAAAAATAATAGCATACCTCCCATTGCTATATCGATATGACCGTCGAACTCCATACGATCACTATTATCGTGAATCTCTTCAGGACCTTCTGAATCGGTTTCATTTTGTTCCAGACTTTGTATTGATTCTTCATCATGAAATAAATCATGACTGCTCTCAATTCCATCTTCCGAACTTGATTCCTTAGTGATCGCAGTCCATGCGCGATGCTTGGAGCTTTTTGAATACTTCTCGAATTCAATCGTTCGTTTCGACATGATACTGGAATGTTTTCAAATTATAGGAAATGTCCAGTTGAAACTAAAAAAATTCTCACGGGTAACGTTTTTTTGCGCTATTTTTCCAAAATCCACGCAGACAGACAATAGAAATAAATTACGTGACATTTTTTAGTCAAAGAAGTATGATGGAAAACAGTTGAATGCTTCAAAGAAGTGAAGACTGGTTGAGCGATACAGCAAGCATGCGACGATTTTGCGTTACCAGCTTCGTGTTTATCAAACAAAAGATAACACTGGTATCATCGTGCGATCATGGAGCGAGAATCCGAAGAAAAAAAATTTGCCTTGGAGTTATGGATGCATGGGTCCAGAACAACAAGCATTATCGAATCCACCGATATTAAGATAGGGAAAAAAACGGGATGACGGCAAAGTGGGGGAAGAAATATTACCCTGTCAAAATATTACGGGAAAGCAGTGAGTGCAGCATTCAATTGAAATTTTATAAATTATTTTTTAAACGACGATTAACGACGATTAACGACGATTAACGAAGAAAATGCAGGAACAAAACTAACATGATTGCGACGACAAGACCGTAACGATAACAAATGCAAACAAAAATAATTACTACGATACTACAACGCAGTATGATAGGGCCAAGACAAGACTAGATAAAATCATAATAGCTTTACTTTTCAGAGTACGTCCAAACTAAATCAAAAAAAAAATTTTCGATAGAAAAATTCGATCGTTGCCTAACACAGATGTGCAATACTCTACGCAGACCGGAATTGAAAAAAAGGGAACAAACAAATACGGACAGAGTTAATGAATTAATGGGAAGAAAATGTAGATCGAAAAATATTATCGGAATCGACGTGACAGAAAACGAAAAACTACAAGCACTGGAAAGACAGCGTAGCGACAGAGCGGAAAAAGAAGCTAAGGTACCACAGAAAAAAATCAGAAAGACAATAGATGAGGAGAAATGCCAACAAAAAATGATAAAACTACCAGAAGGTACAGCATTACAAGCGCTGGAAGGAAGTCAGTGGGATACAGATGAGAATAGAGCTAAGGAATTAGAAGGCAAAAACCAAAAATTAATAGAAGACCATCGTGACTATCAAAAAGTCATGAAATTACAAGAAGGCACAGAACTACAAGCGCTGGAAAGAAAGTATAGGGATAGAAAGAAGGAAAAAGCAAAGGCACGACATGAAAAAACGAAAAAGGCAGCACAGGAGGAGATGAACCTACAAAGAGCGAGTATAGAATCCCCAGTGCTGAAAAGACAGCGTAGGGTTACAGAGGAGAAGAAACTAAAATCACGGTATGGGATAAGCAGAAAGGGACGAGAAATAGAAAATGATCAGCACAAAACAATCGTAATGACAGAAAATGAAAAACTACAAGCGCTGGAAAGAAAGCATAGAGATAGAGAGGATAAAGAATCTGAAGTACTACAGAAAAAAATTAAAAAGATAATAGAAGAAGAGAATTACCGACAAAACAATAACAAACTACGAGAAGGAAAAAAATTACAAGGGTCTGAAGGAAAACGTTGGGATAGAGAGGAGAATAGAGTTAAAGCATTAGACGACAAAAACAAAAAGACAATAGAAGAGGACCGACACCAACAAACAAATACCAAATTACGAGAAGGCAACGATCTTCAAGCGCTGTCAAGTAACTATAAGGATAGTGAGAAGGAGGATGGTATGGCACGGGATAAAAAAAGCAGGAAGAGAACAGAAGAGGAGAAAGGCCGCCAGAGACAGATTGATTTACTTCAACATGAGATGCAAATACAATTATCCAAAGAACGATGCAATATGAAAGAAAAAGAAAAGGTGAAAGAATCGACGGAATCCGAACACCAAAAAAAAGAGCATTACCTGGACGAAGATAAGAATCGGTGGAATACGTATGAACCATACCATAACGATAAAAACAAAATTAGTTCTCGAACTAAAGAAAGAACAAAAATGATACAAAGACACAACGAACCGGATCTAAAAAACAAATCTCGACACCTCGGAGGGAGAGATAGACGTGAACAAAGATACATCAAGAAAGGGGAAGATTACCTGCGCGAACGAAAATGGTATGAAATAGACATAAGAAAACAAGACTGGATGCAGAGGGCGCAGAAACGGAAGAGGGATGAGAGCTACCAAGAATATAGGAATAACAAGATAGGAACATGCAGAAATAAAACAGTGAATCACCAACCACCATACCACGATCGAATCACCACCAGTGTAATCATGAAATTGAATTAAATATATAACTTGGCTATTAACTCATAATTGGTAATTTCATAAACTCCGAACCATTATATTTATTCTCACTGAATTGTACATCGAACATATCGTTTAGCCTCATTCCGGCCGTATAGAAAGTTTTACTTTAATAGTTCTAATTTGCTTGAGTGATAAACGTTACGTCCAATTTAAAAAAAAATTACAATATCATAAATTCCTAACCTATTTATCGAGTTTTGCCGAATCCAATACCAAACGTACGTATTCCCTATTTGTGTGCAAATGGTTGGCATCATAACCACAAAATGACGACAATCAGAGCGATCATAGAGATTTTTCGGAGAATAAAAAGTCATACAATCTGGCTGAAATATCGAAAAAGCGTGTTGTTTTGTAAATTGCAAAAAAAAATTTCATTACAAATCCTAAACAACAAATTGTCCGAAATGAATTTCTAGTTATGTATCAAAATATTTAGGTCGGCACATAAATAATGGTGGGCGATGTTATTTTTAAACATCTATTCACTTTGGATTAACCTGATTAATCAGGTCTACGTAGATCTCTAGACGACGAGGGCAAATTTCTAGACCCTCTATCAAAGCGTCTAAGTATATATATCAAGATCTACATAGACTTATTAACACAAACGTCAACTTTTAAAGCCACCTGCCACGTGATCCATGCACATCTATCGAGATCTACGTAAATCGCGAGTCACGGAAGTGTGCGTATAGAAAACCCCTCGGATGATTTACATAAATCTATATCGATGCACCTAGACTGGCTATACGATTTTTTTGCGATCGTCAAATCTATATCCGAGTCTATGACCGTCCCAGTTGGTGTACTTTTCCTAGACGTTGTCTCGTAGATCCATCACAACTTTACATAGACGAAATTTTTTTTACACGGGTTATTATCTATTTTCATCATTCGAACTAAGCTGGATGCGGAAAGGACAAAAGTGTGGCGTGAATAAAAATGGGCGAGTGAGGGAATAGATCAGAATAAAAAATGGCACATCACAAGAAACGGGGCATATTACTGAAATACTACGGGCGAGTGAGGGAATAGATCAGAATAAAAAATGGCACATCACAAGAAACGGGGCATATTACTGAAATACTGCGGGCGAAAAAAAACGGACGAGTGAGGGAATAGATCAGAATAAAAAATGGCACATCACAAGAAACGGGGCATATTACTGAAGTACTCCGGGCGAAAAAAAACGGGCGAGTGAGGGAATAGATCAGAATAAAAAATGGCACATCACAAGAAACGGGGCATATTCCTGAAATACTCCGGGCGAATCAAAACGGGCGAGTGAGGGAATAGATCAGAATAAAAAAAGGCACATCACAAAAAACGGGGCATATTACTGAAGTACTCCGGGCGAAAAAAAACGGGCGAGTGAGGGAATAGATCAGAATAAAAAATGGCACATCACAAGAAATGGGGCATATTACTGAAATACTCCGGGCAAAAAAAACGGGCGAGTGAGGGAATAGATCAGAATAAAAAATGGCACATCACAAGAAACGGGGCATATTACTGCCACTTGATAAAGGCAATTGAAAAATAATTCAAATACGGTAACCGGAACAATAAAGGACGGTTTATGGACTTTTGGTCAGCCAACCCGGTTTTGTAGATGTCGTACGCATGCATTATATGCAGCCGAAAGTACGCGTTCACCGAGCTTTGAGCAGAGTGGACTGTATGCTTTCGCCCACACTTTTCGAGGTGTGGTTGCGAACGTCGCTATTGAATCGACGGGTTATAATCTGAGTCACCTACTGCATTTGTTAAGAGACTGATAGTAGGGTAGGTTGACGAAAGAAAAATTTTTAAGCCGAATGAATTCACAAAGAACGGTATATCGACTTTTGGTTAGCCAACCCGGTTTTGAAGATGTCGTACGCATGCATTATATGCAGGCGAGAGCACGCGTTCACCGAGCTTTGAGCAGAGTGGACTACATGCTTTTGCCCACGCTTTTCGAGGTGTGGTTGCGAACTTCGCTATTCAATGTACGGGTTATAATCTGAGTCACCTACTGTATTTGTTGAGAAGGTTGGCGGTCAAAACCTGCAGCTGCGTTTAGCGACTGCCACGTCGCTAAACGTCATATTTCTTGAGATATTGAACTTTAACATATGAGTAGTATAAAATTTTTACGGTTCATCGAATCAAACGTTTAAAATTATTGATATTTCATAATATATCACCATACAGTTAAGTAAATATAGTTTTTCCAAAATTAAGATAGTGGAAAAAGATGAAAAATCTATAGTACCTTTATAGTAGGTCAGTAGTATCTTTTTTGTAGGAAATTAAATTTCCAACAAATTTTTAATTTCCATTTTTTTGGTCAAGTTAATTGTTTCGGAGAAAACAGCAAAAAAGCGAGAATTTTTGGTAAAAATCAACTTCAGTGACCCGTACCAACTCACCAGTACAAGTTACACTTTCGCCGCAATAGGCACTTTTGTAAATTGTTATAATCTGAGTAAAACGAGACCAAGAACAATATAATAGCATAAAATGTGGCTGAGTTATAGAATTTTGAAAAAAATAAATAATTCGATTTACGTGTATTTTAGATGGAAAATCTTTTCACGCTAAGGGAAAGTACTTAGAATTAATATTAAGGGCTGTAACTTTTAGGGAATTTTTTTTTCGATATATCTAATAAAATTTCAGATGGGGAGTGAGAAAAAAAAAGTCGAAAAAAAATCACCCCAGTCTGTCTGTATCTCCCCCTCCTAATATAATTTCCGAAACTTTGGGGATATCTGAACATTAGTTTTTCGGAATTTTAAAAATAGTACTACGGACCTTTCGATAAATTATTTTCACGTCTGCGTACTGCTTTCAAATAGTATTTACTACATGATATGAAATGTATATCATTTTGTATCGCTATCCATATTGTTCGATGTTATTTACAGACAATTGTGTACACTTACGTCGGAACAAACTGTACGGAGTCTAAAACTACAACGGCCGCTGAAGTTTTCTTTTTTTTACAGAACCGAAATGTGTGATATGGTTGGAGAATGCTATAACGCACGTATTCGTCCCTTGTGGCCACAATTGCTGCTGCTTGCGATGCGTGGCGGTGCTGAGGGAACAAGACAGGAAGCATTGTCCGAAGTGCCGAGGCGAATTTACGCAAATTATCGCCATCTTTAACGAGCCTCCGAACACGTAAGAGAAATGGCGAAATTGCTTGAGCGTGAGAGGCAAGGAGACTTACGCTAATCAAGCACCCCAAACGTGAGAGACAAGGGGACTCACGATAATCAAGCACCTCGAAGGGAACAGAAACCTACTACGTCCACGTCGTTGTTCCTGGATAACGCTAAAAGTAGGGTAGCGGATAGAAATTTTGTCATCAATGTTATTAAGCCTGAACTTTCCGATAATTTGTTATTCGTTAATCAAGCTTCTTGTACGGAAAAAATTGTGAACGGAATAAAAATAATGAGGCAGCAATGTGCTGCTTTGTGTATATTGTATGTTACATATATATGCACCGTCATATATATCCATTTCAATAAACCGATTCATCAAATTATATACATCACTGACTATAGACAGTTCGTGAATATCGATGCCATGATATGACATATACGATATGGTAGTTTCCGCGCCGAAATAATATTTCCTAGATTGCGTAATCTTTACTGTCTGAAATACGTGGCATAGAAAATTCAACCGGTGTTAAGTGGGGTTTAAATTGAACTTACCGGTTTTATAAGCCAGATGAAAACATTGAATCTCACTGAAACCGCACTGTACGCAGTACAAATGAACTGTAAACTTTTGACTTTTGTACATATTAATTTTCCAAACATGGAAAAGAAATTTCGTATACTGTATATGGTAAAATTAATATGAGTATATTAAATTCTCGACGATTTTCAAGATGGGCCCTGTGGCCGCCATTTTGGTATCAAAATGACAATAAATTTTTTTTTTTATACTTCAATATGTGTTAAATAACCCCTCTGAAAAGAAATCCTATTCCTTTTTTCATATTCCCAAAATAAATCCTCAAAGATAGACGTTCTTCTCTGCCACTAGAGTGGTGTTATATGAGTATATCGGTATAGGAGGAAATGTACTTGCCGCGATGGGTCATTCTCGTTTTATTCTCTTTCGAAAGTTTGCCCGTCGAAATTTTGCCCCTGTCGAAGTTTTGCCCCTGTCGGAGTTTTGCCCCGTCGGAATTTTACCCCGTCGAATTTATACACTGTCGTGTATTTACCCTTTTCGACCTTTTTTTTATCTGAACCTTTTCAGGTATAAAACTTGACCGTTCGGTAACTCGAGTTTCTAACACCACAATTTTTCGGAACTTTACGTTTTCTAATCATTAAAGTACGATTTTTTAAGTTGTAGGATTTTTGATTTTCGATACTTTTTCAGGTCGGTCCCGTAATTATTCTTGTCATCTAATCGTCGATTGTACAACTATTCTTCGCAATGACATTTCTATTGTAAAAATTTCGGATTTTTGAACTTCTAGGATTCTCCCTCATAAATTCAGAGTTTTGCACCGTTGCAGCTTTTACGTGTCGAAACTTCAACCCCGCCCCGATTTATGTGCGGCACAAATTGTTACGGAGGATGGAAGGGAATTGGTCATGGTCGTTGTATATATTTCCCCAAACCAAAAAAGTCACAATTTCATACGATTTTTACACGAAGAACTACTCAAATATAGTCCAGCTGGTTCAATGCTATTAGGAGCAAATTTACATCAACTTGCATTAATTTTAGAAGGGGATTTCAATGTTAATTTTGCCAAATCTGAATCATTGCCACTCATAAATTTTCTCCAAAATGAATTTCAATTGACCATGAACAACCAAGGAAATGAGCCTACTACAAGGTATGTCCCGATTATAGATGCAGTGTTCTATAGATATCTTGGAAACATGACATCTAAAACATTCGTTTCATACTTCAGCTATCATCGCCCGATTGTTAATTTCATCGAATGGAACGCAGCAACGACTGCTACTATAACCGAAGTAACAGATGAAGCAAGCAAATAAAAGTTATAGAAGAAAATCAAAAGCTACTTTTCTTGTTGTTTTTTTTTAATTCTCCACGTCATATATCCCACACGGTATTCTCAAGATGTTGGGTGTTTCACATCTACCAGGCGTCCCATGACGGCTCACTTTTATTTTGATTCTACGCGGTGTCGTTCGCTTTCTTTCTTATTTTGCTTTTCTCTCTCTCTCTCTCTCTCTTTCTCTCTCTATTCTTTTTTCATTTTGTTTCTTGCAATTGCATATCAAAGTTAATATTGTTAATTGCAAATTTTAATCTTTCAATGCATACGGGTTTGTCAAAATACATGCTTCATTTATTTATCTGTTGAATATTGTTACTCTTTCCAGGATGTGGAATATTCTCGTTTTATCATGCGTATTTACTTTAATTGAATTGAAAACATTTCGGATGATTCTGTTTAAAAGAAAAATTGGAAGTAGTATCATAATTTTTACGCCTTCTCTTTAAATTCATTCGCAATCATCATTCATCCTTTTTTTATGCAAAATTTAAATGCAATCTTTCTTTTCAACACACACATTCTGCCTAGATTAATAATTATTAACTATATTTATTACGTTATGGTTTTCCTGAAAATTCCCACGAGCAATAATCGGTCATTTAATGTCTGCAATTAGTTTGTTCATGTTTCGGCTGGTAAAGAAAGAGCTCATTGCTGAGGGCACATTCGTTCGTTATATCGTCCCTCTCTCTCCATCTTTATGACGGGGTCTATGTCCCTCGACGTTGGTGGGTCTTGTATCGCTGTCTCCAGGCGTTGCAGGCTAGCTATTGCCGTATGTAGTGTAGGTGGGAAAGAGATCGTGTTATCCCGCGGTGACTCGCGCGACGAAGACCGCCATGGGCGCAAGGGAAGTTATATTGTCATTCCGGTCCTAGAGACAAAGCTCTCCAGGCCGTGTGTCGTCACACCTATCAAACTCTATGCCATGTCAAACTTTTATAAATATTCTCATCGTTGCTGTTTCGTATTCTGGGTTTGGATAACGTCTCTGTCTCTCAGTGGATGTTTATAACCAATCGATAACATTGATCTCACCAGGGTTTCTCGGAAAAAGTTTGTTGAATTTATAACGGCATCGAATGTTCGGGTGACCATTCGAATTCTTTTTTCAACGAAGATTCCTTGTTTGTTGTATGACCACCGATCTGATTTATTGGCCACGTGCGAGACTCATGCACGCCATCTTTAGCTGTCATGGTATCCATCTCCGTCTTGAATGTTCCACTCTGAATATCGTACTAACAAATTGAGCTCCCCTTAAACAACCGTCACATATGCAATCATGGATAAAACTAACGTTGAAGGCTCGAATAAATAAAACAAAATGTCAAAAGAAATATAATCTCAGAAGAAAAATATATATAACTCTAGATAAAAGCGAGTAACGAATAAACAAATTGACCAATCGGAGCTCATACGAATTCCCACCTTAAGATCTAATAATTTCGCTCGCAAACATACCACGCAATATTTATCTCTATTACCTCTGGCGACCTGACCCAGGTATCATGCTCATGCTTTGACTCTACATTACTGTTACAATACATTTTCACTCGCGCACTTTCGGGAAATATGGTCAAATACTTTTATTGTCCAGAAAAATGAACCACTGTTCTTTTCACTTGTAAAGAAATGCACGCCTTTTATCACCGTCACTCGGGTATATTGGCATACACGCACTGTAGTGTCTGTGAGGGTATCGATGAATCAGTGGCCTGGTAGTAGTGCCACGCGCACATGAAGATTTCGACGCATGGCTCTCACGCTGTGGCACAAAGGCCGACCAACATTTAGAGTAACCCTATGCTATCTCCAAGGTTTTCTCGCTAGCTCAATTCATGTTTTCCTCTCGACGTTGATGATAGAGAAATTGTTATTTTTCACCATCGATATTGCTGGCGCCGTTGTGTCGCCGGCTAGATGTTTACGTTGGTGCGTGACCGTATTGGTGTGGGTGACTAGCTCGATGCATACTCGTACTCTTATTCGGTGTCGAGAGGAGAAAAAAAATGTATCTTCCTCTCTCATGATTGTTCCATTGAGTATCCGAAAATTGCCTTATACTGCCAATTTCGAATAGTTGAAAAATTCCCGAAAGCCGCATGACGGAACAGTGGCCTAGACCGGAAAGTGAGCGTTCTCGGCATTGTACGCGTTCCCACGAAAAAGGTTTGGGCCCAAGGCAGGATTCTGCTGACACCTGAGCTAAGCCAACATTTTCTGATAACAACGTGAAGTAACGTTTATTTATGTAACAATAAAATATTCGACCATATAAACTCGCGCGATACAAAAAAAAAGAAGAATAAGGCAATATTTCCACTTTTCGGAGGCTCAAAGAATTTTTTTAAATATCATCCCCTGCACGCGTAAACGTATACGCACGAATATTATAAAACTCGAAAAGTATACAGTAAACGCGTGTCTAGTAGAGTTTATCCTGGGACAGTGTATTGGATGGAAGCAATTGCCATTCCGCGCCGTAAATGGACCCGGGGCTCATTAGAACCATTATTACCATTTAATCTTAGGGACTGTAATCTCCCAACCTTGGTTGCTCGTGGCGTCCGTACACTCTTTAATGTTCTTCAATTAGTCGTATAATTTTTTTTCACCGTTGGAGGGTTGGGGTTTCGGAGACGCAATCAGCCGTATTTTGGTCTATGAACGAAATATGACCGTGGCATTGATCTGAGAGATCGCGTATCTTCGTTCCGGCCTGAGGATAAAAAAAGAAGAAAAATCATTCACCGAACAAATGCATGCACTTTCTAATTTCGAAAACAATCGATCGTCTCGTGAAGAGTTGTTTTTTTTCTTCTGATTATTTTAAATTGTACTAACCTTAATAACGCAATCCATAGATTTTTCATCATTGGTGATATTGGTAACGAGTTTACCGTTCATGAATATACGTAAGTCTGTGTGATTGACCTGATTCTTAGCCTGGCCATTGAAATCCTCCGTATAGGTGGTGACTTTTGTTGCACATTTACCGAAGGACAGTTTCTCCGACAACGCGTCCACCGTCGAGATTACTGATTCATCGCAATCGGATTCCTGCTTCACCTCTACGCAAAATGTCCAGGGTAGACTGTCATTGAACCTGACGCTAGTAATCTAACAATTGTACGTAAAAATAAATATGTATATAAATCGCTGAAACTCGACAGGGCGAATAAAACTCAATTTATGTAGGTTTTCATGTTCCAGATATGATAATGCACGTGATGAAATAAAATTATCGAGGTGTCATCAGGACGGACACGAAGGAACTCGGTGATGGTTGTAGAAAATTGGGAAAGTTGCCTTTTCGAACAAGACACCATTTAATATTCATCAATATTTTTTTATAATTTCGCACTACCTTCATAAATTTGACGTATGAAAAAGATAATAAAGGGTGAAAAGAGGACAAGAAAAAAGAACATTTTAATCGAGTTTTGATATAAGTGCAAATTTTTGAAGCTTTGAGCGACCTCAAAATATTTTTTCATCCGGCTGAATTCATTGCGAGGATTTAGTTTCTCATAATGAGAAATGAATTTTTTAATTGGTACTTGAAATGGAAAAAATGAAGGTGACAATATTGTCGCCCTAATTGTACATATAGGCTGCCCCTGTTTGAGGAAGCTAAAATGAAGGAAACCATCTTGCTCATAGAGGAAGGCTTGTAAATCTTCGACAACGTGGAGAAAGCGATGTGCCAGTTTGAAACTTTTTTTCTCTGTCGTATTGAACTTACGTTGTGAAGTTCAATACGATCCCACTTTTCTACAAGATGTGTGTAATTCGTCTCGGTGTTGATTCGGAGGAGTGCCAACTTTTTCTTTGTCCTGTTGGCATTGTCGCTGATCATCTGTTTCAGCGATTTTGGAGAGGCATCTTGACACCCGTTCACTTCGCGGATATGTCCGTGCGAGAGGATTCGAATTTTGGGCGCAAGCAGTCAGTCGCGTTTTTGAAAACAGTACGATTCGCAGTGTTAACAATTGCCGAAATACTTTCCATGATTTTGGTGGCAACACGATGTGCCTCGGCTTCGGACTGGTTATAGAAACCAAAAAAAAAACCTCTTTCACTGAATGAACGTATGGATTATTTTGAAAAATTTCGAGAAATAAAAACGAACGAGCGGAGATCTCTTCTCTTTCTTTTCTCATCATTAAAAATTGTACAAACCGATCTCATGGAGTTCATACGCCTGAATAAGTTAATGAAAAAACCAGTGGCCCTGTCCCATGTATTTGTCATCATTTTATGAAGTGCCCCGATTATTTTCATCGTGTCGTTGTTTATTTTCTCTTTGTAATTTTTCGGGGGAGGCGGCATTGATTGACGTACATGTGGTGTTATTGACCATGACGGAACTATATAGGGATAACGAATCAATGCACAGTAAAACGCACCGTGTCAAATTCGTTTCGGAAGTACTGACGATAGCATGACGTGGCGTCGTATCCTAGTGTTTGACGAAATTAACAAATATTACATTAACAAATATATGCAATATGAATTCGTTATATTCGATATAGTTCATCGCGTTGATGCATACACGACGAAGAGTTTTTTCTTACCAGTAGGAATTCGGTTTTCATTAAATAGTGATTATTTTATTAAAAATGACGAATCGGTGTGTGATACCATATTTCAATACCGTTAGAAAACTAAAGAAAATGTTTGGACTTAATTCTTACACCTTTATTTATCCCTGTAAAGATCATTGATCCCAAAATACTATCGTATGCGATAATTTACTATTTAAGATTATGAATGAGGCAATATACTCGCCAGGAAAATTAAAAACTGGAAACGAAATTTGTTGTCACGAAAAAAATTGTCTAAATTAACTAATGAATATATCTTATGTAAATGGAGTATAACTCAATATTATAATTTTTCACTTTGTACTATTTTTTCTCATGCTACTAAATACTGTCCATTTCGGAATATTGACAAATTCAGATAAAGAGAAAAATTAAAGAATTTATTTTGGTTCGTTTTTAGTTGGTTTTGAAAACTTGAACACTTGCAAAAACTTAAACAATAAAGTGTAATAAAATGGAATGAGCTGATTTGTACTTACCTTAATTTTTTTTTTTATATTATTTTAACTGCAATTTGTTAATTTTTTAACATTCGGCAATTCTGCTGGCTGTGGGTGTTTTTGCGTGTCTCTAGTCGGCATCCAGCGATGCCCGTCCCTAGCGATTCCGTTGTATTCAGTTAGGTATCCTGAATCTGGTGTTTAAGTCCCTTGGTTTGTGTCTCTTCAACCTTCTTCTGATGTTGTCTTCTCTGAGCAGGTTTACTGCGAGCGAGTTGGGGTGGCTGTTTATTCTTGTTGCATACTTTTCACTGAGTCTGCTCACTTCCTCTTTGACTGTGTTGATTTGCAGGTCCTTATGTACCATATGTTTGCGTTTGTGACGTAGTAGGGGGCGTTGGTGATTGTTCGTAGAATTTTCGATTGCAGTCTCTGTAATATTTCTATATTCGAGTTCGATGCTGTGCCCCAGACTTGAATTCCGTATGTCCGAATTGGCTTGAGTATCGTTTTGTATATGCAGAGTTTGTTGTAGAGGGAGAGTTTTGATTTTTTGCCGATGAGCCAGTACATTTTTCTTAGTTCCAGTTCTATTGCTTTTCTTTTCGTTTTAATGTGCTTTGACCAGGTTAATCGTCTGTCGAGGTGGACTCCTAAGTATTTTACTTCGTTTTCTGTCGGTAACGTCTGTCCGTATAGTGTAACGCTGGGGCAGTTCCCCCTCCTTGTTGCGAAAGTGATCTGTATCGATTTTGTTTCGCTTGCTTTCATTTTCCATTGCTCCAGCCATTCTTCTATTCTGTACAGGTGTTGTTGCAGTGTGTGAGATGCCATGATGGGTTCTTCGTGGACCGCTAGTATGGCCGTATCATCGGCAAACGTTGCCATCGTTGTGTCTCCGTAGGTTGGTAGGTCGGCAGTGTATATGGAATACAGTAAGGGTCCAAGAACGCTACCTTGGGGAACTCCTGCTCTTATGGTGTATAGTTGCGATGACTCTTGTCCTTGCCGTACGCGAAACTTCCTGTTGGCGAGATAGGATTTTAGCAACTGGAAAAATTATGGTATGGCGCGTTTGATTTTGTAAAGTAGCCCCTCGTGCCAAACTTTATCGAACGCTTGTTTTATGTCTAAGAATGCAGCAGAACAGTATTTTTAGAACATAACACAGAGAAACACAAAAGTTCCCCTACCACTACTTTTCGTAGACTTGGAACCAGGCACCAATAACAAAGAAATTTACAAAATCGACTTGTTCTTAAATGCAAGAGTACAAGTAGAACCACCGCGCAAACGTAACGAAATCGTGCAATGCAGAAGATGCCAAAGGTACGGTCATACCAAAACGTATTGCCGTAGACAACAACGATGCGTCAAGTGCGGTGAAGACCACGACATAGTCAGCTGCTTAAAAACGAAGGAAACGTCAGCAAAGTGTGCTCTATGCGAGAGCAACCACACAGCCAACTACAAAGGGTGCGTAGTCTACCAAGAAATCAAAGGGAAAAAAGACCAAAATACTCAGCAACCACACTGGCGCAGACCAACTGTCGGGCACAACCAGGACACACAAAATCAACCCCCCACTCGGACACACACCAGAAACACCGTAAGCTATGCCGAAGTAGCAAGGATAGGAGTAAACACGAACCGAAATAACAATACACCACCCCTCCAGGACATTACAACAATCCTTGAAAAATCACTGAGCGATCTCAGAGCCGCGCTAAATCAACAGAGCGAGTTACTCAACACAATGTTAAAACTACTAACCACAGTACTCACAAAGTTCACGGAGACAAAATGAACCGCTACTATTGCATAACACTGTGGAACGCAAATGGCCTCAGCCAACATCGCGGCGAACTAACAGCGAATCTACATAACAATAAAATAGACGTTATGCTAGTAACAGAAACGCACTTTACCGACAAAAGTTACCTCAAAATCAAAGACTACACGGTATACGAAACTAAACACCCGGATGGCACAGCGCACGGCGGCACAGCAATAATTGTAAAAACGTCAATACAACATTACGAGCTCACAAAATACGAACAAAGTTATCTACAGTCAACAGCAATAGTTATCGAAGACTGGAGTCACAGCCCAATAGCGCTGGCGGCAGTATACTGCCCCCCAAAACACAAAATTAACAAAGCAAAATTCACTGACTACTTTACAACACTCGGACCTCGCTTTATCGCCGGAGGAGATTACAACGCTAAGCATCGATATTGGGGTTCAAGACTAATAACAACTAGAGGGCGAGAACTGTACAAATGCATGAGCGAGAAAATCTACGACCAAATATATCCAAGGCAACCAACGTACTGGCCGACGGACATAAATAAAACTCCAGACATTTTGGACTTTTTCGTGACGAAAGGAGTAACAAAAACTCTCACACAAGTCGAAACGGCTCTGGACCTTTCATCTGATCATACACCAGTTACGCTAACGATCAGCACAAGCTTACTGTTTAGGCAAAAGCAACCGTTTCTATATAACAAAAAAACGGACTGGTTGAGATTCAGAAACGAAATAGACAAGGACATAGTGATGAGCATCCCTCTCAAGAACGACGACGACATTGACAACGCAACAGCACACCTCAACAGAATAATACAGGAAGCAGCTCGGACAGCAACCCCACAGATCACAGCGACGACCCACGATGGGCTATTCTTCCCAACAGAAATAAAAAGAAAGCCTGCACAAAAAAGAAGAATGAAAAGACAATGGCAGATGTCAAAAAATCCAGCAGACAAAACGGAACTAAACAGAGCAACAAGAGAATTAAAAATAATAATTGGGGAATTCCAGAACCAGACATTTCACAAGAAATTGCAAAACCTCACTAACGATCCCAGCACAGATTACTCGTTGTGGAAAATAACGAAACGGCTGAAACAGCCCCAACGCCAAAATCCTCCGATAAGGAAAGCAGACAATACCTGGGCCAGAAGCGACAGTGAAAAAGCTGAGGCATTCGCAAAACATCTAGCCGAAGTATTCAAGCCCTTCCAGACGCAAGCAAATAACGCGGATGTACTTGAATACCACGAAAGTCCAAATCAAATGACACTGCCAATACGACACACAACACCAGCGGAAGTGAGAGCAACAATCCTAATAGAAATTAACCACAAGAAAGAGCCAGGTCAAGACCTCATTGATGGAAAAATCTTAAAAGAACTACCAAGAAAAGCTATTGTACACATAACCTCGCTCTTTAACGCCATAATAAGGAGGGCATACATGCCAGCACTATGGACAGAAGCCCAAATAATACTCTTCGCAAAAGCTCGTAAGCCGCCAAACGGAACTACATCATACAGACCGATTAGCCTCCTTGCGACCATATCAAAAGTACTAGAAAAAATCATAGTGAAAAGACTAAAACCTTTCATCGAAGAGCACGAGATAATCCCACAACACCAGTTTGGATTTAGAAACAAACATGCAACCACCGAGCAAGTCAACAGGATCTATAATGTGATAACCAACGCGATGGAAGAAAAAAAAAAAAAAAAACCTTAATTTGACTACCTGCGATTTTCACGAAATAATAATGAAAAAGGATCACATTAAACATATGAAACGATTCGATTTAGTTCTATTTTTGAAAAAGAAAACTTTTTTTATTTTATAGGATTTAAAAAAAAATATAACGGAGATCGATCCATCGAGAGGTAGACAACTATTTCGTCAAATATATATTCATATGACATACCAGTGGCGTACCATAGTGGTATATTAACACTTCTCCGCTTATCGATAAAGCATTTGAGATAAATCGTTTGATTGTGGTGGCAATGCGATTGTTAGGAATTGGTAGAGAAGGCGTCAATATATTTTGCGGGATAATGGATATCGGAGTGGGACTTTCAAAAGCAACATATGCTGATGTGTTGAAAAAATTACACTGCGCGGCTGCTGCTGTGTACGATTGCGTGCTGCGAAAAGCCGTCAATGAGGAGAAGCAACTGACTTTTGAAAAAGAATCTTCATCATCGCAGCTAACAGTGTATACGAAAATCTTTCATCGGAGGATTTGTTAGAGCGGTTCATTTGGATTTTGAAGCCCAATCCGCGACAGGAAGCTTTTGCGAAGGAAACTTCTTCTTTACATGTTTTACAGACAACAGACGCACTGATTGCTGCAAAAACGGTGAAAAAATTTAGTATACAGTAACCGTGTTGCATGTCAAGTGGAACTTCCATATCCCCAGTTTTTCGCAACTTCGATGCTGATGCACTTGTTAAAACTTGACTGCTTTCTCCAGTGTGCTGATTTTCTCGAGATGCTCTTTTTTTCGTCACTGAATTACGATGGGCGCGAGTTTTATTCGTTTTCGTACCTTTCTTACTATTCATTTTGGAGAATTCGCGTCTGCTCTACTATCGCGTTTTCGCGTCTGTTCTATTCGACGGTTGGAACGTTACTGAATATAGCACAGTTCAAATACGTTAACATGAAATGGAGAAGTGTTGGTAGAAATTCTGTGAACTGGTTCATTGGTTTTATTACCGGTACATTGTTTGGAGCCCTACGGGACGGTGCCCGTTCTCGAAACGACCGCGCAGCTGCTTCCCGACCGCGTTACCTGAGCGCGCGGGTGGCTTAGAATTTTTATTTCTTGGCTAATGTTTGAAATATCAATAAACGGTTTTCAGGAGCATATGAAAAAAGGTCTGAGGAATAAGCAAATGAAAAAAAAAACGATTTTTTCAAATTTCTGGACCAGACTACCGCCTTAATGCCTATCGTCAAGCGCATTGTGAAGGGACTGTTCAGGTGTTGTTGTCCTGAAGCCAATAAAAAACTTGAAAAGTACGAAAGTAAAGCTCAAATAGAATTGCAAAAACTTAGAAAACAATTGGATTCTATGGTAGAAGAGAAAAAAGAGAAATTCAATCTCTCGGAAATTCCAAAGAACATCAGAACAAAACCAAAAGGTGTACGACCTTCGGCATCTAGCTTCACTATCTCCGAAGTTCACTCTAACGTGGGGGATGTTAAGCCTAGCGTTTGAACGAGAAGACTTTGCTTTCGTATTCGCAAAATATTATCGTGGAATGAGGATTGTTTTGTCTGCCGATGCTTCTGTCTCGCATTCCGATGCCGTAGATTTATTGTCATAGAGGATGCTTTGATGTTTGCGTGAAATTTCTACATGGCTACGTGTCATGGAGAATTAACCTGGACAGATAAGCGGCGTTGCTAAGCGTCGATCGGCTCTCGGACAATCCTCAGCATGACCGTTTGCAGAGTACAAATTTCAAGTTATTTTCAATTCTTTATTTTGTATTTATACTTGTGGGAACCTACGGTTTGGCGAATACGAAAATACGATTGCCGTACTCCTAGCTGGGAGGGAGTATATCGGAAAAAAAGTTTAAATATGAGAGTATATATACGGCGCTAAGTTTTCATTCGCGCGTTTAAAATTGAACTACTTTGTTATTAAGTATCATGGAAAACGTGCGTCAGATCTGACGCAAATTTCGCTTAATTTTGTATCTTACTTTCTACTATGACATGTAAAAAATTGGAACGCTGAAACGAAAAAAATGTGTCTTATATATTCGTTTCACAACGAAAACAAAAGTCTTACAAAGAACCGAAATGAGAGGTTGTTCGAAATGATTTTTTGATGATGTAAATGAATATTCAGATCGGCGTATGAAGGAAGTTTTTAAATATCTGTTCTACATTGAAATAAAAACGAGAAATTCATCTCCTCCGAACTTTTTTTTTCGAAATGACGATCTGAATATTTCTTCACCTGAATCGTAGAAATATTGCCAAGGCACGTTCGTTTATGATTTTCGATATACGGTTGGGAAAAAAACGAAGTTCCCTCATTATTGCCACAGGTGTTTATCGTAGTTACTTCTTTGGCGTCAGTAAAGTTAGGTCTACGAGGAAATATTCGGTAAATGCACGTAAGTGCGTCACGATTCTTATCTGACCAAGTGATTAATTATTTCTTTCAAATTTTATCTATGAAAGTTTGTTCGAATAAGACACCAAGACGGGCATTTACCATTTTATGAAAATGTGATGTCGTCACCAACCATTTCGAGTTTACAAACCGGCAATCATTTTAAATATTAATAATTAATTTATAAATATCTAAATCATTTTTTTGAATGTTATATCATACGAGAGTTAATAATTAGTAAGCTTACTTAGCATTTCGTTCACAATATTACTTTCTCATAGAAGTAGCTTATCTACCGGTTCATTTTATTGCACATGCTTGCACCTGCGGTCAAGCTCAAAAGAGGCAAATTTTCAGGCAATACTTGAAGACATCGTACTAATTCTCGTTATAATTTGGACGATAAAATAAGAATACAATGATACCACGAGTATTATACCGAAGGTCGAAAATTATCTACGTTTTATGAGATACACGTGTATTTATACAAGCAATGCGTCCTCGTGTCAAATACTTAAAGTGTCTGCCACCACTCAATGACATATAGTTACTGCCTCGCGCGCTCTTTCCCACTGTCGAATATAGAACTGAAAAAACTTTCGCTCTCACTAACTGAAATATTGGTTTCAGAAGAAAATAAAAAATTCATCTTTTCCGAAAGATTTTTTACACTTTTAACAATATATTATTTTCATTATTATCTGTTCCAATGGATCCCTGAGCAAAATTTACCAAGGGCAGTCAATGGCACAGGCTGATTACCGTACACTTCCAACGTGAATTGTATGGCAAAGTCAAGAAGAAATTTTTAATGGCAGCGAGCTGAATGGAAAGTCAATGGCGAGCTCCAATGGCAATTTTTTTTCCCATAGAAACTCAATGGTTATATTAACTTTTAGTTTCATTTCAAATCGTAAATTCGTATGGCATTTCTTTCTTTTTTAACTAATATTATGAATTTATAAGATTATTATCTCTTCTTATAATATTGTTATTTCTTTGGATAGATTTAAAAAAATTACTATAAAGACTGAAATGAGATAATATATAAATGAGGCATTCTTCATAAACTTAGAATAGTCGTAATTTTTCTCGCAAACTTATCAGATAGTTTCTATTATTTTCCAATTTTCACTTGATCATAGTTTATTTGAATTTTTTTTCTGATTTATTAGCAAAATGTACCATTCATGGCCGTTAACGGGGGAGTAGGGTTTTGAAGGCGAAAAAAAGCATATTTGTATGATTTTTTTGCGGCGACATGAGTAATATAATTTTATTAAATGGAATTACATATTATTGTACAACTATTGAAGTATCTCAGAAAAAATGTTCAATGAAAAATATTGATAAATAAGCCGGTGACGTTGAATCTCCAGAGGCGCCTTGAAAAAAAGTGGTTTTGCGGTGAACATTATAACTCGTTACCGGATCATCTGAAACAAAAAAATTGATATGCATTTTAAAGGTGATGTATTTCTCGAGGTAATCAGGAAGAGTTTTTTTTTTTTTTTTCTATTTTTTGCAGCACTTGGAAGTGAAAAACGCAATTTTAGCTCAAAAAATCGCGCTCAATTTGTTATTAAAAAATTGAAAAAATTGAAAAAAAAAAAAAACCCCTCCTGATTACCTGTTGATTTATGTGAAGAAGTAATGTTTAAGTTTTTAAAAGGATCGGTTCAGTAGATTTTGAGTTCTAATGTTCACAAACTTCAAAAATGACGTTTTCGGGAAAATCGATTAAAAGTTTTTTATACGTACCGAGCGGCTACCGAGCAGGTATAAAAATCAGGTGTCACGGCCGGTCGTTTGAAACGCTGTAACTCCGTTAGTTTTACTCCGATTGACTTAAAATGTATACACAATATTCTCGACATATTGTTCATTCAGAAAAAAAATAATAAAAAAAATGCAAAAAAAATAATTTTAAAAACCTACCCCCCTTTAAGTACCGCCATTGACTTTCCATTGCTTTAGATGCAATGGTAATTCACTGCACTTTCGACAAGGATGAAAACTCCATTCAAAATCTCATTAGTATTGCCATTGTCGGCGCCTATGGGAAATTGAATGGTAAAACTTTGTCATTGGCAAAACTGTCTTGGCATTTTTCGCAAAGACAAAAATTCCGTTGAAACGTTCCACATACAATTAAAGTACATAGAGAAAAAGATGACAAAGTCTATTCTTGATTTCCACTGTTCGATCTATTGAAGTAAAGCCGTTATCGTTTCACCCCGCCCGTTCAATGATTGTATACAAGAATAATCGCCCCTATAATAAAGACAAATCACGAAATATCTCGAAATGCGATTTATTCCAGAAGACGGCTAACTAAACCGTTACTAAAATATATTATAATTGGCTGTCGATGTCGTGTTCGGTGTTCGGTCATGAGCATATTTCATATCACACGATCGAATCGGTTTTCACCGATTTCGGTGGAAATCGGTGAGAAGGTTCAGAATTTATGAAATTTTGATTTTTTCCCAAAATGTCTGGTTTTTTTTCTTCCACAACTTTTACAAATAATGGGAGATCACGTCATAACTTTGTACATAAATACAATATAATTATTGTCATAAATAAATGATAGTACTGAATTTAGTGAGATGTTCGATTAAACGGATTTCTGATAAATACAAATTAAATTGTAAGAGGTCTTGAATTTTTTTGTAAATATTTGTTTTGTGTTTAAAAAACGGGCATTGCGTCCGAGCATTTTTTTCGGAAAATTCGAAAAACATCCCTGAAAGGATACAATATGATTTAAAACACAGTAAAGTATTATATTCTTTACAGAACATTTTAACACTTCTCAGGCGCCAGCAGCGATATTTTCGCTGTTGGGGATTATCGTATTACCTGTAATGTAAGAAAATGTTGAGGTATTTATATTTTTTTTTATCGGTGCTACAAGTCGTATTTTTTCGTCATACGAAAATCTATTGTTATTAGCACAGGTGTCGTTCGCGATTTATTTTTGTCATTCCAGCAGAATTAGATCTATGAGCAAACTACTTTTCAATATTCAATAGTGCGTCACAAGTAATGTTGGTCAAAGTGTTTAAATATATTACCTTTCAATTTTTTATTTATTGCGTTCGCCCCAAAACTAGATGCCGATTATGAACGTAGCTGACGGGTATATAAGGCTCGTTATCACGAAATCGTCAGCTCAGTATCGTTACGACGAGCAACGAAAAAAGAAAATGGCGAAATTCGCAATCACTTTGTCCGTCGTTCTCTTTGCCTCAGTAAGTACATATACTTAATATATGATCAAAAACAAAGTAATAATGAGGAAGCAATAACGTGCAAGTTTCTAATTTGTAACTCTTTGTTTTTTTCTTTTAACGAATTCGATTCAAAAAATTCTAAGGTACCAAGAGCTGCGAAGTTTCAAGGTTGTTTATTTTTTTATGTCTAAACATTTTGTTGAGAAAAATGTATGTATGACAAAACTTTAATAATAGAATTCAGCATGCTTTTTTTCTGCATTAACAATTGAGCGATTTACTTTTCATTGTCGATTAATGATTATTGTAAACCACGTTGATCTTCTGCGAAACAGTCAAAATGAGTATAAGTTTAATTTTTCGTCATGTCATCAAGCAGACAATAACGATTTTACAACTATTCTTCGTATAAATTTGAACGTTAAAAAATATAATTATAATTCTTCTTGAATGAATAAAACGAATTCTTGCTTTATTTTTGTTCATAAAATAATATGTTCAAATTTTCAGGTAGCTAACTCGTTAACGTGTAAAAACATATTCGATAATAAGACGTCAAAGGACGCGTTCGGGCCAATAACAGCTCAGTTGGTCCAAACGATAAAAGTTTGCGGCATAGGCGCCATTGACAGACTCAAAAATGTCGACGGAAATCTATTCACAAACCAGTATGAGTCTTTGAAAACCAAATTTATAAACGTAAGGCAAAACTCCCCGTTCTGTATGCGTCAATGTAATGATCTATATATCGAATATGACGAATTTATATTGCATATATTTGTTAATGTAATAATTGTTAATTTCGTTAAACACTAGGATACAATGGGATGTAATGCTGTCGACAACTTTTCCGAAACGACTCTGACACACTGCCCTTTACTGTGCATTGATTTGTTATCCCTATATAGTTCCGGCATGGCCAATATGGCCATGGCGGAACATCAATGTACGTCAATTAATTCCACCTCCCTCGAAAACTACAAAAAGGAAATAAACAACGACACGATGAGATTAATCGCGTTGCTCCGAGAAATAAAGAAAGAAAAACCGGGCAGGACCACAGGTATTTTCATTAACCTATTCAGCCCCAGGAACTCCATGAAATTGGTTTGTATAATTTTAAATGGTGAGAAAAAAACATCTCCTCCGTACGTTCGTTTTTTTTCCTCGAAATTTGTCAAAATAATCCATACATTCGTTCGGTGAAAGAGTTTTTTTTGTTTTCTATAACCAGAGGGAAGAAATGGCACAGAATGCTACCAGAAACTTCGCAGTAAATATTTCGGAAACCGTTAACGCTGCGAAGCGTAGTGTTAACAAAACCGTGACTGACTGCTTGAGCAAAAAATACGAACACTTTCGCAATGAGTTAAAGAACCAAATCGATAAAGTAAACGAGTGTCAAGTCTCTCCAAAATCTCTGAACGAGATAGCCAGCGACGAAGCCGCCGTCGCAAAGACAAAATTGACTAAACTCAAAAATGACTCCAAGAGGATATACAAAGCGATTATAGATGCCTGGGCCGCAGACTATAATCCGGTAAGTTCAATAAGAGAGAGGAAAAAAAAGTTTCAAACTGACACCTCACTTCCTCCACGTTCGCGAAGATTACCAAATGTCTATGAGCAAGATGGGTTCCCACATTCTCGTTACCGCAAACAGTCATGCACAAACAGCTATACAGTGCATGTACAATTGGGGTGACAATATTTTCACATTTATGTTTTTCCGTTTCAACTATCAACTCAAAAATTTATTTCTTTTTGTGAGAAAAAAAAATCGTTGTAATGAATCCAGCCGGAAGAAAAAATATTTAGCGGTCGCTCGAAGGCTTCAAAAATTTGCACTTGGACCAAAAAACGATCAAAAATGTTTTTTTTCTTGTCATCTCTTCTCACCCCATTGTCTTTTTCATACGTTAAATTTGTGAAGGTTGTGCGAAATTATAAAGAAATCTTGATCAATATTCAATGGTACCTCGGTCGAAAAAGCGACATTTCCAATTACTACCGAGTACTTTTCTATCCGCCTTAATGACACCTCGATAATTTCATTTTATCACATGCATTATCATATCTGGAATATGAAAAACTTCATAAAATATGATATATTCGCCTTATCGAGTTTCACGAATTTATATACGAGGTCTGTTCAAAAAGTATCGCGAATTTTGAATTTCCGCGGGATACGTATATTCGATTTTCGATTTTTTTGTGGCCTTAGGTTGCTACTCATGTCCCTCACTGATGCTGAAAAAATCGGCCATTTTGAATGTTTAGTTAATTGTTGACAGCTGTTTTGGTTAGACGTGTTTTGGCTTGTCTTCGATTTTTGCCTATTCCAAAAAATGGATCGAAGAATCTGTATTAAATTTTGTATGAAAAACAAAATTAAGTGCGCGGACGCATTCCGAATGTTCACTGTGGCATATGGTGAAGCTACCTTGGACCAAAGCAACGTTTATCGGTGGTACAAAATGTTCTCAGAGGGCCGAGAAGATGCGAACAACGAAATGCGTTCCGGACGCCCGAGCACATCAACAACAGATGAAAACATTGATGAAGTGAAGAAAATAATATTGGCCAATCGTCGAATCACCGTTAGAGAAGTTGTTGAGGAACTAAACATATCGATTGGCTCGTGCTATTCGATTTTTACCAATGATTTGGGCATGAGACGGGACGCCGGGAAATTCGTGCCAAAATTGCTCAATTTCGAACAAAAACAGTGTCGCGTTAACATTGCTAAGGAGCTGTTGGACTCGGTCCGCGGCGACCCAAATTTTCTCCAGAGGGTCATAACTGGTGACGAATCAAGGCCCTATGGTTATGGTTATGGTGGTGGTGGAAACCAAAGCTCAATCATCGCAATGGGAGCTGCTTTTTTGGAATAGGCAAAAATCGAAGACAAGCCGAAACACGTCCAACCAAAACAGCTGTCAACAATTAACTTAACATTCAAAATGGCCGATTTTTTCAGCATAAGTGAGGGACATGAGTACCAACCTAACGCCACAACAAAATCGAAAATCGAATATGCGTAGCCCGCGGAAATTCAAAATTCGCGATACCTTTTGAACAGATCTCGTATTAGGTGTACAACTTTGCTTAAGCCGTTTACCTGTAGATGGCTTTAGCGGTAGGTAGTGATCGACATAAATAGATCATAGACGTCATGCAATCAACTTGGGCATCTGTCAACATAATCCCATGAAAACATTAGTCGATTTGTGTCTGGATCATAAGGCTGTTCTCGATTAAAAATGTCAGTTTACGAGCCAAATTCTCGTGATTTACGGATGGTTTTAATTTTCTGCTTCGATATGAAGAAACCTGCGGCTGAAGCTCATCGAATGCTTTCAAATACTTACAGTGAGATCGCTATTAGTGAAAGAACGTGTCGTGAGTGATTTCAACGCTTCAAGAACAGTGATTTTCACGTCGAAGACCGGCATAGCGGTGGAAGAGTAAACGTTGTCGATGATGCAGAATTGGAGGCATTACTTGATGAAGACTCGTGTCAAAGTCAAGAAGAATTGGCACGATTATTGGGAGTGACTCAACAAGCAATTTCGAAATGTCTCAAAGACATGAGAATGATTCAGAAGAAAGGAAATTGGGTGCCGTATGAGTTGAAACCAAGAGATGTTGAACGCCGTTTTTTTACTTGTGAACAGTAGTTTGAAAGTCAAAAACGGAAGGAATTTCTGTGTCGCATTGTGACTGAGGACGAAAAATGAGTTCATTACGATAACGCCAAGCGCAGAAAATCATGGGGATATCTCAGCCATGCTTCTACGTCGACGGCCAAGCCGAATATTCACAGCTCCAAGGTCATGCTTTATATTTGGTGGGACCAGCTCGGCATAGCATATTATGAGCTGTTAAAACCGGCTGAAACAATCGCAGCCGATCGCTATTGAACGCAATTAACGCGTTTGAGCCGAGCATTGAAAGACAAACGGCGGCAATACAACGGAAGACACGATAAAGTGATTTTGCAGCATGACAATGCTCGATCCCATGACAGTCTTACCCCACTCGCCGTATTCTCCAGACAATGCTCCTTCTGATTATCACTTGTTTCGATCAATGGCACACGGCCTGGCTGAGCAGCACTTCCGGTCTTATAAAGACGTAAAAAATTGGATCGATTCAAAAGATGAACAGTTATTTCAACGCCGGATTATTTCAACGTAGTGGCCGGCGATGGCCAATACTTTGAATCATAAATGTATAACTAATTTTTTACAATAAAGCCTTGAATTTCGGGGAAAAAAATTGCGGAAGCAAAGTAGTACACTTAATACAATACATATTTTTTTAATGTACAATTGTTCATTTTTTTAGACCACCTTAGTCAGTGGGGTCGTGATAGAGCCAAAAAAAGCAACAGCGTGCTTAACCCGTGAAGTGGAACCAACACTAAACACATTGCCCGATTTCTTCAAAGATTGTCAAAATCGTGTCACTGACTACAACTCTTTTCTCAATGTCAGAACTCACACGATAGCACTTAGGAAACATATCACAGGCTTAAATGAATGCTCTAACAATAAACCCTTTGCCAGTATCATCAACAATGCAACTTCTATCGAGTGCATGAAGCAGGTTAGTACGATTCGAAATAATAATAAGAAAAACAAACAACTCCGCAACGGGACGATTGATTGTTTTCGAAATAAAACAGTAAAATTCGTACATGTCGTTGAATACATTTTTTTCTTTTTTTATCATCAGGTCACAACAATGATACGCAATGTGTTGGAGGAAAACCAATTTGTTATTGGCTCCCTACAACACGAATCGTCTACTTGCGTCTCCAACCAATTTGCCGAATTCAACAATACTTTAGCCACTATAAAATCCAACATCGCCGAGTGTCCCGATGATGATGAAGACACAACACAATATCCGATCCAAGCCTTGAAATGGGATTGACAAGACTAATCCACTCGTGGTCCATTTACGCCGTTGGATGACAATTGCTCCGTCGAGTAATACCGGAAATAATTTATTCCAGGATAAACTCTTTTAGACACAAATTTACTGTATACTTTTCGAATTTTATAATATTCCTGCGTTCACGTTTACGCGTACAGGGGATGATATAAAACAAATCCTTTGAATCTCCGAAAAGTGGTTAAAACGTACATTCTTATGCTTTTTTTTCGTATCGCGCGAGTTTATATGGGTTAATACTTTATTGACGCATAATTAAACGGTACTTTATGTATCTATTCGAAGATTTACTGCACGTCCAATTATCACTCCCATCACGCTAAACATTTTCAGAATTGGTGAAAATCCGTCATTGAATATTCCAACGGCAAGGTAATTGGATAATCCAATAGTTTTCAAACCATTGCGGAGGTATTTCGGAGCTAAGTGCCAAAGCAAGCCGTTGTAACTTTCGTTGTTATTTTGTGTATTTTTTCCCTCTCATCTGTCGAGCAACTCACGCCTAGTCAAGTACACGTATATTGACTTTAGAACTTCTTTGATCTTTGGATCAAGTGGATGGTAATCATGCTTGAACTTTGTGAAGTTCAATCCTTCAGCCCCCGCTCGGCGATAAGCGCACCAGATCTCTCAAACTCAAGTGATACATTTATACATTTATTTTATACTTTATACATTTCATCCACCTTATCTTGATGTCTCGTGATCGCTAGGCCGTAGTATTTTTGGAGTTTATTAATTAACTTGTCAGTTAGTTTCATTGTATCTTTACTATTTCCTCCTAAGCCCTTATTTTGTTTCTTCACGGCATCGTGTTCCCATTCTTTGTGTTACTCGTAAATAGCACTCCAGTTTTT
The DNA here is from genome assembly GCA_958009045.1 of Oxytorus armatus. Classification (NCBI taxonomy): domain Eukaryota; kingdom Metazoa; phylum Arthropoda; class Insecta; order Hymenoptera; family Ichneumonidae; genus Oxytorus; species Oxytorus armatus. The sequence continues at coordinate 10,279,649 of OY253756.1, forward strand.
CTACAGGAACATGATATGGGTTTAACTTCAATAATCCTTTATATGTGGCACCGTCACGATCACCAATATACCGCGTATATTTCACTCCGTAATAATAAATCGAGCGATTGAAGCCGATCCAGCGTGATTTACGGCGCAATCTTGATGCTGTAACAGTCACTCTTCGTAACTTTCAGGATCGCCATTTTTTTCTCCCAGAATTGACAACTGTGACAGTAAGTAGATTTCACATATGAATCGATGATCTTTTTACAATACTTTCCTGCAAGAGTTGTTACGCCAAAACGTGAAGTATGGCAATGTTTTTTCCACGCACCATCTCGAGAAATCGTCAAATTTCTATCTGAATTTTCTTTCTCTAATGTCAGCTTTTTCACCTCTTCTATGGCTCTTTGACACTAAATTTATAAACCGATTCTACAGCTTTTCATAAATTCTCGAAGCATCCAGCGAAAGTTTGAGAATATAATTTACTCAGTAGATCCATGAAACCAAAAAAAAGATTCACTCCATTTATTCCGATAGCCAGGAGTCGCATCACACCCACTATACGTCTATTTACTTCAAATACATTTCCAGTCATAAGTCCGGAATTGATGTACGAAACACCGCATTCACACATCACAGCAATTTTAAATCCTAAGCCCGCGGACTTGCTTGATTAAAAGTGACAAGTTTTGCACATCACTAAATTCCTAATTGCAGGAAAAACCGAAACAAACTGAAGAGTGCAATACCCATTAGTTGGATGAATCGCAATTTTTTCAAAAACCAAATGAATCTTTCGAAAACCAATATGATTATATTCTCTTTTTTTCTTTTTTCTTTTATATGCTCTTTGAATTGTATGTATTCGCGATTGTAATCGTGTGATTTTTATGTATCTAACAGTGCGGTTTTGTATTCGAGTAAATAGTTCATTCGTGTATCAATAAACGTAGCTCTATGTATCTATTTAAATCATGTTCCCATTTTATAAACGCCCGATTATCCGTGTTCCCTGTTTGATTTACATTTCGAAGTTTCGATCAACCAGGGCCCGGATAATGGGGGGATTGGTGTATTATTTTGGGAGTACTGGGACAGTGGGATTATTATTTTTAACAGATGAGCTTTTCTCCGCGAAGTTAATACATTTTTCCGGTCCTCGCAATGTTTTTACGTTTACAGAAATGGTGCAAATTGCAATTTGCAATTGGAAAGTTGCCAGTTGCTTCCTCGGAATGTCACACAAAGCTCAAAGCTTCCTCATAGAGGATACTTTGAACTTTGCATGAAATTTCTAGATATCTAGATCTATCGATAGATAGCGGTGTTGCTGGGCGTTGATCGGCTGTCGGGCGATCATCAGCACGACCGTTTGCAAAGTACAAATTTCGAGTTTTTTTTAACTCTTTATTTTGCACTTATCCTTGTGGGACCCTACGATTATTCGAATTCAATGATACCCGGAGAGATTTAGCGAATACGAAAATATGATTTCCGTACACCTAGCTTGGAGGGAGTATATCGAAAAAAAATTGAAATATGAGAGTATATATACGGCGCTGCGTTTTCATCCGCGCGTTTGAAATTGAACTACTTTGTTATTAAATATCATGAAAAAGGTGCGTCAGATCTGACGCAAATTTCGCACAATTGCGTATAATAATTTTTACTACAACATGTAAAAAACCGGAACGTCTTACAAAGATCCGGAGCAACGAAAGGTTGTTCGAAAGGTTTTTTTTATGATGAAAACGAATATTCAGGTCGGCATGTAAAAAAAATGTTTATATATCAGTTATATATTGAAATAAAAACAAGAAATTTATCTCCTTCGAACATATATTTTTGAAATGACGATCTGAATATTTCTTCACGTGATTGTAGAAATATTTCCAATGCACGTTCATTTATGAGTTTCGATATACTGTTGAAAAAAAAACGAAGTCCCCTCATTATTGCCACAGGTGTCTATCGCACCTACTTTTTTGGCGTCAGTAAAGTGAGATCTACGAGGAATTTATCGATAAATGCACGTAAGTGTGTTCCAATTCTTATTTGACCAAATGATTAATTATTTCTTTCAAATTTAATACATATAAGACACCAATGCTAATTTCTGTTATAATTTGGAGGAAAGAATAAGAATACAATGATGCTACGAGTATTATACCGAAGGTCGAAAATTATCTGTGTTCCATGAGATACACGTGTGTTTTTACAGGCAATGCGTCTTTGTGTCAAATATTTAAAGTGCCTGCCACCTCTCGACGATAGTTACTCGACGCTCTTCCCTACCAGCGAATATAGAACGCAAAAACTTTGGGACTTATTAATTCAAATATTGGTTTGATTTAGAAAAAAATAAAAAATTCATCTTTGCCGAACATTTTGTTTACACTCTTACCTATATATTAGTTTTATTATCGTGTGTACCAATGTATCCTTCAGAAAAATGTGCCAATGGGAGTCAATGGCAAAAGGTGATTACCATACCCGTTCAACGCGAATTGTATGGCAAAGTGAAGGAAAAAGTTTTAATTGCAGCGAGCTGAATGGAAAGTCAATGACAAACTCGAATGGCCATTTCTTTACGTAGAAACTCAATAATAATATTGCCTTTCGGTTTCATTTTAAATGATAAATTCTTTTCATTTCTTTCTTCTTTTAACTAATGTTATGAACGTATAATATTATTATTTCTTCCTATAATATTGTTATTTCTTTGTATAAATATTAAAAAATTGCTACAAAGGCTGAAATGACATAACATATACATGAAGCATTCTTCATAAACTTATAATTTTTCTTTTATTTTTATTTTTCAACTATAATCCGTTAATAATAGTAGTTTTGGGTGATTTACAGTAAAAGGGGCAAATGAAAGTCCATTGGTTTTCCATTGATTTTGGGCTACGTTAGTTTGTTTTAAAAATATTTTAGTTTTTAGATATTGTTTCCCGAGGTAAATCTTTGGAGTAGATGTCCAGGTTTGAATCTCTGTAGTCTAGTTCCTCGGGAGTTGTTTTCAACTAGACTTGCGGTAAGCTGATTCGGGTGATCTTCCAGCCGGTCCTGGTAGTTTCTGCTCCACTTTTTTATTTCTTCATGGATGGTGTTAATTTTGAGGTCTTTATGAATAAGGCGTTCTTGACGTACCCCGGCGCGTTTGTTATTAATCTCAGCGTTTTCAACTAGAATCTTTGGATTATTTCAAGATTTGAATTGCTGGCTGTTCCCAAGAGATAAACTTACAATAGTCGTCATTTTCTTCGCAAACTTCTCAGATAGTTCCGATTATTTTTCAGTTTTACTTGATCATAGTTTATGTGCATTTTTTGTGATTCACTAGAAAAATGTACCATTCTTTGTCACTAAGAACTGCCATTGACTTTCCATTGCTTCAGACGCAACGGCTATTAAAGGCACTTTTGCCAAGGATAAAAACTTCATTGAAAATCCCATTGGTATTGCCATTGGTGCCTATGGAAAATTGAATGATAAAATTTTGTCATTGGCAAAACTGTGTTGGCATTTGTCCCAATCAATGACCAAAATTCCATTGAAAGGTTCCACATACAAGTAAAGAACATAGAGAAAAAGACGATAAAGATTATTCCTGGTTTCCACTGTTCGATCGACTGAAGTAAGACCGTTATATTTTCACCTCGGCCGTCCAATGATTGTATACAATAATAATCGCCCCTATAATAAAGATATATCACGAAATATCTGATTTATTTTAGAAGACGGCTAACTAAACCGTTACTAAAATATATTATAATTGGCTGTCGATGTCGTGTTCGGTGTTCAGTCATGAGCATATTTCAGATCACGTGATCGAATCGGTTTTCACCGATTTCGATGGAAATCGGTGAAAAGCTTCAGATTTTATGAAATTTTGATTTTTTCCCATAATGTCTGGCTTCTTTTTCTTTCGCAACTCTCACAAATAACGGCAGATCACGTCGTAACTTTGTACATAAATAGAATAAAACTATTGTCATAAATAAATGACATTATTGAATTTAGTGAGATGTTGGATTAAACGAGTTTCTGATGAATGCAAATTTAATTTTAAGAGGTCTTGCATTTTTTCTAAATATTTGTTTTATGTTTAAAAACGCGGGCATTGCGTCCGAGCATTTTTTTCGGCAAGTTTGAAAAATATCCCTAGAAGGATACAATATGATTTGAAACACTGTAGAGTTTTATTATATTCTTTATAGAACATTTTAACAGTTTTCAGACGCTAGCAGCGATATGTTCGCTGTTGGAGATTATCGTATTCCCTGGTATGTAGGAAAATTATGAGGTATTGATTTTTTTTTTCATCGTCTTATTTTTGTCACTCGAGCAAAGGTAGGTCTATGACGCAACGACTTTTTAATACTCAATAGTGCTTACGAAGTAATGTTGATCCAAGTGTTTAAATATTATATGTTCCAATTTTTTATCTATCGCGTTCGCCCCAAAACTAGATGCCGATTATGAGCGTAGCTGGCGGGTATATAAGGCTCGTTATCATAAAATCGTCAGCACAATATCGTTACGACGAGCAACGAAAAAAAAAATGGCGAAATTCGCGATCACTTTGTGCGTTGTTCTCTTTGCCTCGGTAAGTACATGTACGTAATATATGAAAAAAATATATATAATATTCTAATTTGTATTCTAATTTGTAGCTTTTTGTTTTTTTCGTTCAACGATTTCGATTCAAAAAATTCTAAGGTACCAAGAGTTACAAAGTTTCGAGATTCGTTATTTTTTTAATGTGTAAACATTTTATTGAGAAAAATGTATGTATGACAAAACTTTAATAACAAAATCCAGCATACTTTTTTTCTACATTATCAATTGAGCGATTTATTTTTCATTGTCGATTAATAATTATTGTAAACCACGCTGATCCTCTGCGAAACAGTCGCAATGAATATAAGTGTAATTACGATATAAATGTTGAATTTTTTTGTCATGTCCTCAAGCAGAGAATAACAATTTTACAACTATTTTTCGTATAAATTTGGACGTTGAAAAATATAATTATAATTTCTTTTGAATTAATAAAACAAATCCTTTCTTTATTTTCGTTCGTAAAATAATATGTTAAAATGTTCAGGTGGCTAATCCGTTGTGGCATAAAAAAATGTACGATGATAAGAAGCCAAACGACGCGTTCACATTAATGACAGTTTTGTTGATCCTAATGGAAAAAGATCACGGCATTAGCGCTATTGACAAACTGCAAACCGTCGACGGAAATCTATTGACAAACCAGTATGAGTCTCTGAAAATCCAATTCATAAACGTAAGACAAAACTCACCGTCGTGTAGGCGTCAATGTGATGATCTATATTAAATATGACGTATTCATATTGCATATATTTGTTAATATAATAATTGTTAATTTCGTCAAACACTAGGATATGAAGGAATGTAATGCTGTCGACAACTTTTCCAAAACGAATCTGACACCGTGCGATTTACTGTGCTTTGAATCGTTATCCTTATACAGTTCCTCCAAGGCCAATATGGCCATATGTACGTCAATCAATTCCACCTCCGTCAAAGAATATAAAAAGGAAATATACAACAAGACGATAAGAATAATTGAGACATCGAGAAGGCACATTTCGAATATCGTTTGTACAATTTTTTATGATGAGAAAAAAAACATCTCCGCACGTTTGTTTTTTTCCTCGAAAATTTTTCAAAATGATCCATACATTCGTTCGGTGAAAGGGTTTTTTTTTGTTTTCTATAACCAGATCAACGACATGACACGGAATGGTTTCGGAAACCTCACATTAAGTATTTCGGAAACTGTTGACGCTGCGAAGCATAGTCTTAACAAGACCGTGACTGACTGCTTCAGCAGAAAATTCGATGACTTTCGCGCGGAGTTGAAGCAGCAAATCGGCGATGTGAACAAGTGTCGAAAAAACACCTTTACCAAATCGCTGGCTGCGATAGTCAGTGACGCAGTCACAGTCGCAAGGACCGAATTGACTGAGCTCAAAAACGACGCCCAGACGAATTACGAAGAGATTGTCGAAGCGTGGACCGTAGACTATGATCCGGTAAGTTCAGTAAGAAAGAGAAAAAAGTTTCCAACTGACACATTGCTTCCTCCACGTTCTCGAAAATTATCAAATCTTCCTCTACGAGCAAGATGGTTTCCTACATTTTGGCTTCTTAAAACAGTGATAGCCTACGATTTACAATTAGGGTGACAATATTTTCACTTTTATTTTTTCCATTTCGAGTATTAACTCAAAAGTTTATTTCTTTTTGTGAGAACAAAAAAATCGTCGTAATGAATCCAGCCGGGAGAAAAAATATTTGGAGGTCATTCAAAGGCTTCGAAAGTTTGCACGTATAACAAAAATCGATAAAAAATGTTTTTTTTTCTTGTCCTCTCTCCTCACCTCAATGTCTTGTTCATGCGTCAAATTTATGAAGGTTTTGCGAAATTATAAAGAAATCTTGATGAATATTCAATGGTACCACGGTCGAGAAGGCAACTTTTAAAATCACCACCGAGTACTTTTGTATCCGCCCTGATGACACCTCGATAATTTCATTTTATCACATGCATTATCATATCTCGAACAGGAAACACTTCATAAAATATTTATTGTTTATTTGTGTACGATTGCTAATTTTTTAGATCACTTTCCTCGATAGGTTCGAGATAAGGCCAAAGAAAGCTAGAGTGTGTTTAGACAATGGAGTGAAACCAACATTGAACACATTACCAGATTTCTTCAAAGATTGTCAAAATCATGTCACTGAATACAACCCCTTTCTCAATGACAGAACTATAACACTTAGGAAGCATATCATAGACTTAAATGAATGCTCTAATAATAAATCCTTTGACAGTATCATCAACAATGCAAGTTCTATCGAGTGCGTGAAGCAGGTTAGTACAATTCGAAATGATAATAAAAAAAAAAACAACTCCACACAGGACGATTAATTATTTTCGAAATTAAAAAGTAAAAGTAAAATTCATAAATTTTGGTGAATTTGTTTCTGTTTTTATCATAAGATCACAATAATGATACGCAATGTGATGGAGGACAATCAACTTTTGATTGGCCCCCTACAACGCGAATCGTCTACTTGCGTCTCCAACCGATTTTCCGAATTCAACAACACTTTAGACACTATAAAATCAAACATCGCCAAGTGTCCCGATGATGATGAAGCAACAACACAATATGCGATCCGAACCTTGAAATGGCATTAACAAGACTAATGCGCCCCTGGTCCATTTACGCCGTGGGATAACAATTGCTCCGTCGAGTAATACCGGAAACAATTTATCCCAGGATAAACTCTTTTAGACACGAGTTTACTGTATACTTTACGAATTTTATAATATACGCGCGTATACGTTCATGGGTACAGGGGATGATATTTTTTTAAAATTTTGAAACTGCGAAAAGTGGTTAATACGTATAATCTTATTCTTTTTTTTCGTATCGTTTATATGTGCGAATATTTTATTGATGTATGAATAAATGTTGCTTTACGTATTTATTCAAAGTATGTTCGAAAAAAAGTAATTCAGTAAGATTTACAATCTTCAAAATTGATAATTAAAGTTTTATAATTATTAAATAAAAAATAATTAAGCTTTATTCATTTCATCGACAATTAAACAAAAACACCGTCCACATTTTGAAAAATATTTCAAGCGTTATTATAAATACGTTGCAATAACATATATTCTCGTCGCGAATATATCGTTTTCCAGAATGATATAACATTTGTTTTTTCATCTTATGTACAATGACATATAAGCAATTATAATATACATATCTATATGCAATAACAATGCAAAAATCTGTTCATTTATTTATTCAAACATTCCGCAATTTTTTATACTTGGAGAGATGGTGTGAAGATTATTTTTTAGTTCGAAACTCGCCACCAGGCTCGCATGCTAAAAAAATGTAACCAGATTGAAAAACTATTCCCGCGTTTTATATACGTCGAAATAATATTCTCTTACCGAAAATATTCGTAGAGCACGGAGAGTTATGAACTATTTGCAAATATCGTTATTGTCGGTTCTTTTTCATTAATAATCTCGATTTTTCATGAAACCGTAAAGGGGAGTCAGGCGCATGTGCGGCGCGCGTCGTCATGGCGAATTCGGCGTCTCGCGGTCCCCCACGCCGCCGCTTTAGGTTAGTACCATGGTGGAAGTAGACATCCACCATGGTTAGTACTTAGTACTCACCGAGCAGCACCGGGCAGTGGGCAGTGGCCAGCAGTGGCAGTGAGTGGCAGATAGCAGTTCGTAGGTCTCGTCCACACGTCACGTTCTACGCTCCGGTCAGCTCCGCTTCACAGAACGCTCACTGTACGTTTTTCCCGCACGATCCATGAGAATTCTACGATATTCCGATATTCCTCGTCCACGATGCCATCCGAGAAAATATCACTGATCAGTTCCGTCATCGTCGACAGGGTAATTAATATTGTTGATGTGTAATATCTCTACTCTCGGTTTCTGTGGCACTGATCTCGCGAAAAGGGACGGAAGTGTGTAAGAGGAAGCCCGAGAAGCGCACGCTATTTGATTAGACCAATGAGCGCGCGCGGCGGTAGCGTTGGCCGTCAGATGGTACCAACCCATTTTTCGAGAGGTTGGTACTGTCAGCCAACAGCGTGTGCATGTGTGGCGAGAAAGAAAAATAGAGAAGAACGCATGTTTGGGAACGAGTCCGGCGACGCTCGAGGGCAGCACCTCCCGGGTACCGGGCTCTCTCTCATTCTCTCGTGCCTCGCTTCAGGGTCTGGAGACTGCCATACAAAAACCACGGCTCTATTATTAGTTCCCGTGAATCCAGAGTACAGAGAGTGCGCCACTATCGACGCACAGCTAGCGCGACCTACATGGTAGGAGCGAAAAGTAGAACAGAAGATCTTGCCAAGATTTTTACCCGTTACTCTGAATGTAAATATATATCTGTATATATTCATATATAAATGATTTGCAAATAAAGTATTGGAATAACTTTTTTTCATTTCTTGAAATATCTGTCTTTGATCTACTATACCGACCGACTTTTTATTTTCATGCCCACTCTTCATTCGAATAGCGCGCTGCGGCTGGAGGCCACGGAGTTTTACTCGATAATCTCTTGTGGTGCAACGCTATCATCGCGTTGTTAATTTAATAAATTAAAAAAAGTTAATAAAGCTATTAATAAAAGTGCGCGCAAATTAAGGTTTTAGTGTGAAACTGTGTGAACGAGCATCTCACGGACAAGGGTTCTCGAAGTCAAGCGCGTGTCGAGTTTCAACTACGAGCAAGTTTTCGTGTGTTAGTGCACGCGTCGTGCCGGCAGCATCGTTCTCTCTCCCTATCAAGGCCTTCGCGGGTCGCATACGCGAGAAGTAAACAAACTATGAGCCGGCTACGTCGCGGTTTTTTCTCAACAGTGCTTGGAACTATCTCGTTTAAGTCTCGCATAGGAAATAATATTTCCAAAATTATATTTCCGAAATTTCCCGAATCGTCGACTATGAAAGTCGAGTCGTTACGAAATTCGAATAGTTGTCTGCATCTCTCCCAATCATTTAACTCAAAAAATAATAGATTTTCTCCATTCCGTACTTTCACCATATACCGAAGGTGGTTCCGCTCTTTTAAAAAAAAACTATCACTCTCTTCCCATGATTTTAAGTGGTGATTTTAACGTAAACTTCAGTTCACCTGAAGCTGAGCCGCTCATAGCTTTTTTAAATGAACTCAAGCTCGAAATGAACACAGATCGAAATGTTTCGACAACTAACAGTGGTACTGTTTTTGATGCAGTTTTTCAACGATTTTTAAATACTTTGAAATCACAAGTAAATGTCTCATATTTTAGTTATCACAAGTCTATTGTCTCCGCTCTCCCTCAAATTGAATAAAAATAACTGTCATCAATAAAAAATTGTATTACTCCTAGTGTCCATTAAATAAAATACTATTTTCATTTAAAAGAATTATTCTTCGTTACGAAAAATCATTTCCATTAATACCTCAGCCATTTTTTTCAGGATATAATGTTAGTGTTGCTTATTACCAAGGTGAGATGTCAGATATTACACATATGCGACTACTGTAAGGGTCGTTTTTTTAACCTTTTTCTTCGTTTGCTCTCCCCGCGATCGAGGAAATTTGAGTAATTTGGGAAAGAAACACGATGAAGTTTCGATTTTATTACCTAATCAAATTTATTTTTACTGAATATTTCATGACACAATCTAGACCTATGATGATTTTTATAAAATAACGCCATCATCGAGAGAATGTAAAACGGGTATCAAAACCGAAATATGGCGGATATAATTAAGTTTAGTGGCCTGAAAATGTTGAATCCGAGGCAATCGTACAATGATTCAATCTATATATATATATATATATATATATATTGATATATAGATATAATATATGCCAAATGATAAACATAGTCTTGTTTCGAGAGAGTAAATGTTTCGCAATGACTTTTTTTTTCTTTGCTTCCGTTCATTATTATTATTCATCTTGTTTTTCGTCTCTTCTTTCATTTTCTTCAAATATGTATATATATAGAGTCTAATGAATTAATAGTATATAATGTACTTAATTCATTAATGTGGTAGTAGTCTCACTCTCTAATCGTACTAAATATAATGACGGTATAATGCATTAATTATCGATAATACAGGTTATTTTCAACATTTTCTTTTTTTCCCTTCTTGCTTGTTTTTTGTTTTTTCTTTCGTCAAAAAAACAAATAAGTCTCGGAATAATCGCTTTACTACCGATCGCTTTACGACTATAATCGAATAGTCGCTTTACTTTTTTTTTCGCTTTCTGTTCTTTCCCTTTTCATCATTTAAAAAAAATGTTTATCATATATACTAATAATCACAATAGCGTATTCTGAAAAATAGATCAGGGCAACGAGGGCAGAGAACAGAGATAGCTACAATGAATTATTGGACTTTTGTCAAAAGTTGTTTGTTATTTACTTTTATCTTTTTTCGTCTCGTCGTTCGTTGGTAAATCTGATCTTTCGACGAGAAACGTTTAAAAATTGTACGTTACTTTCGTATTGTTCTTTTAGTTTTTTTCGATGACTTAAATGCAATGTTTTTTTGGCGAAAGATTGATCGAAGGTCATTGCGTTACGATTCAACATCCCCGTGTATATATTTATTGTGATTTTTCTTCGACAATGTCCGCGCTTCAATTGTCCCCTCTGTCCTTCTGCCCGCGGAACCCACTATAGCAGGGCACTATGAACAGTAGTCCGCCGGCTAAATGAGTTTCCGACATTACAATCTTTCCAACTACTTTTTTTTTCTCTCCATTTCTCTCTCTCTCTCTCTCTCTCTCTCTCTCTCTCTCTCTCTGTCCAAATTCGAGGTGCGTTCACACGCACCTCGAATTTTTTTTGTCTCCTAATTTCATTTTGTGGATCATTCTTATAGAAAAAAAAGATGCTTATTCCCCTAAGCATTTGTAGCTAGTATTGAAATACAATTACCATTAAAAGCGCGTTTCGCATTATAATTACCCAAATGCGCACTCCATTTAATTTATGAACGAAAGGAAATCGAACAAAAAAAAAATGTCTCGTCCAATGGAACAGTGTATTTGCTTGAAGTTTACATCTATGATGCGTTTTACCATCGTGTAATTAGAATCGAAGAGGCGATTACGAACAAAAAAAGTAACGGAAAAATGTTATACGATACTATTTTTTGTTTTTTTAATTCAATGTTTTTTTTTCTCGTGACAATGTACACAAGGAACGAGAACACTGAATGAGAAAAATTCATCAAAAATCATCTTTCTCAAAATATCAGTTTGATATTAGTTATGAAAAAGAAGCACAACATTTTCAATGATTATTCGTCGTTGTTTAGTTGAAAATGATTCTTCATGATTTTCCAATCGAACAGCGTTCTTTAACGAGGTTTAACAATAATTGCCGACATTTTTCATTGATCTCGAGGATTGAGTCGTTTGAAATTTCGGATTTTAGATGAGATCAGAGAGAAAGAAAAGAAGAAAATCACGACTTAGTAAAATGTGCGGAACACAAAATGATTTTAGAATTGTGAAAAATCTACAGTAGGCTCTCGTCGCGTCTCTTACAAATATAGTTGTATTTTCTTTTATGGTATTAAGAGAAAAAAATGGAATGTCTCGTGTTGTCTTTCGTGTGAATAAAAATGGCTTTCTGTCGTTTCGATCTGGTCGCAAGCCAAAACCGCGGTTTAACATCTAGTGGTTTTTTTCTCTTTCTTTCTACTTTCTGAATATACCTTGCGGATGGAAATACTTACGTGTGCAATCGAGGAATATTTTTCAATGCGTGTTCGATCGTTTTGAGATGATAAAAAAAAACTATTTTTCTTTCCACTCTCGCAATTTGTTCGATCTCAAGTTCTCTCTCTACTCTACATTTTATGCCCTGCCCCATTCACATGCTTCTACGCCAGCATTCGTCCTACATCAGCCATAGTAAAACACTACCTTACCTTTTTCGCGTTTATGATATATATACAGGGTGACAATTATCAGGTGGCCATGTATTTTTTACCGCTTTGGCGTTGAAAAATCGGGGGGTTTAAAAGGCGGTTTCCGAAGGATTTTGGATGCGCTTTTCGAAAAAAAATATGTCGCTGATGTGAGGCGTACCATTCTTGGGTAACGAGAAATTTTTCTTCGAAAAAAATTAAAAAAATGCTTTTTTATTTTGGAACAATAAAGTTCATTCAATTCTGTACACGAAACACTGGTCGCAAACTCGTTTCAAGGTTTTAATCGTGGAGCAAAAAAAAGTTGAACTTGCATATTTTGTGAGTGTATCCGTCTTTAATTTCGAGAACAGTAGAACAACTACAGCAGTAATCATGTTGGATCACGTAGTCTCTATTTGATTTCACGTCCGTCGGAGAGTGAGGTTCAGAAGGCCATGACTATCACGACGAGAAGTGACATAATGCTGAAACTTGGATCCAAAGAAAATTAAATACAGCAAGACCGGGCAAACGTAGCTCGACCGATCCTTTTCTGATTAACGATAGCCGTCGTATCTTTATCGAATAATTATGAAGGATCATTCGGCATGATTGATCAGTGAAGGTGAGGTAAAGTTACGTTTGTCTTATCTTAAATAATTTTTTTTTTGCGTGAATCTAAGGTTTTCGCGCATCGGTCCATCGCGCTTTCACAAGGCACGTTCACTGCAAAATGTCCGGTTTCTCAGTGGTTTTCGTCGCCTTTTAATTAATGCCCATGACGTGAAACGCGTCCGTGCATGGAAACCTTGTCCATACAAAATTACATAAAGCGAGACGGCAAACGTAACTCGACCGATCCTTTTTTCATTAACCATATCTCATCTCGATCGAATCGTTTTAAGACTATTGTGAACACTAATTTTACAACCATTCCGAAGACTAATGTTGGTCTTAAAACTAGTCTTCGGAGTGGTCTTAAAACTAGTGTTGAGGATGGTCTTAAAATTAGTCTTGAGAATGGTCTTAAAACTGGTCTTGAGAATGGTCTTAAAACTAGTCTTCAGGATGGTTGTGAAACTAGTCTTGAGGATGGTCTTAAAACTGGTCTTGAGAATGGTCTTAAAACTAGTCTTCAGGATGGTTGTGAAACTAGTCTTGAGGATGGTCTTAAAACTGGTCTTGAGAATGGTCTTAAAACTAGTCTTCAAGATGAGTGTAAAACTAGTCTTGATGATGGTCTTAAAATTAGTCTTGAGAATGGTCTTAAAACTGGTCTTGAGAATGGTCTTAAAACTGGTCTTGAGAATGGTCTTAAACCTAGACAAGTTTGGAGAACATTCTCAATACTAGTTTCACAACCATCCTGAAGACTAGTTTTAAGACCATTCTCAAGACTAGTTTTCCAACCATCCTGAAGACTCAAGATCATTCTCAAGGTCAATTTTACAACCATTCTAAAGTCTAGTTTTAAGACCATTCTCAAGACCAGTTTTAAGACAATTCTCAAGACTAGTTTTAAGACCACTCCGAAGACTAGTTTTAAGACCAACATTAGTCTTCGGAATAGTAGTAAAATTAGTGTTCAGAATGGTCTTAAAACGATTCGATCAAGATGAGATATCGTTAATGAAAAAATGATCGGTCGGGCTACGTTTGCCCTGTCTCGCTTTATGTAATTTTCTATGGATACAAGGTTTTCATGAACGGAGACCTTTTGCGTCATGTGCATTAATTAAAAGGCGACGAAAACCATTGACAAACCGGACAATTTGCAGTGAACGTGCCTTGTAAAAGCGCGATGGACCGATGCGCGAAAACCTTAGATTCACGCAAAAAAAAATTATTTAAGATAAGACAAACGTAACTTTACCTCACCTTCTCTGATAAACGATGCCGAATGATCCTTCATAATTATTCGATAAAGATACGACGGCTATCGTTAATCAGAAAAGGATCGGTCGAGCTACGTTTGCCCGGTCTTGCTGTATTTAATTCTCGTTGCATTCAAGTTTTAGCATTATGTCACTTCTCGTCGTGATAGTCATGGCCTTCTGAACCTCACTCTCCGACGCACGTGAAATCAGACAGAGACTACGTGATCCAACATCACTACTGCTGTAGTTGTTCCACTGTTCTCGAAATTAAAGACGGATAGACTCACAAAATTTGCAAGTTCAAAATTTTTTTTCTCCAAGATAGAAACCTTGAAACGAGTTTGCAACCAGTATTTCGTATACAGAATTAAATGGACTTTATTGTTCAAAAATAAAAAAGCATTTTTTTAATTAAAAAAAAAATGTTTCGTTACCCAAAAACGGTACGTCCCACATCAGCGACATATTTTTTTCGAAAAGCGCATCCAAAACCCTTCGAAAACCGCTTTTTAAACACCCCGATTTTTCAACGCCAAAGCGGTAAAAAATACATGGCCACCTTATAATTGTCACCCTGTATATATATATATATGTATATTAGGGTGTGCCATTTGGGGGCAGCCTTTTTTTCATCTGGGGACCAGGTTGTATACTTCCGGGAAGATGAAAAAAGAAGCCTGTTCGAATTTGAGCTCTTAATATTAATATTTAGATGCGCCTCATCGCGAATTGCTATTTCCCATTTAAATAACATGAGAAAAATTTTATTTCTTATTTGGAATTTTATACTTCGGCAATGGCATATTGTTCGATGACATGCATGACATATTTTACAGAGAATTGGACGCCCTACAAAAAAGATGTCTTGCGGTGTTTCGATGAACGTAGCTATTCCGATGATATCCGAGTTCAAAGTTCGAAATGAACAAAAATTCATCTTCATTTTAATATTACAGCGAAGCTGTTGACTCTATTGAGAAATTTCAAATGACTTTTTTTTAGATTATTAAATTTTCCATGAAAATTGTCTCATTTATGATTAATTAATATTGATCGTAAATTGTTCAATGCTGTAAAAAGTTATTTTCTGTCAGAAAACTGGTTCTAGTCGGGTAGTATTTAACACAATTGTTACAAAGAGGTGGACAAAATACTCACTAGTAAAACATCTTTCTTTATTCCATATAAGAGTGAAAAGAAATGGTTCATTCAATTTTTATAAATAAATTATAAATATCCAATAATTTATTGCAGTGTGAGCATTTTTTATTGAAGATCTTTCAACGTTCTGTCCAGCACCTCCATTGACCTCTTGTAAGCCATCATGTATTCGTCCCAAACGATCAATTTGCATATCTGCAGAATCTTCGCCATTGCGCTGTTTTTGGCGATGTTGCAAGCTGGTGTCTCGTTGACTTGCATGTTCAGTAGCAATTTCAAGACAGAATGTGCAGTTCGTCCGCCTTCTAACAAAGTCGCTGCTATTCCAGATGAACTCAATGCTAGGGCAATTTCATTCTGCGATCGAATCCTCGCCAAAAGCAATGAAATTAAGAATGTTTTTCTAGTCCCTCCGGGAGCATCCAGGAAATAAATTCCACCAGTTCCATTGTTCACAGCTTCTATCGAAGAGTCGTACGCAGTCTTTTGTTACTGATTTAAGGCAGTAGTCTGCTTTAGAAGCCGAAAAAAAGCGTTTTTTCAGCAATTTTTTTGAAAGGGAAGGAAGTGATTGCGGTAAACGAAATTTTGAGACGATAGTGTATTATATTCAAGCTTTAAAAAACAATTTCTATTATTAAAAATTATTGAAATTTTCCAAAGTTGTAACGATTTTTCTGGGGCGCCTGGAGTCTGGACTTGTAAATCGGGGCCGGTGATGGAGGTCGTGCGATGCATCTGAAACAGTCGAACCAAATTTTTTTTTTAATTTTTATAAGTTCCTTTTCTATATGAACTAAAAAAATTCCGAAGAAATGATGAAATTCCAAATTTTTTCGAAGTTTGAAAAAAAAATTCACTTTTTTGAAAAAAAAAAATTCACTTTAAGTTGCAAAACAAGTAATTTAAATAGTACTTTTGTCCAACTTTTTTAGTTCAAATAGAAGATAATTTAATACTGAAGCTAGATCACTTTGATTTTTTTCGATCGGACATATATTGTTTTTACTATCGCCGGCACCGTTTTCTAAAACTTGTGAAAATGAAAACTCGAGAAAACGGGCTTTAAAGTTTTCGGTCCAAAAAAATATAAGTTTTTGGATACTTACACTAATTAGATGTTAATCAGCTATCCCCGGGCCATACAATAATCCTTCCTCTTCTTCAAAAAACTCGTTTTGGCGGAGGCTTTCCGATCTTCGAGCTGTACGAGCCTCCTTGCTGGAAAATGATGCGCGCCGGTCCTCCCGCGTTATGCGCTCAGCATCGACGGTGTCAGCAAAATGTTTGCACTGCTGCCCGATGACAATATTGAGGAGCTGCATAGTAGAAAGCACAGCTGAATAACCCTTGTTGAAAATGCCTGTAGCCATATTTGCTGCTATTTTGACGATTTTATAGCCGGAATTTACGTGTTTCGGATTTAGGCGCCACACAATCGAATTGAACGATTCGTTCGAATTTTGAGTGTGTCCGCCTAAGCACCGCGTCAATAAATCGTCATTTGAAAGATCTTCGTAAATTGGACGAATGTGCTTCTCTACATTGTCATTAATTAATCTTGCCGGGTGTTTGAAAGATGCCAGATTATTCGCCGCTTGAGCCTTGCGCCATTCGCACCAACTCTCCGCGCCTTCTGGACAATTTTCATCCCGAGGATTTTTATCGGTGGAACAATAATGGTCTAATGTTGCCATAATAGCTCTCTTCATACCTTCAACTGAGTTCACATTTCGACGAATTGACAGACCGTAGTAAATCGTCAATTTCTTAATGAGACTCTCCGTTAGCCCCTTCTTTCCTCTAAGTTTCTCGGTTTTTCTTTTATTCCGTAAACGAGTACCCATACGCTTTTGCACGTGTCCAACACACTCATTTTTCGTCACTGTGCACTCGTCCCCGTAAGGATTGCTATTTAAGATTCCAGTAAAAGTTTTGGAGTCGCCATCGCCGATATAATTACTGTACATAACTCCGAATTTCTCGACGGATCTCGAAAACATCTCTGTTATGGAATCTACCTCCATCTTCCCTGCCGAACCTGTATGATTTGAGGAGCATGAGTCTTTATGATTCTCATACCACTCCTCAAATGCATCTTCGTCCAAACTATTTTTATTTATGGCACACGAATGACAATAACCACTTTTTACAATGAGATCGATTACTTTGCCACTGTAGTATCCGATGAGCGTTGTTACACCGTACAAAGAAGTATAACCGCGCTTTTTCCATGATCCATCGCCCGAAACCTTCAAATGATTCGCAGGTCTTCCATGCTCAACGTTTTTTTCTTTCTCTTCCTTGACGGCTTTTTCGCAGGTACTCTCGAACAGTGTCTTCGACGCTGCGTACAAATGCTCAACGATTTGTTGATAAGTAGATTTTGTAAAACCTGCAGACATATCCATAAGGCCGCAGAATACGTTTATCCCTTCTCGTCCGATACCAAGAAGCCTCATAACAAAAACAATCCGTCTGTTGATTTCGTAGCCGGTATTTATCAATGGTCCTGACTGGATTTTGCGTTGACCACACATACACTTGACAACAATTTTAAATCCTAGGCCTTGATGACCGCTTTCTGCAAACGTTAATTTTTGGTTGCATGATCTGCAAATTGCGATTTCCGAAAGGGCGAGAAACACCGATATGAATTCAATAATGCGGTAGCAGTGCGATGAATGAATAATGACATCATCGCTGCTTGCTGTCTTCAACTTTTGCTCAGTGCGGCTCGTGTGTAAGTCTCCGTCGTCCGATGATACACTGGTAAAACGATTGCCGTGAAATTTTCGCTTTCGCGGTTCCGCAGCACGCTGTCTTGTACATCGATCACCTTTCGGGTAGCTTGACATTTCGATGTGCGCTCGGCAAAATCAAAAATGAAACTGAAAGCTGACGCTGCAAATAGCAGTGTAGAAGCCGATGCCGAGAGCTATAGTTTACCGTTATATTGTATACCGTTATCCCAACGACTACTCAACACAGACCTTCTAGAAACTCCAAATAATATTTCAAAGGACGGTTCGATCTTTTCAGGTATATACGAGTATAGTCAAACAATAGAATACATGAAGGGGCGAAGCGCGCGCGCTCGGGTCTGCCCGAGCATTCGCACCTGCTCGACGCTCGGCCACTAAAACTGATCTAGCTTCCAAAATATGTCGAATTGGCCTCTAAAATTTTGAACACATATTCTTGGATAGTTTTGGAATAGATTTAAGACAAAAACGAAAAATCAATTTTTTTAAGCCTGTAAAGCAGACTACTGCCTTAATTGCGAAACATTGGTACGAACTGTTTCGGCTAATGCTTTGGTGTCGTATAGTTGTGCTCTTTGTAACTCGTGGTCAAATGGATCGTGCATTAGATGATTTGGTGATATCATGCCCAAATATAACAACACTTTATTCGCCATTAATAAACACATGTCTTCTATCATGATCAATGTCTCATTGTGAATTTCTGCAGTCATTTGCAATGTTGGATTTAAAGTTTGGCGAAGCACACGATGCATCTTCAGACATGCCGTCTCTATATTTGACCCACAAATCGTTCGGATTCGAAGCGAAACACGTGGATATGATAATTGCAAACAATGTGAGGATTTGATGCAGCGATGAAGATATTGTCCCAATGAGAATCGAATGAATAACAGTTATGCATGGCGCAGCTATCAAACGATAGGTCCGCTATGAACGCCACCTATTGAGAGCAATCCGACGTGGCAATTCCCATACAAAATTACCAGTTTCGATTTTTTCGATTTTTCGGCTGTTCCTTTGGGTTTTTCCTTATTTTATTTTTTCTTAAACCACCTCAGTATTGAGGCGAACAAAACAAAACAAAAATTATTCAAATCGGTCGAGCCATTTTCGAATTTTTGCGAGACAAACGCACGGCAATTGATTTATATATATATACTAGGGGGGCTTCGCCCCCCTGCGCGCTTCGCGCGCCAACCCTCCGTCCGAAAATGACCGCTAATGCACCCCCTGCATTTGCGGTCATTTTTGGCCATTTTCGGCCATTTTTGGTCATTTTCGGCCGCTTTCGGACATTTTCGGTCATTTTCGGTCATTTTCGGTCCTGAACTCTTGTACACGGCGGCGACGGCGGCGGCGGCGGCGGCGGCGGCGGCGGCGAAATATTTATATAATATAGAGAGATATACTATATCTCTCTATATTATATAAATATTTCGCCGCCGCCACCGCCGTGTACAAGAGTTGAGGGGGGAGCCCGGGCGCGATGCAACGGTGGGGGGGGGGTCTGGCGCGCGAAACGCTCAGGTGGCGCGCGAAGCCCCCTAGTACATATATATATATATATATACTGGGGGGCTGTGGCCCCCTGCGCGGGGCACAGCCCCCCATTCCAGCGCATCCATTCAGCGCATCCCCCCTATTGGGTTGGGGCGGGGGGGTACGGTGAAGGGAATGACCGCCTCAACTCTTGTACACGGCGGCGGCGGCGATATATTTATATAATATAGAGAGATACTATATACTACGACTACTACTACTAGAGGGGCTTCGCGCGCCAACCTCCCCCCCCCCCCCCCTGTTCCATCTTGCGCCGGCCTACATTGCGGGGGGCCCCGTTCCCTCTCGCCGCGGCCTTAACCCCCCCCCCCCCCCCCAACTCTTGTACACGGCGGCCACAGCGGCGAAATAGTTATATAATATAGAGAGATATATATTGTTACGTCCGGGGTTTCAAATCATTGGGAAACCCCACTGGTCGCCTCATCTTTTATTCTTTTTTCAAAAACTAAACATTTCAAAAATCGCTCGGATTTTCAGAATCCTCGCGTAAGCGTAAAGATAGGCCCTTATAGCACCAAACGGTCAAGCGACCGATACAAACGCTTGGAAAATATCTTTCTAAAAGCAGATCGCGCCTATCATACAGGATGTGGCCTAGACGCTGACCGGAAAGTCAGCGGTCTCGGCATTGTACGCGTTCCCACGACTACGACTTGTGTCCAAGGCAGGATTCTGCTGACACCTTAGCTAAGCCAAAATTTTTTGATAACAACGTGACGTTTATTTATGCATCGATAAAATATTCGACAATATAAACTCGCGCGATACGAATAAAGAGAAGAATAAGAATATATGTTTTATCCACGTTTCGGAGGCTCAAAGAATTTTTTTACGCACGAATATTATCAAATTCTAAAAGTATACAGTAAACGCGTGTCTAGAAGTGTTTATCCTGGGACAGTGTATTGGATGGAGGCAAATGCCATTCCGCGGCGTAAATGGACCAGGGGCGCATTAGAACCATTATTACC
The DNA here is from genome assembly GCA_958009045.1 of Oxytorus armatus. Lineage (NCBI taxonomy): Eukaryota > Metazoa > Arthropoda > Insecta > Hymenoptera > Ichneumonidae > Oxytorus > Oxytorus armatus. Next base: position 10,300,496 of record OY253756.1, read on the forward strand.
ATTTAATCTTAGGGATTCTGCACTCTTTAATGTTCTTCAATTGGTCGTATAATTTTTTAATCGTTGAACAATATTTCGGAGACGCAATCAACCGTATTTTGGTCTATGAATAAAATATGATCGTATGGCATTGATCTGAGAGATCGCGTATCTTCGTTCCGGCCTGAGGATGAAAATGAAGAAAAATCATTCACCGAACAAATGCATGCACTTTCTAATTGCGAAAACAATCGATCGTCTCGTGAGGAGTTATTTTGTTTCTTCTGATTATTTCTAACAGTACTAACCTTAATAACGCAATCCATAGATTTTTCATCATTGATGATATTAGTAACGAGTTTACCATTCATGCACATACGTAAGTCTGTGTGATTGACCTGATTCTTAGCCTGGTCATTGAAATCCTCCGTATAGGTGGTGACTTTTGTTGCACATTCACCGAAGGACAGTTTCTCCGACAACGCGTCCACCGTCGAGATTACTGGTTCATCGCAATCGGAATCCTGCTTCACCTCTACGTAAAATGTCCAGGGTAGACTGTCATTGAACCTGACGCTAGTAATCTAACAATTGTACGTAAAAATAAATATGTATATAACTTCCTGAAACTCGACAGGGAAAATACATCACAATTCATGAAGGTTTTCATGTTCCAGATATGATAATGCACGTGATAAAATAACATTATCGAGATGTCATCAGGACGGACACCAAGGTACTCGGTGATGGTTGGAGAAAGTTGGGAAAGTTGCTTTTTCGAACAAGACACCATTTAATATTGATCAATATTTTTTTATAATTTCGCACTACCTTCATAAATTTGACTTATGAAAAATATAATGAGGAGTGAAAAGAGGACAAGAAAAAAAAAACATTTTAATCGACTTTCGACATAAGTGCAAATTTTCGAAGCCTTCGAGCGACCTCCAAATATTTTTTCATTCGGCTGAATTCATTGCGAGGATTTAGTTTCTCATAATAAGAAATAAATTTTTTAATTGGTACTTGAAATGGAAAAAATGAAGATGAAAATATTGTCGCCCTAATTGTACATATAGGCAGCCACTGCTTGAGGAAGCCAAAATGAAGGAAACCATCTTGCTCATAGAGGAAGGCTTGTAAATCTTCTATAACGTGGGGGAAGCGATGTCCCAGTTTGAAACTTTTTTTTCTCTCTCTTATTCAAATTACGTTGTGAAGTTGTATACGATCCCACTTTTCTACAAGATGTGTGTAATTCGTCTCGGTGTTGATTCAGAGGAGTGCCAACTTTTCCTTTGTCCTGTTCCAGCGATTTTGGAGAGGCATCTTGACACCCGTTCACCTTGCGAATATGTCCGTGCAAGAGGATTCGAATTTTGGGCGCAAGCAGTCGCGTTTTTGATAACAGTACGATTCGCAGTGTTAACAATTTCCCTAATACTTTGCATGATTTTGGTGACAACACGATGTGCCTCGGCTTCGGACTGGTTATAGAATCCAAAAAAAAACCTCTTTCACCGAACGAATGTATGGATTATTTTGAAAAAATTCGAGGAATAAAAGCGAACGTGCGGAGATCTCTTCTCTTTCTTATCTCATCATTAAAAATTGTACAAACCGATCTCATGGAGTTCATACGTCTGAATAAGTGTATTTGTCATCATTTTATGAAGTGCTCCGATTATTTTCATCGCGTCGTTGTTTATTTTCTCCTTGCAATTTTTCGGGGATGGCGGCATTGATTGACGTACATGTGGTGTTATTGGCCATGACGGAACTATATAGGGATAACGAATCAATGCACAGTAAGACGCATCGTGTCAGATTTGTTTCGGAAGCGCTGACGATAGCATGATATGGCGTCGTATCCTAGTATTTGACGAAATTAACAAATATTGCATTAACAAATATATGCAATATGAATTTGTTATATTCTATATAGTTCATCGCATTGATGCATACGCGACAAAGAGTTTTATTTTACCAGTAGAAATTCCGTTTTCAGAGACTCATAATGGTTTGTCAATAGATTTCTGTAGTGATATATTAAGTATATGTACTGAGCGAGGCAAAAAGAACGAGGCACAATATGATCGCGAATTTCGCTAGTATTTTTCGTTGCTCGTCGTGACGACCCTAAGCTGACGATTTAATAATAACGTTGCTTATTATATTTTGTATACAGAGGTGAGGTTCTGTACTTGTCTACCGACAACTGTCGGTGTCGTTCGCGATTGATAACGTATGAGAGTCGCACTTTTCCGCTGGAATCTTGCTTGCAATTACATGTCGCTCGCTAACCACACCGATAGTTGTCGGTAGAAAAGTACAGAATCCCAGCACATGTCCGGAAATTCCTGCGCTGAGAATGGGCCTCTTAATGATGTCATTTTTAGTTTCTGTAGCAACCACTAGAGGCGTTGCCTCTTATGTTTATTTGGTGTAGATTACGGTCTATTAGTGATATTATATACAAAATTACGAATCGGTGTGTGATACCATATTTCAATACCGGTAGAAAACTAAAAAAAAAATGTTGTACTTTATTCTTTCACCTTCATTTATTCTTGTACAGAACACTGATCCGAAATCCTATCGTATGCGATAATTTACTATTTAAGATTAAGAATGAGGCAATATGGTCGCCAGGAAAATTTAAAACTGAAAAAGAAATTTGTTCTTAAGAAAAAAATTGTTTAAATTAACTAATGAATAAATCTTATTTAAATGGAGTGTATCTCAACAATATCATTTTTCACTTTGTACGATTTTTTCTCATGCTACTAAATACTGTCCATTTTGAAATATTGACAAAATTCAAATAAAGAGAAAAATTAAAGAATCTATTTTGGTTCGTTTTAGTTGATTTTGAAAACTAGAACACTTGCAAAAGCTTAAAAAACAATGTGTAATACAATGGAATGAGCTGATTTTTACTTACCTTAATTTGACTACCTGCGATTTTCACAAAAATATAATGAAAAAGGATCACATTAAACATGAAACGGTTCGATTTAGTTCTATTTTTGAAAATGAAACCTTTTTTTTATTTTATAGGATTAAAAAAAATCTAACAGAGATCGATCCATCAAGACCTAGACAACTATTTCGTCAAATATATATTCATATGACATAGGTATTTTATAATAGTTTATATCTATCATGCTCGGTTACAGTTAGAATGTATAAAATCCAGTTCAAATTAAGGGCATATTTATTTAGTATATTCATTGAAATTGACCGGATTAATAAGTCTTTCATAATTAGATATATTTTTTGTTTTTTTTATTATTGTGTGTTCCAACGTATACCCTTTGGGATTTTTACATATGACCTTTCCCAATTCCATTTTTTCCCATTTTCCCCCTATCACTCCCTAACCGCACTTCACTAAGCTAACCTAACTTCCATTGCCTCCGCAGACATATAAACCAGACTGTATCGCATTTGCCATGGACACAGGGAAACTACCGGAAACCTGTGTCGATACAGATGGTTTTTTTGTTGTGACTGAGTTTCAGTTGTATTACCATCAGAAACTTAGAAAAACTGCCTCCCGCTCAGTAGTCGGCGTGCAAATCGGTGCACGGCTAAGCGGTCAATCATCCCAGAACTGACCGCGGCCGATACTGCTTAACATGGGAGATCGCCGAAGCCGTGCACCGACCGCACGTCCACTGCTGTCGGTAGATAATTAGATATAATAAATATGTGTGACGCGGTGGAAATCGTTAGTGGGACAGAGACAGACAACCGCGCGAGCTCTCACGGGGTTTTTAGCTTATGTCAATTGGCATTATACGATCGCAACCCCTCTAGTGGTTGCTACAGAAATTAAAAATGACATCGTTAAGAGGCCCATTCGTAGCGGAGAATTTGCAGATATATACTGGGATTCTGTACGTTTCTACCGACAACTATCGGTGTCGTTAGCGAGCGACACCCAATTGTAAGGAAGATTCCAGCGGAAAGACGCGACTCTCATAGGATATCGCTCGTTAACGGGATGTATCAGTCACAAGAAAATTTCGACACGGCCCTCCTCGTCGCGGTAGTGCAGGGCTCGTAGTATTTCACTGCGAGCCGCTGCTGACTACCGCTAGATGTCACAGCGCGCGTCTTCTATGAGGTTTCAATGCTTCGCGTGGCGGAGCATCGAAGCCGAATAGCAGACGGTTGCTGTAATTGCACATAACTTATTCTACATATGTCTGTGTATACACATATGAAGCGAGTGGCTCTCGCCGCTACTCGGTAGCGCTTGGACACACCATAGCTTATGCAGCTCGTATCAGCTGTTCCTACCATGCAGCAGGGTAGTTCAATTCTCGCTGTATGTTAGAGCGGTCAAAGTAAATAATAATTATTATTATTTAAACAAATAAGTTATGCTAAGGATCTCCGTTGACATGCATCAACGGGTGGTTTGACAAGCGTCAAACTTTCGAGCAATAAAGATTGCCCGTTTCTCGCTCTATGTTAGAACGGTCCAAGTAAATAATAATTATTATTATTTAAACAAATCAGTTATATTATACTACGGATGTCCGTCGGCATGCATCGACGGGTGGTTCGACAAGCGTCAAACTTTCGAGCAATGAAGATCGCTCGTTTCTCGCTCTATATGAGAACGGTCAAAGTAAATAATAATAATAATTAATTAAACAAATAAGTTATATTATGCTACGGATCTCCGTCGATATGCATCGACGGGTGGTTCGACAAGCGTCAAACTTTCGAGCAATGAAGATTGCTCGTTTCTCGCTCTATGTTAGAACGGTCAAAGTAAATAATAATAATTATGATTTAAACAAATCAGTTATATTATACTACGGATCTCCGTCGGCATGCATCGACGGCTGGTTCGACAAGCGTCAAACTTTCGAGCAATGAAGATTGCTCGTTTCTCGCTCTATGTTAGAACGGTCAAAGTAAATAATAATAATTAATTAAACAAATAAGTTATATTATGCTACGGATCTCCGTCGGCATGCATCGACGGGTGGTTCGACATGCGTCAAACTTTCGAGTAATAAAGATTGCCCGTTTCTCGTTCTATGTTAGAACAGTCAAAGTAAATAATAATTATTATTATTTAAACAAATACCTTATATTCCGATACGGTTCTCCGTCGATATGCATCGAAGGGCGGTTCGACAAGCGTGAAACTTTCGGGCAATGAAGATTACTTGCTTCTTGCTCTACGTTAGAGCGGTTAACTACACAATTACATTTATCACATTTATTACATTTATGACGAAAACACGAGCTCGACGAGGCACATGTTACATATACATGTATATACTAGGGGGGCTCTGCCCCCCTGCGCGCTTCGCGCGCCAACCCCCTCGGGCCATTCCATTCGGCGTACCCCCCCCCCGGCTATTCCATACGGCGTACCCCCCCGGGCTATTCCATTCGGCGTACCCCCCCCCCCGGGCTATTCCATTTGGCGTACCCCCCCCCCCCCCCGGGCTATTCCATTCGGCGTACCCCCCTCCCGGGCTATTCCATTCGGCGTACCCCCTCCGCCCCTCGGGCTATTCCCACCACCGTACCGCTCCCCCCAGGTGGGGGGGGGGGTACGGTGAAGGGAATGACCACCTCAACTCTTGTACACGGCGGCGGCGGCGGCGAAATATTTATATAATATAGAGATATATATCTCTCTATATTATATAAATATTTCGCCGCCGCCGCCGCCGCCGCCGCCGTCGCCGTGTACAAGAGTTGAGGTGGTCATTCCCTTCACCGTACCCCCCCCCCCCCCCACCTGGGGGGAGCGGTACGGTGGTGGGAATAGCCCGAGGGGGGGGGGGGGTACGCCGAATGGAATGGCCCGAGGAGGTTGGCGCGCGAAGCGCGCAGGGGGGCGGAGCCCCCCTAGAATATGTATACATATACATATACTAGGGGGGCTCTGCCCCCCTGCGCGCTTCGCGCGCAACCCCCCCTCCTCGCACCTTGGGCCATTCCATCGAGCGTACTGCCCCCTCCCCCTCTTGGGTTGGGGAGGGGGGGTACGTCGAAGGGAATGACCGCCTCAACTCTTGTACACGGCGGCGGCGGCGATATATTTATATAATATAGATATATATATATACTAGGGGGGCTCTGCCCCCCTGCGCGCCAACCCCCTCGGGCCATTCCATTCGGCGTACCCCCCCGGGGCTATTCCATTCGGCGTACCCCACCCCCCGGGCTATTCCATTCGGCGTACCCCCCTGCCGGGCTATTCCATTCGGCGCCCCCCCCCCCCGGGCTATTCCATTCGGCGTACCCCCTCCGCCCCTCGGGCTATTCCCACCACCGTACCGCTCCCCCCAGGTGGGGGGGGGGGGGTACGGTGAAGGGAATGACCACCTCAACTCTTGTACACGGCGGCGGCGGCGAAATATTTATATAATATAGAGAGATATATATTGTTACGTCCCGGCTTTTGTTCGACGCGTGGTTCGATTTATATTTTGTATTTTTATTATTATTGTTGATACGAACCTTTTTTGGCGCACTGTCGACCGTGGTACGTTAACGTAGATTAACGTTGTTGTTGCTCCCCGTTGGGACGGGAATGCGCCCGTCCGGGATTGGAGCATAGGGAGGGCGATCGTTGGAATGAGGATGTCTGATAACGTTAGGCGTAGAGAGTTTACGTTTCGGAAAATAAATGTTATCGAAGAACTTTTATAAAAATCAACAAATAAAATATTAATTTATTTATAAAGTCGAGTTAACAAATTTGAGGTTGAATATAGTTGTTAAATTTTGGTTCGACAATGTTTATTCGAGGTCGGGTCGAGGACCTTTCGGTTCGGCACACCGTGTAATTTTAAGGACGTTGAGCCTCGCACTCGGTTAACGCGCGTTCATAAAACTGGATGGCCCGTACTCGATTCGCCCGATAACTATCCTAACAGTTCTCGAACTTGCGCTTGAACGTTTCGCGGTAATCACTGTTACACTTTTTCCGGTCGAAACCCGAGGTTCGCCGCCTATCACTTCTCCTTTGTACGTCGTTGACTCGGGTGTAACATGTTCCGTCTTATAGTTCTAACAGGTTGGAAAACTGGTTAGAGTTCGTATCTTGACCTCCGACGTTGTTACTGAATTTACCACTGTTCGTTTGAAAAGATAAATATTTTAACGTGGTCGACCATACTGGTCGATCCAAGGAGTGATTTCCGATTACATTTCGAGCTCGACCATCGTGTCTGAGCTGCGGATTGAAGACTACTGCTTACAGCATTAATGGGACGTCTTATATACCAGGGGTGTTAGTTGAAGTTTGCCGGTTTTACCAGTAGATGTCGCTAACAATATGTATACATTTCTATGATTTGGCATGTATGTCATTTTTTTCTATTGACATTAACCTACAAAAATACGCAAGTCACATTCCGCCAAAATAAGAGCGTCATATTTGTTTACCTCAGTGAATATGTCGAGTTTCGTTCCAAGTAAATCGCATTTGCGGCATTCGTTGCTTTTCTTATTTCATCAAAAGAAAAAAGCAGCTGAAGCTCACCGGTTGCTGGTAGAAACTTATGGTGAACATGCTCCAGTGATTAGAACATGTGAGACATGGTTTCGTCAATTTAAAAGTGGAGATTTCGATTTGACAGACAATGAACATCCTGGTGCAGCGAAAAAGTTCGAAGACGAGGAATTGCAGGCGTTATTGGATGTTGATCCAACCCAATCGCAACAAAAATGGGCAGAAACACTAAATGTGACTCGAGGAGCAATTTGCCAACGTTTAAAAGCCATGGGAAAGATCCAAAAGTATGGAAAATGGGTGCCACACCAGCTGAACGATAGACAAATGGAAAATCGAAAAAACCGTTTGTGAAATGCTGCTTCAACGATTCGAAAGGAAATCTTTTCTGCATCGAATTGTCACGGGGGACGAAAAGTGGATTTATTTTGAGAACCCGAAGCGAAAAAAATCATGGCTTACACCTGGTGAAGCCGGCCCATCGACTGCAAGGCCAAATCGCTTTGGCCGTAAGACAATGCTCTGTGTTTGGTGGGACCAGTATGGTGTGGTGTACTACGAGTTGTTAAAACCTGGTGAAACGGTGAACAAGAATCGCTACCGACAACAAATGATCAATTCGAATTATGCGTTGATCGAAAAACGGCCGGAATGGGCCCGAAGACATGGCAAAAATATCTTGCAACATGACAACGCGCCGTCTCATATCGCTAAACTGGTGAAAGACACATTAAAAACACTTAATTGGGAAATATTATCACACCCGCCGTACTCTCCAGACCTCGCCCCGTCCGACTATCACCTTTTCGCATCGATGGGACACTCCCTTGCAGAGCAGTGCTTCGCTAATTTTGAAGAAGTCGAAAAATGGCTCGTCGAATGGTTTACCTCGAAAGAGAAAAAGTTTTTTTGGGATGGTATCCATAATTTGCCTGAGAGATGGGCGAAATGTGTAGAAACCATTGGTCAATACTTTGAATAAAAAATGTTTGAGATTCCTCTGAAAATTAAGTGTCTTCTTTATCGAAAAAACCGGCAAATTTCAACTAACACCCCTGGTAGTCCATGTTTTAGATTACTACGCCCCTATTGTCTCACGACGGACTCGGCCGCCGCGCATCTCCAAGGTGCGAGGCGTCCGTCGGCTACCGTGAGATCCACGATGTCAGCGAAACGCTGGACAGCGTGACTCCGGACAGCCGCCGGTCGCACGCCCTGAAGCGCGCGGTCAGCAAAAGGTCCATTGTGAGAGCCTTGCCGCCTATCAGCTCACACGCTGATAGGGCGGTTCGAGTATTTCGTTATGGAAACACCTCGGAGGGTGTTTCTTCATTTCATATATTATTTATAATTAGTTTATTTGAAAGATGAAAATGACCAGTGGGGTTTCCCAGTGGTCTGGAAACCCCGGACGTAACAATATATATATCGGGTTCATACAAAGGGGCATTTAAGCTATGCGGTATACGGAACACTTACGATTCTTCTTCGTGCGGTGTTTCGTAGGTTGCCCCTGCGGCGTTGCCGATGGTGCTCGCACATGACCGATGTAGCAGTTTGTTGGCACACGTTCGAGTCGGTCAAATACCACACATCGCCGTGATTAGCTAGCGCTACGCGTTGATGCTCGGCAGGCACGTCTCCGGCTTGAGTGTGTGACAGCAAAATGGCAACGTTGTTTCATGTGCGAGAACCCTGAGAAGGTTAGCTGTGAGGTGCAGACTGTGATATTTCTATATTATACATATAAATATATCGCCTTCGCCACCGTGCACAAAAGTGGCAAAGGTCAGCTTCCCCGTACAGGAATAACTTTGCCTGTTCGGTGAAGCTGACCGTTTTCGCTTCATGGTACAGGCAAAACGGTCATCTTTACCGTGCGGAGCGACCCCTAACCCGTTTGGTGAAGCTGACCCCGCCGAAAATGCACCGCCTCCGGGTGGGGGAAAGTGGGTGCAAGAGGGGGCTGAAGTGGCGCACTAAACTGCCCTATTAACAGTAAAATAATCAGGTTGGGTTTGATTGATTATTCTAAAATACATCCCAATGAAATAATCTTCCCGATGCCGCACCGAAATTCCGGTGTGAACACCCCGACAGACCCACAAAACCTCCCCCGTGAATGCGAGTGAGACCGTCTTATGCGCGCGCGTGAATGCGAGTGAGACCGTCTTATGCGCGCGCGTGAATGTGAGTGAGACCATCTCATGCAAGCTTCCTAATATAAGGGCATACATGAACCATGATTCTACTGGGGATTATTTATTTATTTGCAAAACGTTTTTAATAACTTTCAATATTTGTATGTATCATCTTACATTGTAGCTTGCTTCAAGTGTAAGGAATTATCTTGAATATATTGAAAAATTCTCTCTAGCCTGAAAAAATACCCACTGCCAGATCATTTTATACCTGGAAAGACCCAGAGACAGGATGGAACATATGTATATATCTATATATACATTATATAGATATATCGCCGCCGCCGCTGCCGCCGCCGTGTGCAAGAGTTGAGGAGAGCGAGCGGGATCGAGTAGGCTGGGTGAGGGGATCGAGCGGAGGCGGGGGAGGCGTGGGTGGGGGTGTGGGCGTGGGTGGGGGGAAGGGGAAGGAAGGCGCGGGTGGGGGGGGGGTTGGCGCGCGTAGCGCGCAGGGGGGCAGAGCCCCGCTAGTCTATATATACATTTGTACCCAAATGTATATACAGATATATACATGTCCCCCCCTTATATATAAAAATGTGCATAAATTTAAAAAAAACCTAGTAAAAAATTTATTTGAAAATAGATTTTCAAAGAATTTCGGTCTGGCATCAGGAAGATTACTTTGTGGGGATACATTTTAGAATAATCAACCACACCCAACCTGATTATTTTACTGTAAATAGTCTAGTTTTGTGCGGAACTTCAGTACCTTCTTGCACCCACTTTTCACCCACCCACCGGTCTGGCGATTTTTTCATTTACTTGAGATATTCTCAACTTTGATATTCCAAAGTGCCGGACTGATTATAATAATGTAATTTTATTATTTGTGATTCACCCTTTAAAAATCTAGACGCGCGAAAGCCACCCCTGAATGGTTGCCAAACCTCCGATTGTCTTATTGTTCCGCTACAAGGGACAGATTATGAAACGTCTAGCCCTATTCTCGAAACGAACGAAACGGTCGTATAACGAAATCGGTCGTTAGCTCTTGGAATATCAGACTCGTGCGCGCGACGGCGATAGTCGTTTCATTGTTCGCTATATGTCTCTCTGTCTTGCAGCGCCATGGGCGCGATTACCGTCTCTTTCCCGCTGTTGACGTCGTCTCCTAGGTAAGGAACGGATAGAGAATGCATGCTTCTAAGAAACCAACGTTAGCGCCGCCACTCGGAATACTTGCACACTAAATTTTGGGTAATACAGGCAAAAGTCGGTATTTTTTTGAGCAAAAACGGAAAAACCTTCGTTATCGATAATTTCTGCATGGAACAAGATGAAACAAAGCGCAGAATATGTGTTTTTATATTGCCCAGTGGCTAAAGTGAGGATGTAACAATTCGTTGAATCTAACAGTGAAAAATTCAGTAATTTCTCCCATGGTAACTGAAACTGTAGAGTTTTTTTCAAAATTTTGAACTGTCCGAAGTTTAGCCACTGTATGCCACCGTTCAGACTCTGTGCCCAAAATTTCAACGCGATTGGTCGCACCGTATTGGAGAACGAGTCTTTCGCGTTTTCGAGCCGTTCGAGGAGACTGATACATCCCGTTAACGAGACCGACAGTTGTCGGTAGACAAGTACAGAATTGCCGGGTTGTATACATAACAGTGTTCCAGATCCACAGATGTCTATACTATGCTAGATAGCTACCTTCGGGCTTTGGCGTGCTCAAGAGCTGTGTCAGCCGGATCTCCGGTTTCGGCCATGACACCTCGCAACAAAATGGCCGTTCCCGCCTCTTATCAAATTCAGCCTTAAATATATTAGAATATTTTTATCGTTTTATTGATATTTTTAACTGAATTGACATTAAACTTTTCCATTTATGATTTAAAGGACACCCACAATGCTCATAAAATGATAAAACATCATGATTCTGGGCAGAGGACGCAAAAAGTTGCAAACTGTTTTGGTCTAAAAATAAATAAAGTCTATGTATTACTGAAAAGTATTATTTTCGATAATTTTTGCCGTTTACTGACGGGATTGACGATGTCCTTGGTTAATGTACTGTAATATTTTTTATTTATTTTAGGATATAAACATTTGCCAAAAATATTAATTTGAAAATGCCGATGGCAGATGAGTGGACAGAAGATCGTATATTTCCTTTTTAAATTTGTAACACCCGAAAGTCATAATAACTATTTATACCTGTTATGTCCCAGGGGGTTTCACAAGGGAGATGTGTACGCGGCGACTCAGAGGTAAAAGACGACTAACATGGACGCGGCGCCTCAGAGGTCATGGGGGAAACGCATAGGGTACGATTTATGAATGAATGGGTAAAGACACGTGGTTCGTTTCCCGATTAACGATTGAAATCGAGATGTCGAGTGTAATTGATCGCTAACTTTATTCGAACAATTTGTGAATATAAAGGTTTGATTTTCCGTGGACGCAAAACAGTTGCTACAATAGAAATACCGTGACAAACGTATATAAATGTGTAAGTATACTTCGCAAATGATTATTAAGTGTTACAAAGGTATCGAGTACTAACGAAGTGATTTACTAGAGTTGTTCTCTCGTCGAGCGTTGAATTAAGACTTAAGTCGCTTAGATGTTAAAAGTGGACTTCTCGCTACGAGTGTTGAGTGAAGACTGACTAATAGGAGGTGCATTCGGTTGTCGTAAAGCGGCAACCAAAAAGTGCTGAATTCTAAAAGTCCAAAAGTTAGGAATATCGCGCGAGGCCTCGAGCCTCACCGCGCCGGAAATTAATCAGCGAAAATCTGATATTGACCATTCGCTCCTCGAGCGAACGAATAAACGCTCAGGTAATTCGTGCGTTTGCCCTAAAAGTGGAGTATGCAGAAATGTGAGCAGAAATGTCGGCGACATCCGCTCAAGTGCTGAATTTACGTTGCAAGTGAGCGCAAAATATTATAGGTTAAGTTAAAAGTAAAGTTAAAGTAATACAATAAAAGTCCCATGGAGGAGACGTAACGACGTAACAATACCGTACAAAAAATCATACTAACACATACATTCGAGATACACGAAAACCATAATAACAATTTGTACCATACCAAAAATCATACTAACACACACATATAAGATACAATGATATCGTTAACCTCTTTGAAATCGAAGCGAACTCACGTCGTACGCGCGCCGATAATGTTCAGTGAATTTTAATAAATTCCACGTCCCTCGTGATGGATAGAATCTTATAAACAATAAAGACAATTACGTAACTTTTGTGGTTGAGAAGGGGCTTCCTCGATGGCTCTTTCTTTCTTTGCTCCGGGGTGCTAAATTCTCAGATAAATGAATCTTCCTCCAATAGTAGAAAAGTCCTCACCGAATGGCCAATTCGAGTGAGAAGGTAGGATGAGGATGCCTTCGTTTCTATCTCGGTGATTCTTGTAGATTCGATACCGTGGACAATCACGCGTGCTCGAAATCCCGATAAGAGAATCTACTTGTAGATGTGTCGGCGTCCCCGGAGCGAAAGACAAAGAGTCAGAGAAATTCGGAGAGAGGTGCCGGCTGTCCCCTCTTCGCACACCTCACACTCTAGCTATTCTACTACGTCACACACTATGTCCGATACGCACGATTGCGAGCGCCAAATTTTTAAATAGTTTCGACATCTCACAGTACGACAATATGAATGCATTCGAATCGTTAAATATTCCCGGCAGATAATATTTACTTGGAGGCGATGTGGTGTATCTACACCTATCTCGAATCATTCGTAACAATCGTTATTAGTTGAAAACTAAATCAGTATCTAATGCATATCTGCGTGCTACCCGGTAAATTTTTTGAGAATATGCATTCCTATTTAATAGTTTATTATTACATTTTGCTAATAACTGACGGAATTCTATTTCCGTAGCATAAATAATTTTTTGTAGTACACGATTCGACGCATACACTAAACCCCCCTTGTTCTTTATATCAATTAAAATCGTGTACGACGAAATGTTTTGTTGTCTATCATCGTCTTTTCTCATAATGTTGGCAATGCAGCCTTTACATGTTACTTTAGGAATGATTTTTCTTACAACAAAACCCGCTTTATAATATAAAATATTTTCCTTAAATAAAAATGTAGATTTACAGTGAATTTCTTTACTTCTTCGTTGTACCGGCAACCTTTGCGACTTCCTTTCCTATTGATCCATTCATTCTTGAATAGCTCGCCAACGCTTCCATCAAAATTGTTTGTAATAATTTCACTTGCATCTCTCTCAAGAAGATTCTTTGCCCTTTATTAATTTGTATGCACGATTTAATATATGTACGATTTCGCCAAACTTTCAATAATAAATGAATGGTAATTATATATGTGTGCAGTGTATACATATTTATATGTTATTCTCATACCTTAAATTTTCCAACAACTTTGTCAAAGATTGTATTTTTCCATCTTTTCTCTTCACTTTCTGTTTTAATGTTTTTATCTTTCTCCACCTTACTCTTTTCCGCGGAGACATATGATATTTTCGTAGCCTTATAAACGAATTGGACATGAGTTTCCTTGGCTTCTTTTGTATGGTCATTCTCAAGGTATCGGAAGCATCACTTGTACTGACAACTGGGTCTTCAAAATTTAACGATGGCACTGAAGTAGAATCTGTTGAGTTCTCTTGTCTTGGTTTTAAGGGGGGGTAGGGTTTTAAAGGCGAAAAAAAGCATATTTTTATGATTTTTTTGCGGCTACATGAGTAATATAATTTTATTAAATAGAATTACATATTATTGTACAACTATTGAAGTATCTCAGAAAAAATTTTCAATGCAAAATATTGATAAATAAGCCGGTGACGTTGAATCTCCAGAGGCGCCTTGAAATTGATATGCATTTTAAAGGTGATGTATTTCTCGAGGTAATCAGGAAGTTTTTTTTTTTTTTTTTTCTATTTTTTGCAGCACTTGGAAGTGAAAAACGCAATTTTAGCTAAAAAAATCGCGCTTAGTTTGTTATTAAAAAATTGAAAAAATTGAAAAAAAAAAAACTCCTGATTACCTGTTGATTTATGTGAAGAAGTAATGTTTAAATTTTCAAAAGGATCGGTTCAGTAGATTTTGAGTTCTAATGTTCACAAACTTCAAAAATGACGTTTTCGGGAAAATCGATTTAAAGTTTTTTATACGTACCGAGCGGCTACCGAGCAGGTATAAAAATCAGGTATCACGGCCGGTCGTTTGAAACGCTGTAACTCCGTTAGTTTTACTCCGATTGACTTAAAATTTATACACAATATTCTCGACATATTGTTCATTCAGAAAAAATTTAAGAAAATGCAAAAAAATAATTTAAACCCCCCCCCCCCCCCCCCCCCCCTTAAAATGCTTTTCCATTTCATCGTAGTATATGCAAGAGCAGCAGGAGCCTCTATCGCACAGGTAGTGATTCACTCTATTTCATGAGTCTCTGTTGCAGAAGTTGTGCACGACTCAATCCCAGAACTTTCAACATCAGGAATTTTTGCACTTCGGAATGCAACAACTCCTTGGCATTATCCAATAATTCTATACTCCCTTGAAAAATAAAAATGTTCTGTATACAACCACGTGTATCACATATATATCGCATACATGTGCTAAACACGTGCTACCGCTATTTTGTTGCGAGGTTTCATGGCCGAAACCGGGGATCGGGCTGACACAGATCTTTTGCCGCTGTTAGCTATCTAGTATAGTATAGAATAGACATCTGTCTCGAGACCTGTATACAAAACCGTGGTGCGGACGACATCGACGCGCGGACGAGTGGGAGTGAGTGAGAGGCCGAGTGCTATGACCGACCACGCTGCACATGCGCCCCCCATTGGCTCCACGTTTATATACAAAATCGAGAATAGTAATGAACATTATCCGATAATCAAGATTTTCTTGCGAATGATAAAGAACGCCCTGTGCTCAACGTTATTCTCCTTACGACGAATTCTCGTCCGAAGCTCTGCAAAACCCAACCGACCGTTGAATGTTTACTTCCACCGTCGGCATATTCTCTGTCTTACATTTTGTTTAGCACGCGAGTCAAACGGCGAAATTTGAATTAAAATGTAATCTCGACACCAACCGTTTTGAACATAAAAAACGCCGATAATTTTCCATATTAATAATTAATTTATAAATAGTTCGATCACTCTTTTTATGTTATATCATACGTTAATTAATAATTATTAAATTAAATTATAATTCAATATATGCCGGGCATTTCGCGTTCAATCGACCTGACTTGTGACCCCCATTCTCTGGGATTTGGTTCACAATATTGCTTCCTGATAGAAGCAGCTTATTCACCAGTGAATTTTATTACATATGCTTGCACTCACCGTCAAGCTGAGAAGAGACGAATTTTCAGGCAATATTTGAAGACGTACTAATTTTAGAGAAAAAAATAAGAATACAATGATGCCACGAGTGTTATACCGAAGGTCGAAAAATATTTGTATTTCCATGAGATACACATTCGTTTATACTCGTACAGGCAATATGTCTTCATGTTGAATATTTAAAGTGTCTGGCACCTCTCGACGTTCGTTACTTCATTTTCAGCTCGCTAGTAACTAAAAACTAATCATAAATATGTTTCGCTATCTGCGTCACAAATGAGGCCATATTAATAATTTTTCGAAAGCTTCGGAAGCTCTTCCCCATCAACGAATATAAAACCCAAAAAAATGTCGGACTTATTAACTGAAATATTCATTTCACTTTGAAAAAAATAACAAAACATCCATCTACTCCGAACATTTGTTTACGCTCTTACGTACGTCTTATGTATTTGTTTCAATGATCATGAAAACATGTCCAAGAAAGGCTCGTTCGGAATTATCGATAAAATTCGGTCGTTTTTCCCGCACATGATACAATACGATTTATAACATTGGAAAATGCTATTATATCGTTCACAGAGAATTGTACCAAGAAGTATTGGCGATATCTTCATTGCTGCCCCACAAATTATTGTTTTCCCTGGTGTACATATACAGGGTGACAATTATAAGGTGGCCATGTATTTTTTGCCGCTTTGGCGTTGTAAAATCGTGGCGTTTGAAGTATGATTTTCGAACGATTGTGGATCCTCTCTTCGAAAAAAAATATGCCGTCGATGTGAGACGTACCGTTTTTTCGGGAACGATACATTTGTTTTCATTAAAAAATAATAAAAAAAATGCCTTTTTATTGCAGAAGAATAAAGTTCATTCGATTCTGTACACGAAACACTGGTCGCAAACTCGTTTCAAGGTTTTTATCGTGGAGAAAAAAATGTTGAACTTGCATATATTTTCGGGTCTATACGTCTTTAATTTTAAAAACAGTGGAACAGATACAGCGGTGGTGATCCTGGATCACGTAGTCTCTGCCTGATTTTACATCTGCCGTTTATAACTTTAGAATTTATGAGTTGAGAAAAAATTTGAGAATTTTTCCCATATTTTACGAAAGTACAGTCTGTCACGTAAGAGCGCAGCGGCGATTATCCGCAGCCGGTAAGACGTAGGCATTAACCTTTTTTTTCTAATGTAGAGGGAGCTCCTGCCGTTTTCGCAGTGCCATTAGTAAGACGTCCAGTCTCCTCTAGAATCGATAATTGCCTGGCACCTCCGAGGCATATTTTCGACAATATTTTCGGCGTATTCCTTTAGGAAAGACCTCCAAATTTTTCGAATTCGTCGGGAGAACTGAGCCAAATTGCAGGGTCGGTTTTTACGAAGCTTCAGCTTGATTAAGGTAGTAGTCTGGTAACTTAAGCCGATTTTCATGTCTTTTTTGGAGGGCATTTTTTTGTAGGAAAATAAAAATGAATCGTTTTGGATATTTAGGATGTTTTTATTTACATATTAAAGATACAAAAAAAAATTTTTTTGAAAAAACTTAATAGTTTATTATTATTATTATTATTGATCGAAGTTGGTACCTCGAAAAAAAAGCCCGTAGGTGGCCCCAGTGATTCTGGCTCTTGATGTTATCTGAAATAAAAAATTCTTGATAATTCTTAATCTATAGACATGTCATTCTGGTCGGAACTACTGAAGTTAAATTTCATGGATAAAGTTAGATATGGGACTTTGGAAAAAAAAACTTTTTTCCAAAGTCCGCCATTTTGTTATTTATCCATGAAATTTAACTTCAATAGTTCCGACCAGAATGACATGTCTATAGATTAAGAACTATCAAGAATTTTTGATTTCAGATAACATCAAGAGCCAAAATCAGTGGGGCCACCCACGCGCTTTTTTTTCGAGGTGCTAACTTCGATCAATAATAATAATAATAAACTATTAAATATAATAATCTATTAAATATGTATATAAAAACATCCTAAATATCCAAAACGATTCATTTTTATTTTCCTACAAAAAAACGCTCTCCAAAAAAGACATGAAAATCGGCTTAAGTTACCAGACCCGGGTTGAGTTGCCTTAAACCTCAAATATGTTCGATGGGATTTGCATCGGGCGACTGAGACTGCCAATCTGAAGTGACGGCGCTTTTCTGCTCTTTCCACAATATTCACGCCGCGACATTTTCATGTATTTTCCGGTAGCTGAATGTGACATTTTTGGTCCTCGGGTGTGAGAACATAAAAACATAGCCTCGTAGCGTTTAGCGTAAATAGCACTCATTCTCTTTGACCTGCCAGAATCAGACTGAATCCAAGAAACAAGTGTTCTTTTTCATACAGAGAAAACGGCAAAAGGTCCCTACGTTAGAAAAAAAAGGTTAATGCCAACAACTTACCGGCTGCGGCCAATCGCCGCTACGTTCTTACGGGAATTTTTTCCATACTTTGGAAGTATGGGAAGAATTGAGACTTGAGAATTTTCCCATACTTTGAAAATATGGGAAGAATTTTCAGTTTTTTTCCCAAGTCATAAATTCTAAAGTCATAAACGACAGACGTGAAATCGGGCTGAGACTACGTGATCCAACATCACCACCTGTATAGCAATTCCACTGTTTTAAAAATTGAAGACCGATAAGCTGAACAAATATGCCAGTTCAACTTTTTTTTTTCTTCACGATAAAAACCTTGAAAAGAGTTTGCGACCAGCGTTTCATGTACGAATTTTTCTGAATTAAAAAAACAAATTTTTATTTGTGTTTTTCGAAAAAACATGTCTCCTTCCCCAAAAACGTACGTACCACATCAACGGCATGTTTTCTTTTCGCGAATAATCTGATGGCATATGACGCGAAAAGGTCTCACTGTCGCGAGACGTCGTTCATATTTTATAGTATTATCTTAGTGATAGCAAAATTAGGCCGACATGAGAAAACTATGGTTATTAATACTCGGTGCGCCACAATTTTTATTTACCCCACTGTTTAATTATACGCTTTCATTTTTATCTACCGAATTTCTCCGAAGGCTCGATGCGGACTATGACCGTGTCTCACCTCTATATGAGCCTCGTTATTATTAAATAGTCAGCTGTTTCATTGCGACGAACAACTAAGAAAGATGACGAAATTCACGATCAGTTTGTGCCTCGTTCTCTTCGCCTCAGTAAGCACGTCATAAGGATCTCACGGCATTTAATTTAACTCGGGATTCTAATTTCTCGAATATTCTTCCAATTCCATCGTATCACGGTACTTGATCGCACCGACATATTTTCATGTTACATAATCAGCTTTTTTAAGTTATCTTAAAGAATTCAAGAGGAAGAAAAAGCTTCAAGTTGAGACTCGCAAATTTTTTCCTCGAAATTTCACACTATGCTCAAAGTTTCCTCTATAAAGATTCATATATTTCTCAAAGTAGGCTTTCTCAAATTTGTAAAAACTTTCAGGCAGCAAATGCGTTCGTATGTGATCTTATGAAGATTCATTACTCCGACTTGGTCAACGAGACAACACCATCGCTGCATACAACGATCGAAACAAAACGAAATGACGCCGTATCAAGCATTATGAATTTGTACGACCGAGACAATGTTTCCAACGCGCTGCTAATCGACGAAATGCAGTCTAAATTCGAAAATGTAAAACAATAATCTGCGTCATATGTATATTAGCGAGATTGGCTGTATACGTGTGCACACGCTTTATCCAATTTTACGAATGTCCATTACAATTTTATTTTAACGTACAATTCTCAATTTCATCAAACGCAGGATACGCAGCATTTGACAAGCTTAAGGCCTTACATACGTCCAGCGGTACCGAAAACGTACCAAAAGAAAAACTGTTTTTAGGAGGGATAGAAATAGAAATTGATAAAAAAATTCTTACACATTGTTTATTACTGTGTTAAGTTTGTAAAAAAAATGTATTTCAATTTTTTTTTCAAAAATTACACCATGAAAAATCACATTTTTTGAAGCACTGTAAAAAAAAAGTTGCTCCACGGTCGGCAGTATTTCTTCCTCAAATGTTGACGGATCTGCAAAATGTAAAGAAATTCTTGTAAAATAAGGTAGTAGTTATAGTCTGTCGACCCGGATTTTTGAAATTCGAAAAATTAAACAATTTACGGTAATTTAAAAAAAAATGTTAAGTTTGTGTCAAAAAAGTCACACTTTAATTGTTTTTATAAAATTTTCTAATTATAATTTAAAAAATCCGGCTCGACAGACTATAGAAAAAACGATTCCGAATATTTAAAAAAAAATCATCAAAAAATATTAAAAACCGTACGAGTTATCATGCCGACCGTGTCAGAAAAAGTAGTTTTGAGAAAAACGCGTTTAAAGTTTCAAGCGCGTTTCGCTCGAAGTCGCGCGCGGCTGGAGCAAGAACTTTATGAATTTTTTTAATTTATTTAGTTAACTTACGTCTAATCTCTCATTCCAGCTTTATATTGTACGCCTTCCTTGTCAGTAAAAAATTGTTGTTGTTTATTTTTTTCTAATCGACGAATTGTTCGAATAACTCAAACAACTCAACGCAGGTAGGCGCGCGTCAGACGCCTACCTGAGTTGAGTTCCTTTGTCGGGCAGTCACATTATCTACAATAACTTTTGAACTATGGGGAATTTTTACAATCAGCTTACACAGAAATACGCCTAAGACTATAAGGAATAATAATCTGTAAACAAAAACAAATCGATTTTTTGAAAATTCTCGACGTATGTAAGGCCTTAACAACAGTTCCTCGGCTAGTGGCGTGCCGACAGAGTTTGAGACGAATTCGCTCTTAAATTTGTCCTCCATATTGGAAACTGCGATCAACAACACGAATGAATGTACAAAAACTGAATTACAATCGCTCATCGATTATGCCAATAAAATAAATGGCACTGCATCCCAAGCGTTCGAGAAACTTCGTAACGCCACGAAAGTTGCGCACAAGTGCGTTGCAAAAGTTTGCCAAGGTTACTTCTCAGCGTTTATAGATCGCCATGCAGCTATCACATGCTTGAAAGAGGTCAGTACAATTTGAAATGATGATAAACAAGAAAATGACAGATCTTGACGCGGGCGGGGTGATCAATTTATTTATTTATTTATTTTATTTTTCTTGTTAATCCATACATTTATTCGGTGAATGAATATTCTTTTTGTTTTTGTTTACTACCAGGGCAAGAGTGAGGCAAAGCGTATGACCGATAAACACGTGAAAGACATTTCGTTAACTTTAAAAGCGGCGGAGGAAATGAAAGATCCTAACGATAGGATGCAGACCTGCATGGTTAACGCCCTTTTCAGCTTCCGTATGGCGTGGAAGGTCCAATCGACGAGATGAATTAGTGTCTCGACACTTCAATCATTTTAACACCAACTGTCCTGTACCCTTAAGCTGCAGTGTCCAAACTTCAATTACCATGAAATGGAAATTCAACCTCCCCCCAAGGGCTGCGACGATTACGATCGGGAATAGAATTGTGTCTAGTAACGCGTTTATCTAGACGATATTTGATTGATTATAGTATTCGTTCGTACCTCTTACAGGATGATAATAATAAAATATTTGCATCGTTGAAAAACAAATATGATTATAATCTATGATATGATTATAATCTATGATATTGGAGACATTGGGAATACAGTAAAAGCCCGATTATCCGTGTTCCCTGTTTGATTTACATTTTGGAGTTTCGATCAACCAGGGCCCGGATATTCGGGGTCTTGTTGTATTATTTTTGGAGTACTGGGACAGTGAGATTATTATTTTTAACACATGAGCTTTTCTCCGCGGAATTAATACATTTTTCCGATTCTCGCATTGTTTTTACATTTAAAGGAATGGTGCAAGGTGCAATTTGCAAGCGGAAAGTTGCCAGTTGCTTCCTCGGAATGTCACACAAAGCTCAAAGCTTCCTCATAGAGGATACTTTGAGCTTTGCGTGAAATTTCTACATGGCTACGTGATATGCAGAAATAACCTGGATAGATAAGCGGCGTTGCTGAGCGTCGATCGGCTGTCGGGCGATCATCAGCACGACCGTTTGCAGAGTACAAATTTCGAGTTTTTTTTAACTCTTTATTTTGCATTTATCCTTATGTGAACCTACTATTATTCGATTTCAATGATACCCGGAGAGATTTGGCGAATTCGAAAATATGATTTCCGTACACCTAGCTTGGAGGGAACATATCGAAAAAAAATTGAAATATGAGAGTATATATACGGCGCTGAGTTTTCATCCGCGCGTTTGAAATTGAACTACTTTGTTATTAAATATCATGAAAAAGGTCCGTCAGATCTGACGCAAATTCCGCACAATTGCGTATCATACTTTTAACTACGACATGTAAAAAATCGGAACGCTGAAACGAAAAAAAATGTGTCTTATATATTCGTTTCCCGCCGAAAACAAAAGTCTTACAAAGAACCGAAACGAGAGGTCGTTCGAAAGGATTTTCTTGATGATGTAAACGAATATTCAGATCGGCGTGTAAGAAAAATTTGTATATATCTGTTCTATCTCTCCATATTATACAGGGTGTCCCAATAACTATTAGCACCTTAGATATCTTCGAAACTATAAGGTTCACAGAAATATTTGCTGAATCAAAATTGCACAGTACGAAGGGGGCCATCCAATGATACCAAAGTACTCACCCCCACCCCCACCCCCTGGGTTGGGGGTGGGGCAACTTTGAAATCTTAAATGGAAACCCCCATTTTTTTTTGTCGATTCGGATTCCCCATAAAAAAATACGTAACTTTTGTTCAAAATTTTTTTTTCGATTCGTGATAGATGGCGCTGTAATCGCAAAAAATCCCCGAAAGTACAGAAGGCGATAATAATTACAGTTTCGGTAGTAAATAAAATTACTACGTTTATAGTAAGTGTTCGAAATGACGACCATCAGTATCAATGCAATATTGGATTCTTTTTTCGATTGATTGACTTGCAAGTTTTACAGCGTCAGAACTTATTGATGCACAGGGTGTAATAATTCTTCCCATTCGTTCCCATGCAATTCTTGGTGAAGACTAACATGGTACGGGTGAAATTTGTGACGGTGCAAAATGCGATGTACGCTAGTCCTGCCAATGCCAGATTCAATTTGAATTTGTCGCATGTTACAATGTTACAAATGTTACAATGTTTGTTACATTTCTTCGACAGAAAGGTACAGAAAGTACAGAAAGGCGCTAATACTTACGGTTTAATTCACTGAAAATAAACACTGTTTCAAGGACACTTTAATAAGTTTGCAGGATAAAATAAACACGATACGATTAGTATCGATAAATCAGTCAATCGAGTGCAATGTATTCGTTTGAAGAGCAAGTCGATATGCTCCTCATTTATGGCGAATGCCAACAAAATTCTGTAAGGGCAAAAACCTTGTATGGTGAACGATATCCACATCGGTCTCAATCTTCGCGTGAAACATTTAAAAATGTATGTGATAAACTTTGGCAAACCGGTAGTTTAAGTGTCCGTAGTAGTGTACGCCAGAAACGTGTAACGAATAAAGAAATGGAAATCGGTGTGCTCGCAAGTGTGTATCGAGATCCTCACATTAGTTTGCAACAAATTCAAAATGAATCTGGCATTGGCAGGACTAGCTTACATCGCATTTTGCGCCGTCACAAATTTCACCCGTACCATATTAGTCTTCACCAAGAATTGCATGGGAACGACTTCATGAATCGCGTAGAGTTTCGTCGAACGGTTCAACGTCAGATTGAAAAAAATGAGTCATTTCTTAATACCATTTTATTTACTGATGAGGCAACATTTACAAATCATGGCAACGTTAATTTGCATAACATGCATTTATGGGCAACGGAAAATCCACATTGGCTGCGGCAGGTTGAACACCAGAGAATGGTTTGTTAACTTATGGTGCGGAATCATAGGTGCTGAAATTATTGGTCCTGCTTTTATCAATGGAAATTTGAATGGCAACATCTACAGTAATTTTATCAAAGATACGTTGTGACTTTTTCTAGAAGAGTTGCCTTTACTTACACGAAAAACCATGTGGTATCAACATGACGGATATCCAGCACATTATTCATTGATTGCACGAAGGCAACTCGACGAAAAATTTCGAAATCGTTGGATTGGACGCGGCGGTCCAATATCGTGGCCAGCTCGTTCCCCAGACCTAACACCTTTAGACTTCTTTCTATGGGGAACATTGAAAGATAAAGTGTACAAAGAAGTACCAACTACACTTGACGACATGCGACAAAGAATTATTACAACCTGTGCATCAATAAGTTCTGACGCTGTAAAACTTGCAAGTCAATCAATCGAAAAAAGAATCCAATATTGCATTGATACTGATGGTCGACATTTCGAACACTTACTATAAACGTAGTAATTTTATTTACTACCGAAACTGTAAGTATTATCGCCTTTCTGTACTTTCGGGGATTTTTTGCGATTACAGCGCTATCTATCACGAATCGAAAAAAAAATTGTGAACAAAAGTTACGTATTTTTTTATGGGGAATCCGAATCTACAATAAAAAATGGGTGTTCCCATTTACGATTTCAAAGTTGCCCCACCCCCAGCCCAGGGGGTGGGGGTCGGGGAAAGTACTTTGGTATCATTGGATGGCCCCCTTCGTACTGTGCAATTTTGATTCAGCAAATATTTCTGTGAACCTTATAGTTTCGAAGATATCTAAGGTGCTAATAGTTATTGGGACACCCTGTATAAATATTTCGCCGCTGCCGTGTACAAGAGTTGAGTCGGTCATTCCCTTCACCGTACCACCCCCCCCCCCCCCGCCCCCGTCCCCGTCAGGGTGTGACGGCGAATGGAATGGCCCGGGGGGCAAAGCGCGCACGGGGGCAGAGCCCCTCTAGTATTGAAATAAAAACAAGAAATTTATCTCCTTCGAATATTTTTTTTTTGTTAGAAATGACGATCTGACTATTTCTTCATGTGATCGTAGAAATATTTCCAAGACACGTTCGTGTATGATGTTTGATATCCTATTGAGAAAAAAACGAAGTTCCCTCATTATTGCCACAGGTGTTTATCGCCGCTACTTTTTTGGCGTCAGTACAGTCAGATCTACGAGGAAATTATCGATAAATAAACGTAAATGTGTTCCAATTCTTATTTGACCAAGTGATTAATGATTTCTTTCAAATTTTATCTGTGAAATTTTGCCCGAATAAGACACCAAAACGAGCGTTTACAATTTTACGAAAATGTGATATCGACACGAACTGTTTTGAGTTTTTAAACCGGCAATACTTTTAAATATTAATAATTAATTTATAAATAGTTAAGGCATTTTTTAATCTTATGTCATACGAGGTTTAATAATTAGTAAATTGAATTCAATATATGTTGGACATTCCACGTTAAATTGACCTGACTTGTTACCCTCATCTCTGGGATTTCGTTCACAATATTACTTCCTCATAGAAGTAGCTTATATACCGGTTCATTTTATTGCACATGCTTGCACTTGCGGTCAAGCTGAAAAGAGGCAAACTTTAAGACAATAATTGAAGACATCGTACTATTTTTTGTTATAATTTGGAGAAAAAAAAGAATGCAATGATGCCACGAGTATTATACCGAAGGTCGAAAAATATTTGTGTTTCCATGAGATACGCGTGTGTTTATACAAGCAATGCGTCTTCGTGTCAAATATTTAAAGTGTCTGCCACCTCTCGACGATAGTTACTCGACGCTCTTCCCTACCATCGAATATAGAACGCAAAAAACTTTGGGACTTAGTAATTAAAATATTGGTTTGATTTAGAAA
Source organism: Oxytorus armatus (assembly GCA_958009045.1). Classification (NCBI taxonomy): domain Eukaryota; kingdom Metazoa; phylum Arthropoda; class Insecta; order Hymenoptera; family Ichneumonidae; genus Oxytorus; species Oxytorus armatus. The sequence goes on from OY253756.1 coordinate 10,326,291, forward strand.
AAAATAAAAAATTCATCTTCTCCGAACATTTTGTTTGGACTCTTACCTATGTATTATTTTTATTATTGCGTATTCCAATGTATCCTTCAGAAAAATTTGCCAATGGCAGGCAATGGCAAAGGTTGATTACGATACACTTTCAACGAGAATTGTACGGCAAAGTGAAGGGAAAAGTTTTAATTGCAGCGAGCTGAATGGAAAATCAATGACAAACTCGAATGGCCATTCCTTTCTTTTTTTAACTACTATTATGAACTTATAATATTATTATCTCATCCTATAATATTGTTATTTCTTTGTATAGATATTAAAAAATTGCCATAAAGACTGAAATGACATAATATATATGAGGCATTCTTCGTAAACTTATAATAGTCGTAAGATTTTTCGCGAACTTCTCAGAGAGTTCCTATTATTTTCCAGTTTTTACCTCATCATGGTTTGCGTGCATCCTTTTGTCATTTATCAGCAAAACTTACCATCCATTGCCACTAAGAAATGCCATTGACTTTTCATTGCTTCAGACGCAATGCCAATTGAAGCCACTTTTTCAATGGCAATTCCAATGCAATTTTGAATGGAGTTTTTACCATTCGTTTCCCATATGCACATGCAATGGTAATACCAATGAGATTTTGAATAGAGATTTTACCCTTGGCGAAACTACCTTCGATTGCCATTGTGTCTGATGCAATGGAAATCCAATGATATTTCTTAATGACAATGAATCGTAAATTCTGCTAAGGGTAGATTTAAAAAAATGGCTATAAAGACTGAAATGACATAATATGGAGCATATTCTTCATAAACTTATAATAGTCTTCATTTTTTTCGCAAACTTCTCAGATAGTTCCGGTTATTTTCCAGTTTTTACTTGATCATAGTTTATGTCCATTTTTTGTGATTTACTAGCAAAATTTACCATTCATAGCCATTAAGAACGTTTATTGACTTTTCATTGCTTCAGACACAATGGCAATTGGAGGCACTTTTGCCAAGGATAAAAACTCCATTAAAAATCCCATTGGTATTGCCATTGGTGACTATGGGTAAAATTTTGTCATTGGCAAAACTGTCTTGGCATTTGTCACAATGACCAAAATTCCATTGAAAGGTTCCACATACAATTAAAGAACATAGAGACAAAGATGATAAAGATTATTCCTGGTTTCCACTGTTCGATCTACTGAAGTAAGACGTTTATATTTTCACCTCGCCCGTCCAATAATTGTATACAATAATAATCGCCCCTACAATAAAGACATATCACGAAATGCGATTTATTTTAGAAGACGGTTAGTAACTAAACCGTTACTGAAATATGTTATAATTGGCTGTCGATGTCGTGCTCGGTGTTCGGTCATGAGCATATTTCAGATGACACGATCGAATCGGTTTACACCGATTTCGATGGAAATCCGGGAGAAGGTTCAGAATTTATGGAATTTTGATTTTTTTCCAAAATGTCTGACTTTTTTTCTTTCACAAGTTTCACAAACAATGGGAAGTCGTGTCATAACTTTGTACATAAATAGAATAAAACTATTGTCATAAAAAAATGACATTATTGAATTTAGTGAGATGTTCGATTAAACGAGTTTCTAATGAATGCAAATTTAATTGTAAGAGGCCTTGCATTTTTTTAAAATATTTCTTTTATGTTTAAAAACGCGGGCATTTCGTCCGACCATATTTTTCGACAAGTTTGAAAAATATCCCTAAAAGGATACAGTATGATTTAAAACACTAAAATATTATTATATTCTTTACAAAACATTTTAACACTTTTCAGACGCTAGCAGCGATATGTTCGCTGTTGGGGATTATCGTATTCCCTGGTATGCAGGAGAATTTTGAGGTATTCATTTTTTTTTATCGTCTTATTTTTGTCACTCCCGCAACGTTAGGTCTATGATGCAACTACTTTTTAATCCTCAATAGTGCGTACGAAGTATTGTTGATCCAAGTGTTTAGATATTATACGTTCCAATTTTTTATCTAGCCTAGATGGCGATTATGAGCGTTGCTCACGGGTATATAAGGCTCGTTATCATAAAATCGTCAGCACAGGATAGTTCCGACGAGCAACGAAAAAATATGAAGAAATTCGCGATCACTTTGTGCGTCGTTCTCTTTGCCTCGGTAAGTACATATACTTAATATACGATTAAAAAAATTTAATAACGAGGAATCGACGTGCAAGTTTCTAATTTGTAACTTTTCGTTTTTTTCATTCAACGAATACGATTCAAAAAATTTTGAGGTACCAAGAATTACAAAGTTTCACGATTCTTTTTTTTTATGTGTAAGTATTTTGTTGAAAAAAATGTATGTATGACAAAACTTCAATAACAAAATCCAGCATATTTATTTTCTACATTAACAATTGGGCGATTTATTTTTCATTATCGATTAATAATTATTGGAAACCATGTAGACCATGTTGAAACAGTCACAATGAATATAAGTATAATTACGATATGAATGTTGAATTTTTTTGTCATGTCCTCAAACAGAAAATAACAATTTTACAACTATTTTTTGTATATATTTGGACGTTGAAAAATATAATTATAATTTTTCTTGAATTGATAAATCGAATTCTTTCTTTATTCTCGTTCGCAAAATAACATGTTAAAATTTTCAGGTGGCTAATACGTTCTGGCATAAAAAAATGTACGATGATAAGAAGCCAAACGACGCATTCACGTTAAGGAATGAGGTGTTGATCCAAATGAGAAAAGGATACGGCATTAGCGGTATTGACAAACTGAAAACCGTCGACGGAAATCTATTGACAAACCAGTATGAGTCTCTGAAAATCCAATTCATAAACGTAAGACAAAACTCTCCGTCGTGTATGCGTCAATGTAATGATCTATAGCAAATACGACGAATTCATATTGCATATATTTGTTAATGTAATAATTGTTAATTTCGTCAAACACTAGGATACGATGGGGTGTAATGCTGTCGGCAACTTTTCCGAAACGAATTTGACAGAGTGCGCTTTACTGTGCATTGATTCGTTACCCTATATCGTTCCGCCATAGCCAATATGGCCACATGCACGTCAATCAATTCCACCTCCCTCAAATAATATAAAAAGGAAATATACGACAAGAAGATAAGAATAATTGAGATACTTCAAGAGATTATAGCAGGTACACCGAGCAGCGACATTCCGAAGATCGTATTCACGGTCACGAACTCCATGAATTCGGTTTATACAATTTTTAATGATGAGAACAAAAAACATCTCCGCACGTTCGTTTTTTGTCCTCGAAAATTTTTCAAAATAATCCATACACTCGTAGGGTGAAAATTTTTTTTTTTTTTGTTTTCTATAACTAGATCGAAGACATGGCACTGAATGCCATCAGAACCCTCATAATCAGTATTTCGGATACTGTTGACGCTGCGAAGCGTAGTGTCAACAAGACCGTGACTGACTGCTTCAGCAGAAAATTCGATGACTTTCGCGCGGAGTTAAAGAAGAAAATCGACGAAGTGAACAAGTGTCGAACAAACACCTCTACCAAATCGCTGGGTGCGATAGCCAGTGACGCAGTCACCGTCGTAAGGACCGAATTGACTAGAATCAAAAACGACGCCGAGACGAATTACGAAGAGATTGTAGATGCGTGGGCCGCAGACTATGATCTGGTAAGTTCAGTAAGACAGAGAAAAAAAAGTTTCCAACTGACACATTGCTTCCTCCACGTTCTCGAAGATTAACAAATCTTCCTCTATGAGCAAGATGGTTTCCTACATTTTGGCTTCCTCAAACAGTGGTAGCCTACGATTTACAAATAGGGTGGCAATATTTTCACCTTTATTGTTTCCATTTCAAGTATCAATTCAAAAGTTTATTTCTTTTTGTAAAAACAAAAAAATAGTCGTAATGAATCCAGCCGGAAGAAAAAAAAATTTGGAGATCGCTCGAAGGCTTCGAAAGTTTGCACTTATAACAAAAATCGATAAAAAATGTTTTTGTTTCTTGTCCTCTCTTCTCACCCCATTGTCTTCTTCATGCGTCAAATTTATGAAAGTTATGCGAAATTATAAAGAAATCTTGATGAATATTCAATAGTACCTCGTTCGAGAAGGCAACTTTTCAAATCACCACCGAGTACTTTTGTATCTGCCCTGATGATACCTCGATAATTTCATTTTATCACATACATCATCATATTCGGAACATGAAATTCTTCATAAAATGTGATGTATTCGTCCTATCCAGCTTCACGAATCTATTGTTTATTTGTGTACGATTGTTAATTTTTTTAGATTCCCTTCGACGATAGAATCGTGATAAGTCCAAAAAAAGCAACAACGTGTTTAGCCGATGAAGTGGAACCAACATTGAACACATTACCCGGTTTCTTCAAAGATTGTCAAAATCTTGTCAATGACAATGACTCCATTCTCAATGTCAAAACTCACATTATAGCACTTAGGAAACATATCACGGACTTAAATGAATGCTCTGATAATAACTCCTTTGACAGTATCATCAATAATGCAAGTTCTACCGAGTGCGTGACGCGGGTTAGTACAATTTGAAATAATGTGAAGGAAAAAAAAATAACTCCCGGCATGGCGATTGATTGTTTACGAAATTAAAAAGTGATATCCATACATTTATTCGGTGAGTGATTTTTTTTCTTTTTTATCATCAGGCCAGAACGATGATACGCAATGTGATGGAGAAAAACCAATTTTCTATTGGCTACAAAGCCGATCGTCTACTTGCGTCTCCAATCGATTTTGGGAATTGAACAATACTTTGGCCGCTATAAAACTCACCATCACCAAGTGTAACCAGAGCGGAAACGAAACATATGAAATTAAAAACTTGGTATGGAACTAAGACAGGATTCTACTTTGGGCGCTCGAAAAAAGGCTACGTTTATGAATTTTTAATGAGATTATGAATAAAGATATTGATATAGGGTTTGTTCGGCTTCATAAATATACTTTTGAAATAAATTTTAAAAAATGTATTATATATTTTATGCACTTTTAACACACAAGAACACCATTTGAATACAACGCCTCGACTAGTAGGTGGGTCTGCGCTGGTGTTAAAATTTCAAAAATGGACAATATAAAGCAGAAAAATTTTGAATTTTTAGATTCAATATATCACTAGCAACCGACTGAACTAGAATTTTTAATGCACATGGAAAAATAACAAAATGGCGACGAAAAAAAGGAAGAAAAGAATTGCATGTTTTTTCACTGTTTTTTGCCGAAAAAAAAAAATGAAAAATCAACATTTTTAAATGATTCTAGTTCAGTCGGTTGCTATAGGTGTCCAGATATGGGATAAAAGCTTTCATAACAATCGGTTCAGTAGTTCCGGAAATTTTAGCACCAAGCTGTGTAAAAAAGTAGTTTCGAGATAAACGCGTTCAAAGTGCGCGCAGCAGCTGCTCGAGCGAACAAAGCCAGGTAGGAGGTTAGGTCAGAGCGTCGAATCAGCACGCTCAGGTAGTTACGTTTGAGGGGCGGAAAAGTACTGTTAGACTGCTTAAATCGATTGAAAATTTTAAGAGAATATTCTTGAATATATTTACTTTCGAAAAATGTAAAAAAAAAAAATTCGATTTTTTCAAAGTCTCAAAGTAGAATCCTGCCTTAACAAGACTAATGCGCCCCTGGTCCATTTACGCCGTGGGATAACAATTGCGTCGAGTAATACCGGAAACAATTTATCCCAGGATAAACTCTTTTAGACAAGAGTTCACTGTATACCTTTCGAATTTTATAATATTCGTGCGTATACGTTTACGCGTACAGGGGATGATATTTAAAAAATTCTTTGAAACTCCCAAAAGTTGTTAAAACGTATATTCTTATTTTTTTCCGTATCGCCGCGAGTTTATATGGGCGAATATTTTATTGATGCATAAATAAACGTTGCTTTACGTATCTATTCGAAGATTTGCCTAGTCAAGCACACGTATATTGGCTTCAGAACTTCTTTGACCTTTGGATCTAGTGGGTGGTAATTTTTTTTTTTTTCTTCTCTATTTGCTTGTAGCTATAATCTGTCCCGGCGGGACATTCAATAGCTGTGATGTAGGTGTTGTTCGTTGTTTAGGGGAGTGACCATTGTCAAATCCCCAATTGATGTCGAAGAGTTTGTTGGTGTTATATTTCTCTGTTCGGAAGGTCCAAAGGCTTGATGCGTCTGAGTCGGCTGATTTCATTCCTTCTGTCGAGGATTTCTCGGGCCATTGTGTTAGGGTGGTTTCGTAGTCTTTCCACGTATCGCGTGCTGAACATTTGTATGTTTTCTGCTACCGTTGTTATTCGTAGGTCGTTGTGCAGGGTCTTATTGCTGACGTACCATGGGGCGTTGGTAATTGTTCTTAACATTTTAGATTGGAATCTTTGGATGATTTCTATATTTGATCTGCTGACCGTCCCCCAGAGTTGGATGCCGTACGTCCACACTGGTTTGAGTACTACTTTATAAAGTAGAGTTTTGTTTTCTGTTGTTATTTTGGAGTTTCTTCCGAATAGCCAGTACATTTTTTTAAACTTGATGTCGAGTTCTTTTCTTTTTGTTTTAATGTGCTTGCTCCAAGTTAATCGTCTGTCCAAGTGCATAGTGGGTGGTAATTGTGCTTGAACTTTGTCAAGTCCAATCCTCCAGCCTCTGCTCGGCGATAAGCGCACCAGGTCTTTGCCCCTTCTGGACAGCTTCCATATTTAAAATGTAGCCCAAATTGCTTTATACATTTCATCCACGTTATCTTGATGTCTCGTGATCGCGAGGCCGTAGTATTTTTGGAGTTTATTAATTAACTTGTCAGTTACTTTCATTGTATCTTTACTTTTTCCTCCTAAGCTCTTATTTTGTTTTTGCACTTTACGGCATCGTGTTCCCATTCTTTTTTTTTCGTGTAAATAGCACTCCAGTTTTTCTACAGCAACATGGTATGTGTTCAACTTCAAGAATCCTTTACATATGCATATGAAGGATTATTGAATATCCTTTACATCGTGACAGTGTCACACATGGCACTGTCACGATCACGTATACACCGCGTATATTTCACTCCGTAATAATTAATAGAGCGATTGAAGCCGATCCAGGGTGATTTACGTCGCAATCATCATGCTGCGAAAGTCACTGTTCGTAACTTTCAGGAGTTTTTACGCCAAAATGTGAAGTATGGCAACATTTTTTCCACGCACCATCTCGAGAAACCGTCTAATTTCTATCTGAATTTTCTTTCTGTAATGTCAGCTTCTTTACCTCTTCTATGGCTGTGTGACATTAAACTTATAAACCGATTCTGCAGCTTACCATAAATTTTCGAAGAATCCAGCGAAAGTTTGAGAATATAATTTGCCCAGTAGATCCATGAAACCACAAAAAAGATTCATTCCATTTATTCCTATACCCAGGAGTGGCATCACACCCACTATCCGTCTATTTACTTCAAATGCATTTCCAATTATAAGTCCGGAATTGATGTACGAAACACCGCATTCACACATCACAGCAATTTTAAATCCTAAGCCCCGCGGACTTACTTCATTAAAAATGACAAGTTTTGCACATCACTAAATTGGTAATTGCAGTAAAAAAGAAAAACAAACTGAAGAGTGCAATACCCATGAGTTGGATGAATCGCAATTTCTTCGTCGTTAGTACGTAATAGTTTTCCAGCAGACGTACTGGTATTTGCGGTAGACTGCTCGAACGTGTGTTGATTTCCCGTAAACTTGCGTCTTTTCGAAGTTGATCTACGCGTGGGATGATCGTGAGAACCTTTTTACTTGGAATACCGATTGCTTGGAACGGTTACAAGAAAACTAAATGAGTCGTTCAAATACACCTGCGTCGAGCTGCTCCAAAACACATGTGACCGGCAACAATGTACGAAAAATTTTATAGGTATACCTTTATATGTATACATATCTGTGTATCTGCAGGTCGAGAGTAGCGTCCCTAATACTAACGTAACGTCCTGGCTCGATTTGGTCACAAAATCAAACTTTTATTTCATTTGTTTAAAAATAAAAATTTTCAAAAGCGCTTGGATTTTGAGAATCCTCGCGAAAAAGCAGACTGAGGCAAGGAAGAGGAAAAAACCTGGAAATATAAAATCCTAAAATCCGCATTTCCGAACTGCAGCAAACATTGTAACCACGCAAATAAGCCCCTATGGCACCAAACGGTTAAACGATCGGATCACAAGCATGAAAATATTTTTCTTGAAGCAGAGCGCGCTTATCACACAGGATGTAGCCTAGACGATGACTCGGAAGTCAGCGTTCTCGGCATTGCACGTGTTCTCATGGCAAAGGTTTGTGTCCGAGGCGGAATTCCACTGACACCTTAGCTAAGCCGAAAATTATACGACAACAAAATGTCGAGGCGTATGGGAACAAATCTTCCCCCACGCGCCGGTTTCTCCCACTTCATAAACAAATTCATCCGTTAAAAATGCGCAATACCCATTAGGACAAAACAGTGTTAAGTCTTTTCTCCGGAGCTGTCGACGATGGTCAAGCTTGCATAACAATCAGGTGTCTCACTCCGTGGATCGACCAGTATCGTCGATCCACGCTAAAATACAAGTTTTATCTCCAAACGCCATCAAAGCGTTTAGACTCCATCCCCTGACGTCGATTTTGGAGACGTAACCGAAGCGATCGGCCCGACTACGCGGGTCGACCATATTAAAAATTCTATTCTCGCGAATATTATAAATTAGAATTCAACATTTACGACATGGCAGCAATTACAAATCCGGGAGCTGCTGGGCAGTAATAAGTGGTAATTCGCCTGTTAAGCGTTAGCGAAGTAAAAGACCGACTGAAAAAACGATCTTAGAACCCGCACCGAAAAAAGGGCGATCGACACCCGACGTAAAGCGGGCGGTAGCAGAACCGATCTAAAATATCGTAGTTACCCCTGTAATAGGGCTCAATGACCTGAAATGTAACAGGCGGTATAGCACCGGTACCGCGAACATATAGCTGCGACTCGCTATAGCCTAGTGCGAAGTGCGCGCTACTAACACGTCGTGAGACAAAACGACGTCTCCCCGACGAATTGTCAAACAGAAAATTCCGAAATAAATCATGGACTCTCTTGGCGCAATCCATTGTCGAAATGTGCGGCCAAAATTACCTTCGCACTATTTGTTAAGTGCAAAGTCGAAATCATCAAATTGTAAAACTGCGAAATTATAACTGCAACGGGTGAACATCGAAAATATTAAAGCGCGAATTCGAAATTTGTAAAGCGAGAAACGAAAAATATTTCAATAAAATTGTGAAACCGAATAAAAATTGTGAAGTTATGAAACTTAAATCTCCGAACCAATCAAAAGTGTTGGAATAAATATTTTGCTATTTGTTGAGAATAAAAACATGGTTCGACGAGCTTTATTTCAAATAATCCGCTACGCCCATACCGCGGTTACCCCTATTAAAATCATAAAATCAGTATTTCAGGACGAATAATAAAAATGTCAAATAAACAAATAATAAATAATCACTATCAGCGAAATCACCGATTCACACTTGTTCGCTCCAATCCCTGATGGGTACATTCCCGTCTAAACCAGCGGAGCGACCCATATATTCCTATTCAACGATCATTGCGGTAAGTTCGTTAAGTACATAATACAATAAAAAAACGTAACAAAAGACGTAACACTATTATAATATTTACAATGCTGACAGACTCGGATAATAACTCAGGCACGGTCCCTCAGCTTACGCGCGTTTCTGACCGACGAGCAGCTGCTTCTTAGAAGGATGTAATTCAAAAATTATTTGAGATCCGCACTTGAAAATTTAGTAAATTATTCTTGAAGATATAGACTATCGAAAAATGCTAAAAATGGATTTTATGAAAGTGTCACACTAGTGGTCTCCCTTAATTCTAAAAGCGGCGGTGGAAATGAATGATCGTAACGATAGAATGAAGTCCTGCATGGTTAACGCACTCTCCCGATTCCGTATGGCGTTGAAGCACAAAATCGACAAGATCATCCAGTGTTTTGGAATTACGATAATTTTAACACCAATTCCCCTCTCCCCTTAAGCTGGTGTCCAAACTCAAATCACCATCGAAACGAAATTCAACCTCCCCCCCCCCCAAGGGCTCCGACGATTATGATCGGGAATAGAATTGTGTCTAGTAGCGCGTTTATCTAGACGATATTTTATCGGTTATTATATTCGTTCGTATCTATATATACTCTTACAGGATAATAATAATAAAACCTTTGAATCTTTCAAAAACCAATGTGATTATATTCTCTTTTTTTATTTTTTCTATTATATGCTCTTTGAAATTCATGTATTCGCAATTGTAATCGTGTGATTTATATGTATATAACAGAGCGGTTTTGTATTCGAGTGACTATTTCATTCGTTTATCAATAAACGTAGCTCTATATATCTATTTAAATCATGTTCATATTTTATAAACCTTTATGCATGTTTTCGGTGCATTTGGAATACAGTAAACGCCGATTAACCATGTTCCCCGTTTGATTTATATTTTGGAGTTTCGATCAACCAGGGCCCGGACAATCGGGGTCTTGGTTTATTATTTTTGGAGTACTGGGACAGTGGGATTATTATTTTTAACACATGAGCTTTCCTCCGCGAAATTAATACATTTTTCCGGTTCTCGCACTGTTTTTACGTTTAAAGAAATGGTGCAAGTTGCAATTTACAAGTGGAAAATTCCCAGTTGCTTCCTCGGAATGTCACACAAAGCTCAAAGCTTCCTCTACGAGGAATTATATATTTTTCAATGGTGGCTTCCTCATACAGCATACTTTGAGCTTTGCGTGAAATTTCCACATGGCTAAGTGTCATGGAGAAATAACCTGGACAGATAAGCGGCGTTGCTGAGCGTCAATCGGCTGTCGGGCGATTATCAGCACGACCGTTTGCAGAGTACAAATTTCGAGTTTTTTTTAACACTTTATTTTGCATTTATCCTTGTGGGAACCTACAATTATTCGAATTCAATGATACCCGGAGAGATTTGACGAATACGAAAATATGATTTCCGTACTCCTAACTTGGAGGGATTATATCGAAAAAAAATTTAAATATGAAAGTATGTATACGGCACTGAGTTTTCATCCGCGCGTTTGAAATTGAACTACTTTGTTATTAAATATCATGAAGAAGGTGCATCAGATCTGCCGCAAATTTTGCACAATTGCGTATCGTACTTTTTACTACACATGTAAAAAATCGGACACTGAAACGAAAAAAATGTGTCTTATATATTCGTTTCACGACGAAAACAAAAGTCTTACAAAGAACCAAAACGAGAGGTTGTAGGAAACGATTTTTTTGATGATATAAATTTGTATATATCTGTTCTATATTGAAAAAAAACGAGAAATTTATCTCCTTCGAACATTTTTTTTTTGAAATGGCGATCTCAATCGTCACGTTTCACGTGATTGTAGAAATATTTCCAAGCCACGTTCGTTTATGATTTTCGATATACGAGAAAACGTACTGTTCTCGTACTGTTGAGAAAAAAACGAAATTCCCCCATTATTGCCACAGGTGTTTATCGCCGCTACTTTTTTGACGTCAGTAAAGTCAGATCTACAAAGAAATTATCGATAAATAGACGTAAATGTGTTCCAATTCTTATTTGACCAAGTGATTAATCATTTCTTTCAAATTTTATCTGTGAAATTTTGCCCGAATAAAACACCAAAGCGAGCATTTACAATTTTACGAAAATGTGATATCGACACAAACTCTTTTGAGTTTAAAAATCAGCAATAATTTTAAATATTAATAATTAATTTATAAAAATTTAAGTCATTTTTTAAATGTTATATCATACGAGAGTTAATAATTAGTAAATCGAATTCAATATATGCGGGACATTCCACGTCAAATCGACTTGACTTGTTACCCTCATCTCTGGGATTTCGTTCACAATATTACTTCCTCATAGAAGTAGCTTATCTGCCGGTTCATTTTATTGCACAACCTTGCACTTGCGGTCAAGCTGAAAAGAGGCAAATTTTAAGACAATAATTGAAGACATGGTACTATTTTTTGTTATAATTTGGAGAAAAAAAAGAATACAATGATGCCACGAGTATTATACCGAAGATCGAAAAATATTTTTGATTCCATGAGCTACACGTGTGTTTATACAAGCAATGCGTCTTCGTGTCAAATATCTAAAGTGTCTGCCACCTCTCGACGATAGTTACTCGACGCTCTTCCCTACCATCGAATATAGAACCCAAACAACTTTGGGACTTATTAATTAAAATATTGGTTTGATTTAGAAAAAAATAAAAAATTCATCTTCTCCGAACATTTTGTTTACACTCATACCTATATATTACTTTTATTATTGTGTGTTCCAATGTATCCTTTAGAAAAATTTTCCAATGGCAGTCAATGGCAAAAGCTGATTACCATACACTTTCAACGCGAATTGTGTGGCAAAGTCGAGGAAAAAGTTTTAATTGCAGCGAGCTGAATGGAAAGTCAATGACAAACTCGAATGACTATTTCTTTCCGTAGAAACTCAATGATAATATCGCCTTTCAGTTTCATTTTAAATGATAAATTCTTTTCATTTCTTTCTTTCTTTCTTCATTACTTTTATGCTCTCATTTCTTTCTTCTTTTAAGTAATATTATGAATTTATCATATTTTATCTCTTCCTATAATATTGTTAATTCTTTGTATAGATATTAAAAAATTGCTATAAAGACTGAAATGACATAACATACGAGGCATATGAGGCATTCTTCACAAACTGATAATACGAGGGGGGACCCAAAAAAAACGTGGATTTCGTCATAATTTCTTTATTTTTTAATATTTTCACACCAAATTTTAATCACTTTCAAAGTATTCTCCTTTGACCACAACGCACCTCTGCAAGCGATCCTTTCAATGTTCAAAACATTTTTTAAATTCACTTATCGGGATGTTCTTTAGGCCTTCCAGCGAATTTTATTTTACCTCCTCCACAGTGGCAAAACGCTTTCCTCTCATGTCCCTTTTGAGTCTGGGGAACAAAAAAAAATCACAGGGGGCTAGCTCCGGTGAGTAGGGAGGGTGAACAATTGGTGTCATGCAGTTTTTGGTCAAAAACTGCTTCACGGAGAGAGCGGCGTGGGCCGGCGCGTTGTCATGATGGAGGAACCAGTCACTTGTGCGCCAAAAATTTGTTCTTTTCTTCCGGATACTCTCCCTCAATCTTTTCAAAACCTCCAGTAGAACTTCTGGTTGACAGTTTGACCCGGGGGAACGAACTCCGCGTGCACAACACCTCTGCAATCGAAGAAACAATTGAGCCTTGTCTTGATGTTTGACTTCACTTGGCAAGCTTTTTTCGGACGAGGAGAGCGAGGTGTCTTCCACTGGCTTGATTGCTGCTTTGTTTCGGGGTCGTATCCATAGCACCACGATTCATCACCAGTAATCACCTCGGAAAAAAGTTCAGGGTCCTCTTCGAGCTGATTTTGAAGTTCAAAACATGCCTGAAGTCGACACTCCCTTTGCTCGTCTGTGAGAAGGCGAGGGACAAATTTGGCTGCAACTCTGCTCATGTGCAAATCTTTGGATAAAATCCTCTGAATTGAACTCCATGGTATCCCAGACATCGCACAGAGTTGATCAATGGTTCGGCGACGGTCTTGACGAATGAGAGCATTGATTTTGTCAACGTTTTCGTCACTTCTTGACGTTGACGGACGTCCTGAACGGGGTTGGTCTTCAATTGATATTTCTCCATTTTTAAAACGTGAAAACCACTCGTAGACTCTGGTTTTACTTAGGGCAGCATCTCCATAAGCAGTCTTCAGCATTACAGTAGTTTCTGCGACCGATTTCCCCAACAGGAAACAAAATTTCACAGCCGCGCGTTGCTCTTGACAATCGGCCATCACGTTTTCGCCGAAATGGAAAAAGTTGTTTCACTACAAAAATTCTCACGGGCGAACCGATGCACTCACGGCGACAGAACTTCGCACACTAACTCAGAAGACGTGTCCCCAACGGACACCTGGTCGAGCAATGGGTTCCCCCACTCTCCCTCCCCGCCGCAGCGCAATTCCCGTTTTCTTTGGGTCCCCCCTCGTAGTCGTAAGATTTTTCGCGAACTTCTTAGATAGTTCCGATTATTTTCCAGTTTTTACTTGATCATAGTTTATGTACATTTTTTGTGATTTACTAGAAAAACTTGCCATTTACTGCCACTAAGAACTTCCATTGACTGTCCATTGCTTCAAACGCAATGGCAATTGAAGGCACTTTTGCCAAGGATAAAAACTCCATTGAAAATCCCATTGGTATTGCCATTGGTGCCTATGGAAAATTGAATGGTAAAATTTTGTCATTGGCAAAACTGTCTTGGCGTTTGTCCCAATGACCAAAATTCCATTGAAAGGTTCCACATACAATGAAAGAACATAGAGAAAAAGATGATAAAGATTATTCCTGGTTTCCACTGTTCGATCTACTGAAGTAAGACGGTTATATTTTCACCTCCCCCGTCCAATGATTGTATACAATAATAATCGCCCCTATAATAAAGACATATCACGAAATATCTCGAAATGCCATTGATTTTAGAAGACGGCTAACTAAACCGTCACTAAATTATACTATAAATGGCTATCGAAGTCGTGTTCGGTGTTCGGTCATGCGCATACTTCAGAACGCACGATCGAATCGGTTTTCACCGATCTCGATGGAAATCGGTGAAAAGTTTCAGATTTTATGAAATTTTGATTTTTCTCCAAAATGTCTGGCTTTTGTTTCTTTCACAACTTTCACAAATAGAATAAAACTATTGTCATAAATAAATGACATTATTGAATTTAGTGAGAGGTTCGATTAAACGAGTTTCTGATGAATACAAATTTAATTGTAAGAGGTCTTGCATTTTTTTTTAATATTTGTTTTTTGTTTAAAAACGCGGGCATTTCGTCCGAGCATTTTTGTCGGCAAGTTTGAAAAATATCCCTAAAAGGATACAATAAGATTTAAAACATTGTCAAGTTTTATTATATTTTTTACAGAACATTTTAACCCTTTTCAGACGCTAGCAGCGATATGTCTGCTGTTGGGGATTATCGTATTCCCTGGTATGTAGGAATATTTTGAGGTATTCTTTTTTTTTTATCGTCTTATTTTTTCAGTCCAGCAAACTTAGGCCGATTGCGAAACTATTTTTCAATACTCAATAGTGCGTACACAAGTAATGTCGATCCAAGTGTTTAAATATTATACTTTCCAATTTTTTATCTATCGCGTTCGCCCCAAAGCTAGATGCCGATCATGAGCATAGCTCATGGATATATAAGCCTCGTTATCATAAAATCGTCGGCTCAGTATCGCTACGACGAGCAGCGAAAAAAAAAATGGCGAAATTCGCGGTCACTTTGTGCGTCGTTCTCTTTGCTTCGGTAAGTACATATACGTAATATATGAAAAAAAATATATAAAAACGAGAAAGCAACGTGAAAGTTTCTAATTTGTAGCGTTTTGTTTTTTTTTCAACGAATTCGATTCAAAAAATTCTAAGGTCACAAGAGTTACTAGGTTTCACGATTCTTTATTTTTTTTATGTGTAAGCATTTAGTTGAGAAAAATGTATATAGGGATGGGTAATCATGTGGACAGAGATATTTATTTAACGGGATAAAAAATTAATATATTTAATATATTCTTTCACGCACAACACATTTACACAAATTCACTGATCCCACATGTATGTATGACAAAACTTTAATAACAAAATCCAGCATGCTTTTTTTCTACATTAACCTTTGTTTGACACACTTCTCTAGAATAGCATACTTGACAAATGGGGTTGTACCCCAGCGTGTCAAACAAAGGTTAACAATTGAGCGATTTATTTTTCATTATCGATTAATAATTATTGTAAGCCATGCTGGTCCTCTGCGAAACAGTCGCAATGAATATAAGCATAATTACGATATAAATGTTGAATTTTTTTGTCATGTCCTCAGGCAGAAAATAACAATTTTACAACTATTTTTCGTATAAATTTAGACGTTGAAAAATATAATTATAATTTCTCTTGAATAAATAAAACAAATTCTTTCTTTATTTTCGTTCGTAAAATAATATGTAAAAATGTTCAGGTGGCTAACCCGTTGTGTCATAAAAAAATGTTCAATGATAAGAAGCCAAACGACGCGTTCACGTTAATGACAGTTTTGTTGATCCTAACGGAAAAAGATCATGGCATTAGCGCTATTGACAAACTGAAAACCGTCGACGATAATCTATTGGCAAACCAGTATGAGTCTCTGAAAATCCAATTCATAAACGTAAGACAAAACTCACCGTCGTGTATGCTCAATGTGGTGATCTATATCAAATATGACGAATTCATATTGCATATATTTGTTAATATAATAATTGTTAATTTCGTCAAACACTAGGACATGAAGGAATGTAATGCTGTCGACAACTTTTCCAAAACGAAACTGACACAGTGCAATTTACTGTGCTTTGATTTGTTATCCCTTTACAGTTCCGCCAAGGCCAATATGGCCACATGTACATCAAACAATTCCACCTCCGTCGAAGAATATAAAAAGGAAATATACAACAAAACGATGAGAATAATTGAGACACTTAAGAAGATTATGGCAAGTACACCGAGAAGGCACATTTTGAATATCGTTTGTAGAAATTTTAATGATGAGAAAAAATTTTTCAAAATGATCCATACACTCGTTCGGTGAAAGGGTTTTTTTTGTTTTCTATAACCAGATCAAAGACATGACACGGAATGGTTTCGAAAACCTCAAATTAAGTATTTCGGAAACTGTTGACGCTGCGAAGCGTAGTGTTAACAAGACCGTGACTGACTGCTTCAGCAGAAAATTCGATGACTTTCGCGCGGAGTTAAAGAAGCAAATCGGCGAAGTGATCAAGTGTCAAACAAACACCTCTACCAAATCGCTGGGTGCGATAACCAGTGACGCAGTCACCGTCGCAAGGACCGAATTGACTAAGCTCAAAAACGAAGCCAAGACCAATTACAAAAAGATTGTTGAAGCGTGGGCCGCAGACTATAATCCGGTAAGTTCAGTAAGAAAGAGAAAAGAAGTTTCCAACTAACACATTGCTCCCTCCACGCTCTCGAAGATTAATAAATCTTCCTCTATGAGCAAGATGGTTTCCTACATTTTGGATTCCTCAAACAGTGGTAGCCTACGAGTCACAATTAGGGTGGCAATATTTTCACCTTTATTTTTTCCATTTCAAGTATCAACTCAAAAGTTTATTTCTTTTCGTGAGAACAAAAACATCGTCGTAATGAATCCAGTCGGGAGAAAAAATATTTGGAGGTCATTTGAAGGCTTCGAAAGTTTGCACTTATAACAAAAATCGATCGAAAATATATTTTTTTTCTTGTCCTCTCTTCTCACCTCATTGTCTTTTTCATGCGTCAAATTTATGAAGGTTATGCGAAATTATTAAATGATTAAACGAACTTACTTGTAAGTAAAGTTCTATCATAATTGTATGAAGCGCCTCTTCCGAAGAGATCAGAATGTAGTGCTCCTACTATGCACCGATGTCGCCACAATCTTTACAGTTGAAATTCTCCGTTCCGGCCCGCTCCTATATCTGGCGCGGACCGTTACTCATATATTTCAAGTGCTGCCGTAACTACTGGGGAATCTTATGTTTATAACATTAGAAAAAAGGGGGAAACTTGTTGGGCGGGACTGATCTCTTCGGATGAGGCGTTTCATACAATTATGATAGAACTTCACTTACAAGTAAGTTCGTTTAATCATTTCATTGTATTTGGCGCCTCTTCCTCGAGATCAGTATGTAGTTATTTAAAGTTTATTACGGCAGAAATTCAATTTTCTCAGAAATTCCACGAACACATTTATTATTTGATAATCTTAGAATCATAGGCAACTAAGTAAAATGAACAATTACAGACTGTGTCTGTCCAGAATAGACTTTGCGTATATTCCCTTATGTCCAATAACATTTCGATCATAAAATCTGGCGAAGGTACCAGATTTCTCTGTCCAACCTGCGGCTCTTTTAATTGTGTCTACACTAACTCCACTTCTCTTCGCTATCGAAGTAGGGGCATGACGCGTACTGTATGCATCGAATATATTTGTATCTACTCCACTCTCTTTGAGGGTCTTTTTGATCCATCTACTCAAAGTCTGACTGGATACGCCTTTATGGGGCTTCTTTAGAGCTATAAATAACCGAGTCTCTGTACCTCGCAATATCTCTGTTCTCTTTAAGTACGTTTCTAACGTCAATGCCGCGCAGACTCCTGGGTTCTCCTTGTAAAAGGGAATGACCAATGTTGGCTGTACATTATTTATTTTTGACGTCTTTAGCCTGTCAGGAATCTTAATCTCAATCAAGTCCCTAGTTCTCTCTACATTTCTAATGTCAATCGACGTGAGTGTCTGTAACCGCTGAGCTGTGATTATAGCCAATAATGTTACTAACTTAAAGGTAAGCTTTTCCATCGAGATCGTGATATTTGGACCCCACTGGCCCACGCAATTCAAAACAAGCTGAGGGTCCCAGGTTGTCTCGTATTTAGGTCTCCCACCCCGTATTTAGGTCGCGCTGTACAGCACGATCCTAACGTACCTATCAATCCTGCAAACTCCCGAATAGTACAACGGCTCATCTTGATAAATTTTTCAATTTGTTGCACGATCTTTTGTCTCTTTTCTTCTGGAAGTTCAATAGTCATTCGTACCGAATCGTAAACAAAACCGAGAAACCTACATTAGTAGATGGAATCATTTCACTTTTCTTTTCATTGACAACAAAACCTAGCTTCTCGAATAATTGCCGAGTTTTCCGAATATTTTTCAAACATTTCGCATATGAATTTTCTAGTATCAAAAGATCATCCAAGTATACTACTGATAAATATCCGCGCTCCCTAAGATACGTAATTACCGGTTTCAGTAATTTTGTGAACGTATATGGAGCTGTATTAAATCCGAAGGGCAAACAGGTAAATTCATACAAAGCAAACAGAAACCTTACAAATTTTCGATGTGATTTTACAACTGCAATCAAATAGTATGCATCCTTTAAGTCGATGGATGCCATAAAATATCCACGACCCAGAATCTGCCTGACCGTCTTACCGTCCTCTAGCTTAAAATGCTCAGTCTTTATGAACTCATTTAAATGTTTTAAATTCAAGATAAGACGATGTGACCTATCAGGTTTTGGCACGAGAAAAATGTTGGAGATAAATTGTCTCGGTTCAGATTGACAACATTGGATTGCGCCCTTATTTAATTGGGCATCGATTTTTTCTCGGATTAAATGTCTTTCTTGTGCTGACCAACGAGTCTCGGTGGGCGGTGTTCGTTGATACACTTCAGATGCAAAAGGTATAGTGTATCCCCTAACCCAGCTCAAGATGGCCACGTCGGAGGTCACATCAGCCCATTTTCGGCTAAATTGCGTCAATCTTCCAGCGAATGTACTTACACTTAATTGCCCTTCTTCACATTCGACTGGTCTTTCCTCTGAACATAACTCCGTCCTCGAGAAACTTATTCCCCCGGTTGTAAGTGTTGCTCCTCTGCCCGCCACCCCCTCTCGAATAAGTATTCGACCTGTACTGGTTTTGGCGAGGCGGGCCTCTCGAGTTTTTTGAGAACTTTCCTTGATCAAACCGTTGCTTGTACTGTTGCTTGGATACCGGTTTCAAATATTTTGTAGATTGCTGCAGCACCTTAGCCGCTTTTATCTTCTCGGTTAAATCTCTGCCAAAAAGCCACTCATCAGGTGACACATCCTTTGGGTGTCCTTAAAGGGGGCTTTGACATATTTCAGGATCAAACTTCGTCGAACAAACGTTTCATCAGGTTGAAGGTCGGCCAGCAGCTTTGTGACGCCGGACAGCAGTTCTAAAAATTGCTTTTTCTCGGAAGGATTCGATTTTAACACAAGGTCCATCGTTTTTCCCAAACCGGCGAGCGAGGCGGCGATCTTCTCCTGTTTTTCCACAATGTTCTCGTCTCTTTTCTGAATTGTACTATCTAAGGCTGCTTTTACCTCCAGATTTAACTTTAGCGGATCAACCAAAACGCAGTTTTGCGGAAGAGGGAACTTCTTCATTAACAATTTTCGTTCTTCAGCCGGCAGACCCCTTTCAATAATCTCATACCAGATCGCCACAAAATGCTTGTGTATTACTGGTGCCAGAACACGATCCGGCCTGAAAAGCTCTCCAATCGCTTTAAGAGCCTCTGCATCTAGTTCAATCTCTTGATCCCCTGATAGTACAGTCTCCTCGGCAATCTGTTCATTTCTAGTAATTCTGTCAGTTGAATCGCGGTCGTAGTCGACTTGCTCTAAATCCTCGGCTTGTTTGTTTGATTGCGTAGCATCCCCAGTGAGGATTTTTTGTGTTACTTTAGTAGATCCTGCGAGGGAGGAATCGCGGTATGTCGCGGATAAGAGTCTCGCCAATTGTGACCCATTGAACCATCGTCACTTCTAGACGATAATGTCTCACGATCTGGATGCTGGCGATTGTGTTTTCGTCTATAAATACGGCTATGCGAGGGGCGATATTCATCTCGATTCTCATTGTCACTTCCCTGACCGTAACGACTTTCACGAGAATAATCAGAGTCGTAATAATCAATTCTATGAGATCGGCTACGAGAACGGCTTCGTGACGATGGTTCTCTCGACCTGTGTCTTCCGTAACCTGTATTAAATCAAAGTCAATAAAAAGAAAAAACCACTTTTCTTTCTTTTTTTTCTTGTTTTTTATATTTAATCAATTTACTCGTGCGAACAAGCGAAACCATAGTGCTGCCACAAGTCGGTTGAACCGGAGAGTGAAGCTTTGCATTGCTCGCCGAGATGACAACCTCTTTTCCCGCTATCACAAGTCGGTTAGACCGAAATGTGAAGCTTTGCACTGCTTACGGAGATGGCAATCTCTTTTCCCGCTATCACAAGTCGGTTAGACCGAAATGTGAAGCTTTGCACTGCTTACGGAGATGACAACCTCTTTTCCCGCTATCACAAGTCGGTTGGACCGAAATGTGAAGCTTTGCACTGCTTGCAGAGACGACAACTTTATACTCGAAGCCGTGGGACGCTTGCGAGCAACACGGACGAAGTTATGGACTACAGTCGGTTTATGTTTTTCTGTCAAATCGGCCTTTGCCATTCGTGACCGTTGAACGATTACGAGTCATACAAACGGGGTTATGTGTACCCCTGACACGGCTGCGTAAGAGGATATGAGTGGCCTTGACGCGACCGTGTACGACGTTATGTGGACCTTCGATGTTGAACATCGTTGCAACACCCTCGTGATCTTTGGTTGGACCAAAAACCACCTCTCGTCTTTTCTTTCTCGTTTTTTTTTTTTTTTTATAAAAAGAATCCATAACCTCACAAGCGAGGTATAGCTGTATACTTATTATATTTTTCTTCTCGTTGTTTCAAAATCTCCTCTTCCAACCATTCTACTCTTTTCTGTAACATCTTTTCCTGGTCCTCCTCTTCTGAAGAGTGATGCTTACGTTTTCTTTTTCCCATCGTTATGGAATTTCTGAGTAATACGTGTGACGTGATCTGCACAAAGAAGAAGAATGAGTAACGGTCCGCGGCAGATATAGGAGCGGGCCGGAACGGAAAATTTCAACTGTAAAGATTGTGGCGACATCGGTGCATAATAGGAGCACTACATACTGATCTCGAGGAAGAGGCGCGAAATACAATAAAGAAATCTCGATGAATATTCAATGGTACCACGGTCGAAAAGGCAACTTTTCGAATCACCTCCGAGTACTTTTGTATCCGCCCAGATGACACCTCGATAATTTCATTTTATCAAATGCATTATCATATCGTTAACAGGAAACACTTCATGAAATGTTTATTGTTTATTTGTGTACGATTGCTAATTTTTTAGTTAACCCTCGGCGATACGATCGTGATAAGGACAACAAAATTTTACGAGTGTTTAGAGAATAAAGTGGAACCAACATTTAACACAATACCAGATTTTTTCAAAGATTGTCAAAATCGTGTCACTGAGTACATCTCGTTTCTCAATCTCAGAACTATAACACTTAGGGAGCATATCATAGACCTAAATGAATGCTCTAATAATAAATCCTTTGACAGTATCATCAACAGTGCAAGTTCTATCGAGCGCGTGAAGCAGGTTAGTACAATTCGAAATGATAATTTAAAAAAAACAACTCCTCACAGGACGATTGATTGTTTTCGAAATTAAAAAGTAAAATTCATACATGTCGATGAATGAATTTTTGTCTTTTCTTATCATCAGGTCACAATAATGATACGCAATGTGTTGAAGAAGAACCAATTTTTTATTGGCTCCCTACAACGCGAATTGTCTGATTGCTTCTTCCACGAATTTTCCGAATTCAACAATACTTTAGCCACTATAAAATCCAACATCGCCGAGTGTCTCGATAGCCATGAACTAACAGAATATGCGATCCGAGCCATGAAATGGGATTAACCCCTTGCCCTACGATTTCAGTTCCAACAGCGTAGGCCCGAAACGTAAACAAGACCGCCCAGCCTTCGGGCCATTCCACGCTTCGGCAAATAGTCCAGGAATTTTAGCACCAAAAATGGGTTCGCTCTGCATAAAATCCCACTATTTGATTTTTCGATTGGATTATGTCAGAGAGTGCCCCCTAAGTATAAAACCAAGTTTCTGTCGTCCGAAACCGCGAGCGTTAACCGCCATCTTGAAAACGCCTTATTGAAAATATCTCGGAATCGGTGAGTTTTACGTTAAAAATAGTGGGGACCTTTTTTGTAGAGGATAGAATTTCCCATCTTTTTCATTTAAAACTTTTTTCTCTATTGTTAATTTTTTCCGAGATATAGTTGGTTAAAAAAATAAAATTTTTGTTTTTGGAAAATATGTCGATAATTTTTTGAAATACGAAAAAAAATGTCGTAATCAAAGTTGTAGAGCATGAATTTGTCTACCATTTTTGTATAAACCTTTTTTTTTGTAAAATCAATAGTTGCTCAGTTCTAGCGCAATGAAAGCGTTAGCCGCCATCTTGAAAAACGCCTTTGTGCAAATATCTCGGAAACCGTGAGTTTTACGTTAAAAATAGTAGGGAACTTTTTGTAGAGGATAGAATTTTCCATCTTTTTTATTCAAAACTTTTTTCTCTATTGTTAATATTTTCCGAGATATAGTTGGTTAAAAAAATTAAATTTTTGTTTTTGTAAAACTTTTTTTTTATAAAATCAATAGTTGCTGAGTTCTAGCGCAATGAAAGTTGCCGTCAGGTAAAGAAAAACAGCGATGAGTGGTAATACGTTGCAAACAAAAAGTATAAGTAGACGCGATGTCTCGGCAGCAAGTATTGCAGGAGGTTATTAGTGTACGTCGGCGCATTCTTCAACAATAAGGGTATATGGATATATATATTCATCGATTTATAACCATGTCGCCGTTTCCGTTTAAAATTGGAAAATACAAGGCTCTGACGACATTCAATAACCACGAAGAATTGCTGACGGTTGTGGCATTGTTCAAAGATAGGAGGAGCGATCCCAATATGATTGCTCAAGCTGGCGAGCGCTTTTTTATTGCTTTGTATGGAGGTAACAAAACCGAAGTGTCCATCGACTCTCTCCAATACAAGAACTTTGGCAAGTTAGCTCGGAACACCAAGCTCAACTTAACAATTCTACCACCGCACCGACGCAGGATACAGCCCATTACCATTCCTTCAGAGTATATCATCAAGTCCAAAGTTGGCTGGGATATCACCATGACCCGAAGGAATGGGGTTGGAAGCGCGCTACGAATCGCTTATCACCAATCAAAACGAAAAAACCCCCGCGCCGCACAGTTTGCTGCAAATAATATCTTGCAAATGCGAAACAATTGCGGAGCTGCCTGCGGGTGCCGAAAGAGTGGCTTAAAATGTTCCATTATTTGTTCAAAATGCAGTGGCCAAACGTGCGATAACCCAACCCCTGCAGTGGACGACAGCGACGAAGAGAATATTGAAAATGAATCTTTCATAGATTCTTTTGCTATACATGACTTGGACATGAAAGAAGAAAACTCACAAACCATCGAAAATCGCCCTTCCTGTTCCAAGCAAAGAAAATTGTTTTAAATCTATCATCGACGTTTAAAATTTATTAAGTACAATTTTTTTGTTATTATGATGCGACCCTAATTTGTTAATCGCGACTCACATCGCGCAAATGATAATGAGCATGAATAAATGAATAAATGTTCATGTCTTTTTCAAATAATTCGTCAAAATGTTTTTATTGCGCAAACTTTCCTCCTATCGCCCATATCCCTCCTTTTCATGATAAATATTATTGTTACCGTCTCCATTATAAAATTCTTCGATTATACTGTTTTATTTGCATGCCAGAGTAACGTATTACCGCTCACCGTTGATTTTCTTTACCTGACGGCAACTTTCATTGCGCTAGAACTCAGCAACTATTGACTTTACAAAAAAAAAATGTTCATGTCTTTTTCAAATAATTCGTCAAAATGTTTTTATTGCGCAAACTTTTCTCCTATCGCGCATATCCCTCCTTTTCATGATAAATATTATTGTTACCGTCTCCATTATAAAATTCTTCGATTATACTGTTTTATTTGCATGCCAGAGTAACGTATTACCACTCATCGTTGATTTTCTTTACCTGACGGCAACTTTCATTGCGCTAGAACTCAGCAACAATTGACTTTACAAAAAAAAAGTTTTATACAAAAATGGTAGAAAAAGTCATGCTCTACAACTTTGATAACGACATTTTTTTTCGTATTTCCAAAAATTATCGACATATTTTCCAAAAACAAAAATTTGATTTTTTTAACCAACTATATCTCAAAAAATATTAACAATAGAGAAAAAAGTTTTGAATGAAAAAGATGGGAAATTCTATCCTCTACAAAAAAGGTCCCTACTATTTTTAACGTAAAACTCACTGTTTCCGAGATATTTTTTTCGTCGTTTTCGACGATGCATCTCAACGGTAACGAGATCCTCGGTGTTTTATCACGTTTCTGTGTACAAAAAAATGTTCACAATTTCCGTATGAAAAATCCCAATAACCTCGCCGTGTCTCAAACATGATTTGGACGATTCCAATGCGTATTATCTTTAGCACGTTTTGTTTTTTCGTCGAAATTCGCGAAACTTCATCGACTCCACTCCCGCCCTGCGCCGCTCGTAAGCCGTTCGGCTGCTCTTACGAACGGAGATTCCGTTCGGAATCTCCGTTGACACGAATGAAAAGCCGTTACAATTTTTTTTACATTTTTCTGTCTTTGCTCTCCCCGCGATCGAGGAAATTTGGGTAATTTGGGAAAGAAAGAAACACGATGAAGTTCCGATTTTATTACCTAATCAAATTTATTTTTACTCAATATTTCATGATACAATCTAGACCTATGATGATTTTTATAAAATAACGCAATCATCGAGAGAATGTAAAACGGGTATAAAAACCGAAATATGGCGGATATAATTAAGTTTAGTGGCCTGAAAATATTGAATCCGAGGCAGTCGTACAATGATTCAATCTATATATATATTGATATATAGATATAATATATGCCAAATGATAAACATAGTCTTGTTTCGAGAGAGTAAATGTTTCGCAATGACTTTTTTTTTCTCTGCTTTCGTTCATTATTATTATTCATCTTGTTTTTCGTCTCTTCTTTCATTTTCTTTAAATATGTATATATATAAAGTCTAATGAATTAATAGTATATATTGTACTTAATTCATTAATGTGGTAGTAGCCTCACTCTCTAATCGTACTAAATATAATGACGGTATAATGCGTTAATTATCGATAATACAGGTTATTTTCAACTTTTTCTTTTTTTCCCTTCTTGCTTTTTTTTTTGTTTTTTCTTTCGTCAAAAAAACAAATAAGTCTCGGAATAATGGAACAAACAATTGCTATAAGACAAATTTTTCTTTGTCGCTTTACCTTTTTTTTTCGCTTTCTTTTCTTTCCCTCTTCATCATTTTTTTTTAAATGTTTATCATATATAGTAATAATCACAATAGCGTATTCTGAAAAATAGATCAGGGCAACGGGGGCAGAGAACAGAGATAGCTACAATGAATTTTTGGACTTTTCTCAAAAGTTGTTTGTTTTATACTTTTACCTTTTTTCGTCTCGTCGCTCGTTGGTAAATCTGATCTTTCGACGAGAAACGTTTAAAAATTGTACGTTACTTTCGTGTTGTTTTTTTTTTAGTTTTTTTCGATGAATTAAATCCAATGTTTTTTTGGCGAAAGAGCGATCCAAGGTTATTGCGTTACGATTCAACATCAACGTGTATATATTTATTGTGATTTTTCTTCGACAATGTCCGCGCTTCAATTGTGCCCTCTGTCCCTCTGCCCACGGAACCCACTATAACAGGGCACTATGAACAGCAGTCCGCCGGCTAAATGAGTTTCCGACATTACAATCATTCCAACTACTTTTCTTTCTCTCCATTTCTCTCTCTCTCCACATTCGCTGCGTTCAGACGCGCCTCGACTTTTAATTCTTTTTTTTGTCTCTTAATTTCATTTTGTGGATCATTCTTATAGAAAAAAAAGGTGCTCATTCCCCTAAAAATTTTTTTGTATCTAGTATTGAAATACAATTATCATTACAAGCGCGTTTCGCATTTTAATTACAAAAATGCGCACTCCATTTAATTTCTGAACGAAAGGGAAGCGAACAAAAAAATAAACTTTTCTCGCCCAATGGAACTGTGTATTTCTTCGAAGTTTAAATCTATGATGCGTTTTACCATCGTGTAATTAGAGTCAAAGAGGCGATTACCAAAAAAAAAAGTAACGAAAAAATGTTATATGTTACTATTTTCTTTTTACTTTAATATATTTTTTTTCTCGTGGCAATGTACGCAAGGAACGAGAACATTGAATAAGAAAAAATCATCAAAAATCAATTTTTTCTCAAAATATCAATTTGATATTATTTCTGAAAAAGAAAAACAACATTTTCAATGATTATCCGTCGTTGTTTAGTTGAAAATGATTCTTCATGATTTTCCAATCGAACAGCGTTCTTTAACGAGGTGAAACAATAATTGCCGACATTTTTCATTGCTCTCGAGGATTGGGTCGTTTGAAATTTCGGATTTTAGAAGAGATCAGAGAGAAAAAAAAGAAGAAAATCACGATTAATTAAAATGTACGGAACACAAAATGATTTTAGAATTATGAAAAATCAACAGTAGGCTCTCGTCGCGTCTCTTACAAATATAGTTTTTTTTTCTTTTATGGTATTAAGAGAGAGAAAAAAACTGGAATGTCTCATGTTGTCTCTCTCGTGAATAAAAATGGCTTTCTGTCGTTTCGATCTGGTCGCGAGACAAAACCGCGGTTTAACATTTGTGTGATTTTTTTAAAATTTCTTTCATCTTCCTGAATATACCGTGCGGATGACAATATTTACGTTTGTAATCGGGAAATATTTTTCAATGCGTGTTCGATCCTTTTAAGATGATAAAAAAAAAACTATTTTTTTTTCCACTCTCGCAATTTGTTCGATCACAAGTTCTCTTTCTCTCTCTCTCTCGCTCTCTCTCATCAAACTCTCTACATTTTATGCCCTGCCTCATTCACATGCTTTCTACGTCAGCATTCATCCTACATCAGCCATAGTAAAACACTACTGTACCTTTTTCGCGTTTATAATATATATATATATATATATATATATATATATATATATATATATATATATGTTTTGTTAATGTTTCTTTATTTTTTTACCTTTTTTTTCGTCCTTTTTCTTTAAATCTTTATTAGTAATAGACGTGTGCCATGTCTTCTACCTCAGCCTACTGCCAACTACGAATCTTCGCCCCGAGTTTACCATTTTTTTTTGTTTTTCTTTATCTTCCACCTCTTCGTTTATCTCGTGTTATAAATAGTAATTGTATAATATAATTTTTTTTTATGTCATAATATAATCGTCGCCAATAATTTACCTCCATTATTGGATTATTTCATTAATTCTTCTTTTTTTTTTCTTCATTCACGTATCGCTATTTCGCTTAGCACGCTCGTCGACTTTGCCTGTGTGTGTGCGTGTGCGTGCATGTGTGTGTGTATGTGTGTGTGAGACTGTGTGTGAGACTGTGTGTTTATAGATATTTTGGAGTAGTTAAGAGAATCAACGTTTTTGTTGTTGTTTCAAATCGCCTTGCTCATCGAGATTTTAAATTGTTAGGTAAAAAGAAAAATGGCTAACCCCAAAGCTCGAGGCTTGGGGGGGAAAAAACATAAAAATTTTTGTTTCACAAGCCTCGCGCTTCTTTCCTGAACTATTATTTCGTTTAAGGATTGAAGAATCTTGAGGAGCAAAGGGATGCAACAGAAAAGTCATCTTTTTTTAACCACCCTAAATAGATATATGCATACATATATATATATATACATTTATTGTATATATATATGTATGTATATATATATATACATATATATATCCGAAACCAAATTGGCACCGTTCGACGCGGAGTTTATTTCCCTATATATATATTCATATATATATTCATATATATATATAATTTCGTGTACTAAATGTGAACATGTTCACGAAACTGCTTCGCTCTGTTTCTCTCTTTATTTTTATCCATACGGCTCGAGTCAAGGCTTGGGAAAAAAAAACGCGGGCAACTCTTTATGGGCTTCCTATCATCGACGTATGCGATGCCATTTTTTTTTTTCCTTATCGTACAATTTCTCTCTCTCTCTCTCTCTCTCACACACACACACACACACTTCATTCACAATGATAGTTCAACAACGAAAGGTTTAATAGGCAAAAGTTCGTGAATGCTCACGAGAACACGCAGTCTTTGACAATTACGACCGTTCCTTTTATTTTTTAGCTTAATTCACTCGTCACCTTAATTGCTAGTCTTGGGTTTATCTTTTTTTACAATGGAATTCAAGAAACCTGTGGTTTTTTTCTTCACTTCGTCGTTTTTTTTTTACTGTTCACAAGCAAACTAGATCGTAATATTGAGGATGATTCGCCGATGTACGGTCACAATGAAAAGTTTTATTCGATCTCAATTTTCGTTCATTTCGCGATAGGATGAAAATTTGGAGGAAAAAAAAGCGCATTTAAAGATTGTGCTGGAAAAAATGTTTTTTTTTACGGGCGGAGAACTATTGAGCATTCAACTCGATGATTTAATGAAATATAATAAAACGCCTGGGGCTCAAGTCGAGACACAATGAAAATATGCGAAAAAGTAAAAGACAGTATAATTTTGTTAAGTACGTTGTTTGCAGGCAAAAAAAATAACGTTTCGCTGACCCGCACGATCCTGTAACTCTCGGTGGTGGGAGCGTCAATTTTTTTTATTTTCCAGCGACATTAAAAACTTTTTGTCATTCAAAATCTCTTCTCGGTATCTTCGATATCGTTGATTTTTAACAAATTTTCATTGCACAGCTAGGTGATCGAAAATTGTCAACGAATCTCAGTTTGTGTACGTCCAACCGTCGATGCATCCTTTAAGATCGATGACAATTCGTATTGCCAGCCGCAAATCGTATTTGTATAGTTTCTTCGTTCCCCTTCCTGTTTACACTTTGCATCAGTTTTTAGCTCGTTTTATTTACGAGACTGTTTCGCTCTGTCTCTCTCTCTCTCTCTCTCTTTCTCCCTCTCCCTCTGTATAATTGTGATTCGTGTTCACCTTCTTTTTCCACCAGAGTGTTATTTTCGTCTATAATTATTTTATTTATACATGGCTGAATTTCCCAACATTATAACATCATGCTTGCTGGTTCCTGCTCAGCCGGTTCTAATAGTGTTTTGTTTTATTTTGTTTTTTTTTAAATTTTTTTTATAGTAAAAAATAGCGTAAACGGCACTGTATTAGGAAGAAGCAAAATACATGTTACATTCTCGTTACTTTTTAATTATCATTATTATTTTATCTTCCTTTATCGTTGATAAATGCTATAATAGTACTTTAAAAATCGTCTCGGCCCCAATCTCATTATCGTTATGCGGATTATTAATAACTATAATTCTCCAGTCACTTCCTTCGCCCTTATTACACTTTCACATCGTCGTACTTTGTTCTCTTTGCCCCCCGTGCGTTTTTATTCTTTTTAACATCGCAAAGGGTCTCACGGACACACTCACGAAACGCGAAAAACTCGATCAACATATATTCGTGTTCACCGGCGTTTACCAGCAGGCAATCTCGTAACTCGTCTTTATTTCGATATATATTTTTTGTTTTTTTTTGCATACTTCGTTTTTTTCACACCCTTTCCTCTCGATTAATTTACAACGAACCAACGAACGTGAAAAAGTTTCATCGCGACAAAATTGTTCGCCCCCCCCGCCGTATCCAACGACCATCGTGTTTTTCTCTCGAGCTGAAAGATGGGCGACATTTTTTTTCTCCCTCTCGCGAACACCCTAATGTACAATAGAAAAAAAGAAAAGCCGAAAGAACGAGACGAAAATAAAGAAATTTTTGTGAAAAGAAAAAAAACAGAACGTCAAGTCGGAGCACGGAGCGAAAATTCTTAAGAATGTTGAATTTAAAAAAAAACAGACTATACAGTTAAATAGATTTTTCTTTTGTTTACAAATGAGATCATCGAATCTCGGTTGAGAATCGAACGATTTTCCACTTGACCAGCGACCGCACTTTCGATTCCCGGATAACGAAAGAAAAAGAGAAAACTTTTTCACGCCCTCGGAGTCCCGACGTCAATTAGTTTTGTTAAATTTCTAAACTTTTAGGTAGTAAATGTTTATTTTTAAATATTTGTTTGCTCTCACGAATCACCAAGTGACTCGTGCAGCTCGTACACCCCCCCCCCCCCCCCCCCCCCCGATTCGCCCGTCACACACACACACACACACGCACCCCTTAACTCGTTAAAAACTTTGACGCCTAAAATTCGATCTAGATCTCGATAATACGTCAGATCAGATATATTAAATTAATCATCGTAACTGTATGTATGTATGCATGTGTGTGTGTGTGTGTGTGCGCGCGCGTGTGTGTATTGTTTAGTTTATATATTTTTTTCGCCCCCACGTCTCTCTTCTCCTCTATCTAGGCTAGAATCCGACGGAAAAATATATTTATAAAAAAGTTATAATATCGTTAATATACGTTTCAAGCGTTCTATATACTGTTCTAATATTCTACTTATCGTAACTATATCGTCCTCGTCGTATTTCTCGTGCTCCTACATTGTTTTTGTTTTTTTTTTGTTAACAGTGCTTCTCTCCTTCCCTCTTAAAAAAAAAAACAAGACAAAACAAAAAGCTCCTTTGGAAAAAAAAGTGGAGCTCTAAACTCTGTATCGTCGTCGTCGTTATTTTGCGTTTTTTTTTCAAACAATTGCAATAATCTACTTAAAATTCTCGGCATCGAAACAAACTCGAGTGAACAAAAAAAAACATTGCAATGGGACAATGCATGAAACTTTTTCGTGATTTGTTTCTTTTTTTCATTTTTGCTTTTAATTCCGAAGCTCGTCCCCTCTTAAACATTCTTCTCATTCCCGTGATTCCTTACTGAACAAACTTTTCATACTTTGTTTACTCGTAGTAATAATAATTTATTATTACTGTGTTATTATGGTTTTATTTTTATTTTTTCTTGGATGGAATCTGTTGCTAACTGGCTCAGAGACAACTTGAAAACACACGCAACATTCCTCGCGAGGAATATATTTAGTATCGTACCAAAAAGCTCGTCTTAATAATAATGTACAGACATGAGAGGGGCAGCGATGCGGGGGCAGGGGGCGCGGTTGGAACAGCTAGTTTTGTTTCGTGCATTATTCCATTTCAATATAGCACAATGCGCAAACAATTCCTCATTTTCTTCTTTTTTTTCTCCCTTTTTCGTTAACGTTATAGCAATTTTTAATCAACCGACCAGAGGTCTCTACTGAACGTGGCAAAAAACGAAACATCGTCGTCACGATTGTTTGAATTGTGCAAAATATCAAAAAAATTAAGAAAACGAAAAATGTCTGTGATTTTTCCATCCAGTCGTTTCGTTTGTGCAAAGGGGGGCCTCTCTCTCTCTCTCTTTCTCTCACCTCTCAGATCACTTTTCTACCCTTTTTTTACATTATTATTTGGAATCCTTATTTTTCATTATCTTCTTCTCTCAACTCTCTTTGTGCGACTCTAACGATAAATCATCACAATGAACCAACGCTCGTCTACTTTATACAATTAAATATCTTTGGTATCATGCCTGAGTCTTTCGTCTTTTTTTTTTGTTTGTTCGTTTCCCTTCTTTTTTTAACTTACTTAATTCGCGATCGCGCGAACAACTCGCGTATCAAACTTGAAAATATCTCGTCGTCATCGTCGTCGTCGTCGTGTTGTTGATGTTTCTTTTTTTTAATGATAAAAAAGCTTTACAAAAAATCGAAAAAATCAAGACCCGAGAGACTGGGGGTTTGATGAAGCGGGGGGGATATTTGTGAATAAATTAATGTACGTATCGGGCTTTTCACGACGACTCGACCGGCTTGTCAGTCTGATCATTTTCTTTTCCTTCAAGAATATCAGAGTGACACAAAATGATCCATCCCTTTTTTTTCTTGTCACTTCGCAAAACACTTGAAGGGGAAAAGAAATTTTACCAAAATTGTGTGATTCACGGCCAAGTCGAGTTGGCGTAAAATATCCCGTATACACAATTGTTTATTCTTTTATTTATTTATATTAAATCGAGGAATACTTATGGCAGCCTTTTTGTCGCGTAAATTAATGCACGCGGTCTGTTGTAATTAACGGTGTCACTTTCGCTACGATTATCAAATTCGAAATATCGTTTTTATTCCGTCCGTCCGTTCTCGAAAAGATTAATCGAGCTTTGGGCAATCGACGATATTCAACGGCTATTTGAGAACTCTCGTAGAAACACTAGGTTCTTTTTTTATTCCTTTCCGCTTTTTTATAATTACGCCTCGGTACGTCTATATATCCAGTATAATATCACTTATTGCGTATAATAATAGTAATAATAATAATAATAATAATAATAATTCTCGTATACAAATAACGACGAGCTGACTTAACGTGATAATTTCCCATATCACTGCTATCCAAGATTTTTCTTTTTTGCTTTGTCGGTTTTGTCTTTGTCTTTGTTTCCTTTGTTTGCTTTTGGTTGTTCAATTCGTGCTTCTTTTTTGTTTTTTTTTTTTTTTACGAATCCCCACGAATAATTTTCTCTAACGAAAGCTCCGCGATTGTTGGATCGCGAGCGAGGGTTTCTTAAATCATGATTAAAGTCTCGACTCAACGTGATTAATGAGCGTCCTGATACGAAAAAAATTATACCAGTGGTTGAAAGAAACGAAAAAAACGAACAAATGATAATATGCAGTTTGACGTGGAACGTGGTAAAAGTGATGGGGAACGAATATAAGTTTGAAAAAAAAAAAAAATGAAAAATAGATTACAAACAAACGAAGATCCGCCTTGTTCGAGGGATCTTTCTGTTTTTTTTATCAGTCTTTGTGTTTCGCTCGTAGCCCGCGCACAACAGGATAACGCGCCCGACGAGCATTCTTCTTCAAGTTTCGGACAAAACGATCGTTCATTAATAATAATACTTTGCGTAACGGCGTTTTACAAGTTTACGATTAATTCATTTATCGTATTGTGTAACGTGTGTTTTTGTGTGCGTGAGATTTTATTTTATTTATTTTTTGGGCGTTTATATTCAAGGCTCCCTTTTGTTCGTCAAATTCACAGCCCGTCGGGACTGGGGCTCCAATCGAATTAACAAAAATTCGTTTTTCTTTCGCTTCAAACTTTATAAAGTTAATTTTTCTTTTCGGAAAAAGTCAATTTTTGCTTAGCTACAGACCTGTTTATGCCGTCGAAATTACGTAAACGTAACTTTTTTTTAACAAAAATTAAATTTTCAAAACAATTGACTCGTTACTTTCGAATTATCGTGTACAAAAAATTCATCAGAAAACGATTCTTGTCGTTGTTGTTGTTGTTGAAATTGAGCCCTCACACCAAGAGGACCACTATTTAATCGGACTGATCGACGATCGATCCTTCGGCGAACAAAACGAGAGCTTGAGATTTGTTTGTTTTTTTTTGTCGCGTGTTTTTCTCTCTCCCTCTCTCTCTTAACCCAATGACTCATCAAGAAATCGAAGAGGCGATTACTAATTAATTTTTAAATCCTTCATTCAATCCATATTAATCAACCCGCCCCTTTTCCCCCCAACCCCTCGCAATTGTCTAGAAAACATCTTGTCATATAGAATATATCACATACGCGTTACTTCTAAACACACTGAAATAAGAAGCACTTTAAGATAGATTTTCTACAAACATCGTTTCACCGGGCCTCAAGATCTATGGACTGACTTTCTCATTTCTATTTTCAATGTTTCCTTTTTCTTTTCCTCTCTCTCTCTCTCTCTCTCTCTCTCTCTCTCTCTCTCTCTCTCTCTCTCTCTGGATTCTCCCCCCCCCCCTGCCCCCAATTCCTCGTTCTTTACGTCGTATCTTCAGACTCATATAACTCTTAACTGTTGTATAGTTATGTTTTTTTTGTATTTATGTATTTCTGCATTATATTTACATAACGAGCCCTGTTGGTTCGTAAATTTTTCTCGTATTTCGTTCGAATCGCGTCACCAAGTCCGAACCCCCCTCCCTTCTTTTCCTTCGACAGACCCTTTAGTGTCACGGTTATCGCGGTTATCAATTACGATAGATGCGCGAGTGTTGAAAATTTGTTCACAATTAAACAATATACTCAACAAAAAAAATTGTATAAAATTAATTTGCATGATTACTTGTAAAAAAAAAAAAAAAACCTATCGCGTGACGAATCATCGCCGGGATCTCCACGATTTTATCGCCTCTTTGTCGCTCTTTCTCTTTTTATCCATTTTCTTTCCATATTCCCGTATCCGCTTTGCGGTTCTCTAAAAGTAATTAGATTCATCTATTTTCCAGTCCGATTTATGGCTGTTATTTATTTTTTCCAAGACAAACGGTTTTAATTACACAGCTCGTTAAGCTTCAACGATTTGAGAAATATTAAACCCCCCCCCCCCCCCCCCCTCATAATTTATATTCATTGATAATTGACGTTTTACTTTATTTTTCTCTTCGATATCTTAGCTCAAATAGAGTGCTCGCAGGTCTATTTCGTTGGAAAAAAATCGAAAAATGAAAAAAATGAATGAAAAAAAAACCAAATGTATTAAAAAGAAATCCTATCAGTCGTGTGCGGTCGAATAAAATAGTGGAGATCACAAACACCTCTCGGCAATGCCCAATGTCCATCACGTGCGCGCACGAGACTTTCGGTGTGGAAAAAAGTTAGAAAAACAAGCCTCGAGTATCGAAATACTCGATGGGTATTTTTCATTCGAATTTTTTTTTCATCCTCTTTTCTATCTCTCTCTCTCTCTTCCTCTGCCGGGACAAGAGTTGTAATACGCGGCCAATTGTACGTCAACGAAAATCAACGAGAACGGAAAATTCGCATTCGCGCTGTATAAAAAAAAAAAATTATAATCACAAAAGAAAAATCGTAAAAACGCGATCGAACACTATTCGCCGGGTGTTATCGATTATATAATTTCAATCGTTTAACCGTAATATCGGCGAGCATGCGAATTTTCTCAATATCAACGAGACCCGTAATTATTCTCGCGCGAAACTATGAACGATAAATGAAGCTGCACGGCGGTGTTGGCGGCGGCGGGGGACCGGTTGTCGTAATCGGTACGAGAGTCGGTGATGGCGACGAGGAGGGAGGTGATGGGGAACTTGACGAGACGCTGGAGGGCGGCGACGGTGACTCGAGCTGCCTCGGTCCCGTTAATTCGCGGCTCGATTGTCCTCCCGCTGTCACATTACGATTTCGGCCGGTTGTCGCATTGTGACGATTTCTCGCTGGCCGTCCGAGACTCCTGTGACGGCCCCCTCCCTCCTCGCTCGTTTCTCAGAGATAAACCTTCTTGACGCTTCGCGTCGTTGCAAAACCATCGTTACGCCTGTACGCGTCGCCCTGATGCGATCTCAGTGTGCCGAAATTGTCGCGCGGCATACCGCCCGAGACGGCGGCACGAAAGCCATAATGATCGGGAAATTGAAAGAGCGTCTCCGCCGGTGTTGGCGGCGGTTTTCTCATTGTACCCTTTGGCGAATGTAATTTTGGCGGTTGCGGCACGAGCACGGGCTCGGCGTACGTTACCTCCTCCTGCGGCAGTAATTTTGGCTCCGGTGCTAGTCTGCTGGCAATGAAAATTCGAGAAAAAATATGTTTATATTTTAATGAAGGTAAACGAACGAAAACTCATTGGAAAATTGCACATTGCTCCCTCGTTATTTTATCTCGCTCACGAATCCCCACCCCGTCTTTGTTATCCTCATCCCTCGTTCGCGCACGATATACACGCGTGACGAGTGAAAAATCTTATTAACATAGTTCAATGTTTATTTTTATTTTTTTTCATGGATTTTCGAAGAGGTTTCGAAAATATCCTTCGAAATATTAAAGATATAGTAAAATCATGTGTGATTTTCATGTATAAAATTTTCAATTTTTCCTATTTATTTACTTTAAAAAAATGGATATAAAATTTACGCATAACCAACCTATTGACATTCTGTCTCTGCTCGAAATACTCGTACTCCGTGTCTGGATACGGTAAATTGTCGTCCTCGTCCTTTCGACATTTACGACCGCACAGATAGCCGGCTATGAAACCAACGAGCATTGCCGCCAGTGCACCGGCAACGACCGCCATTACGAGCGTCTCCACGGAATATTGAGACGTCGAATCGGCGGCCTTAACTTCCGGGCCTGTGTGAAACAAAAAAATAGAAGCAATTATTGCGTTATTTCATTAATGGCTTTTTTTTTCCCAAAATTA
Source organism: Oxytorus armatus (assembly GCA_958009045.1). NCBI lineage: Eukaryota > Metazoa > Arthropoda > Insecta > Hymenoptera > Ichneumonidae > Oxytorus > Oxytorus armatus. The sequence continues at coordinate 10,363,319 of OY253756.1, forward strand.
TTCCCGACAAATATAAGAATCTCAATTTCTTCGGACGCACGAAGGTATCGAACTTTGCGAAAAATTGGAAGGCTATCAAATTCCCCAAAACCATATTCCCCAAATTCGTTATCTCCAAACCGGCATTTCTTTCCCAAAAAGTTACGCTGTGTAACTTAGCACGTATATTGTGTCGAGAGCAAATAAAATCGTATTATCTATGTTATTCGTGATAACCGGTGAGCAAAACTACTGCGGAGCACCTCGTGCAATCATGAATATATATCATAGTCCGCATAGAGTCTGTAAACGATGTGTGTACTTCCGGTGAGTGCTCCATGATTTTTCCTACTAGATAGTAAAATACATTGAAAAACGTCATATAGCCAAAGCGATACGCACGAGGTCCGGGTCGCCGAAATTTTTGAAGTAAATTTAAGTTTATAAAGTAAAACATCGAAAAAATTAACTTTGAAAACTCCGGAGAGCTGGACCACGTGAGTATCAGTTCGGCTGATATGACGTTCCTCAACGTATTCATTTTACGATCCAGTACAAAAAACCATGGAGCACTCACCGAAAGTACAGACATTGTTTACAGAGTCTACGTGGAAAATTATATATATTCATGATTGCACGAGGTATTCTGCAGTAGTTTTGCTCACCCAAAGTCACGAATAACATAGATAATACGATTTTCCTTGTTCACGACACAATATATGTGGAAAGTTAATCACCGTAACTTTCGGGAAACAAATACCGGTTTGGGGAATACGAGGTGTGTAAATTAAGTAATGACACTGGCAACGTAGCGTTCGATCTGGCGACACTTGAGGCGCTGGGCTTGGAGGGCGGCACGGGAACATGCGATACGCCTTCAGTAGGGGTTTGAACTCGGTCGAGTCATTTGATTGTCCGTAGCGATTTTTTTTTGTCAAACAGTTTTTTCTATTATGTTGTAAAAATAAGTGACATCAATTTTGAGCAACGGTGTGCTATCAGGTTTTGCTTCAAACTTGGGCACAGTGTAACGGAAACTCTTGCTAAACTTCAGCAGGCCTACGGAGACAGTGTTTTGTCAAGAGCCCAGGTTTTTCGATGGTTTAAGGCACTTTCAGAAGGAAGAGAGTCGATTGAAGATGAACCACGAAGTGGAAGGCCTTCATCTTCAAGAACCGATGAAAATGTCGACAGAATCCGGGATCTTGTGCGTTCAGATCGTCGGTTGACAGTCAGAATGATCGGGGAAGAGTTGAATTTGACTCACACCACCGTTCATCAGATTTTGACCAATGAATTGGGGATGAGAAAAATCTGCGCAAAAATGGTTCCAAAAAATCTTTCGCAAGAGCAAAAGGACATCAGCAGGGAAAGGTGCCTTGACTTTTTGGATTTGATTGAAAATGACCCCCATTTCCTGGAACGTGTCATTACTGGTGACGAGTCTTGGGTGTTTGAGTACGACCCAGAAACCAAGCGCCAGAGCATGGAGTGGCACACTTCAACCTCTCCAAGGCCCAAAAAAGCAAGAATGAGCAAGTCGAAGATCGAATGCATGCTGATTTGTTTTTTCGATACCCACGGAATCGTCCACAAAGAGTTTGTACCTCAAGGCCAAACGGTCAATCAACACTTTTACCGGGAGGTTCTTGAAAAACTTCGAAAAAAGGTCATTCGTGTGAGACCAAACATCAAGAACAACTGGGTGTTCTTGATGATGCGCATCACGATAATGCGCCTTGTCACACAGCAATTTCAATAAACGAGTTTTTGGCCAGTACAAACATTCCTGTGGCTCCTCAGCCTCCTCATTCGCCTGATTTGAGTCCTTGTCACTTTTTTCTCTTCCCGAGATTGAAAAATCACCTCAAGGGAACTCATTTTGGGACACTCGAAAATATTCAAACGGCTGTAACCGACCAGCTGAAAGCTATTTCAGTATCGGAGTTCCAGCACTGCTATGAGGATTGGAAGAACCGTCTCCAGCGCTGTGTGGCTTCAGAAGGAAGTTATTTTGAGGGTGAAAATATAAAATTGTAATTCGATTTGAATTAACAAGAAGAAAAAAATCAGTCTTATTACTTAATTTATACACCTCGTATGAATTTGGGGGATTACGAATTTGGGGAATCTGGTTTTGGGGAATATGATAGACTACCGAAAAATTGTTGTTCCCACAAAATACTAGAAAAAAAAACTATCGATACACGTGATGAAATGAATATGTATGAAAAAACGATTTTTTTTTAAGATTAAAACGCGTTACCTGAGTTATTTTTCTCTTCGTCCTGCATTATATTGATAATCTCACCGTCGGTGCTCTCCTTGCTCGAGATCATCGGATCTTGAGGAAATTTATTGTGATTCGAGGATATAGCACCGACGCTACCCGCGTCTTTGTTTACGCTTTTGCTCGGTGGACAGGACGCGTGAATGCCGGTCGCGACGCTCTGTAAAAATCTCGCAGCGTCGGTCGTTGCCGGTCCAACGAGGGCCCGACATTTCGCCTCGACCTTGTCCCAAGCGCAATAAGGATCCTGGAGGGCGACGCACTCGCCGCACGACAATATACGATCGCTGTAACAACGATGAAGCCTCAATGCTTGCACCTGACTGTCGGCAATAACGACCAAACGTCCGTCCTCGAGACCGTCGCCGGCCTGTGTCGCCCGTACGACTTTGATACCCCGTACCGGCACCGACGCCGGAAACGCCTGTATCTCCTCGATAACGACGGGACTAACGCGCTCGTGCGAATCGGCCGATTCCGCGTTAACTGCCTTTATTATCTTTCCGTTGTCCGTGCCGATGAACAAAACGTCGTACGTCTTACCGCCCGGTGTCTTCACTTGAGGATCAACGGCGATCTGTGTGAATCTGTAACTATTTGAGAAAAGAAAAAAAAGAAGAATAGTCATTAACGATTCAATGTCAATTTAACCGAAATCATTTTTTTTTCGCTGCTTCCCCACGGAGGAAACTTTGCTTTTCGTGAACAAATAATTAAAATCGAGTCTTTAATGTTAATGTGTTTAAAATGGGAATGGATCGAAATGGCGAAACCAATGGGCGTGTCCGTTAGAAAAATTTGCCATCCATTGCCAGTAAGAAATGCCATTGAATTTCCATTGCTTCAGATGCAATGGCAATTGAAGGCAGTTTTGCCAATGACACAATTTTACCATTCCATTCTCCCATAGGCCCCCATTTTGAATGAATTTTTTATCCTTGGCAAAAGTGCCTGCAATTGCCATTGCGTTCGAAGCAATGGAAATTCAATGGCAATAAATGGCAAATTTTCCTAATAAATCACAAAAAATTTACCCAAACTATGATTAAGTAAAAACAGGAAAAAAATAGAAACTATTTGAGAAGTTTGCGAAAAAAATGACGACTATATAAGTTTATGAAGAATGCCTCATTACATATATGTATATATGTCTTTTCTTTTATAATATAGACCAGAATGACATGTCTATATATAATTCTTAATCTATAGACATGTCATTCTGGTCGGAACTACCGAAGTAAAATTTCATGGATAAATAACAAAATGGCGGACTTTGGAAAAAAAACTTTTTTTTCCAAAGTCCGCCATTTTGTTATTTATTCATGAAATTTTACTTCGGTAGTTCCGACCAGAATGACATGTCTATAGATTAAGAATTATCAAGAATTTTTGATTTCAGATAACATCAAGAGCCAAAATTACCGGGGGAACCAACGCGCTTTTTTTTTCGAGGTACCAACTTCGATCAATAATAATAATAATAATAATAAACTATTAAATTTTGTCAACAAATTTTTTTTTGCATCTTTAATATGTAAATAAAAACATCCTAAATATTCAAAACGATTCATTTTTATTGTCCTACAAAAAAACGCCCTCCAAAAAAGTCATGAAAATCGGCTTAAGTTACCAGACTACTACCTTAAATCTATGCAAAGAAATAACAATATTATAAGAAAAGATAATCTATAATCTATATAAATAAAAATGTAAATGTTCGTTTGTTCAAAATCTTAAATCTCCGAAAGTTTTTCACTGATTGCTTTGAAATTTCAACACAACGTTGCATTCGAATACGCGCGTATTTTCCATTTAACAAGACTGTGCCACAGCAACACGTGGGCGGGTATAGCTAATAATATTATAAGTTCATAATATTAGTAGTATGTACCAACGGTTCGTTCGAACGCGCCCATTGGTATTCGACTTTTTCTTCTTTCCGCATTTCGGCCGCACGATTTTATTTTGGATTTTTCGCTATTTCTATCGTTCAAACTTATTGGTTTTTCGCCATTTCCTAATCCCCACCCCACTTTAAAACATGTGCCAAAACATCGGAAAAATCGCATCACGAGAAAACCGTTATTTTCCTAAACGCAAACGACATTCTTTGTTACAGCCATTCGTCAAAACTTTGTGACAACAGAGTTAAAGCCGTTTTAACTTTGTCCCGTTAGTCAGTAACTCGAGGGCCTTGATAAAAAAAAATTCGTGTTAAAATTAAACGTAAAAAGAAAAAAAGAACGATACTCACTGAAAGCTCGTACGTATAACGATCGGTTGACCGAAGAAATTTCGCACCGACTCGTCCATCAATGAATGAGCTTTGATGAAATTTAACGTTAAATCGGGCAACGTTCGCGAATCATTGACGCACTGTCCTGGACGTGGATCGGGCACTTTCGCGCTCTGTACCGGTAACCAGTTTGAATTTTGTGCACTTTGTTCCTTAAAATTGCCCTCGAAAGTGTCGGCAATGTCTTTCAACGAGAATGCACATACTGCCGAGCCGCTTATGCTGTTTACCGGCGTCGTGAAAGTTCCATATATCAATTGCGCCGATAATTTCCCGTACTGCCCGGATATCAATTCCGTTGTGGATTCTTTGAAGAAAAAAAAAAAAAAACAAACAACGGTATCGAAAATTATATTTTTACGAACGAATTTTGTACAAAAAAACAATAGTAATATCAGGAGGAAAACAGAGAGGGAATGAACTTACGTAGTTCGTTGAAGTAAAATGGAAAATCTCCGGTTACTGAACAATTGAGACGAGATTTCAGGAAGGAAGTCCACGTCTTGTGAAATCTATGGGGACCGCCACGATCGTATTTACAGACCCTCGCGACGCGAGAATATACGGCCTGGAAAAGAAAAACATATTTTCATTTTTTGAACGAACATACGTCGTCGGGGCTAATTGAAATTTCTTGAGATTTATTTTTGTGAAGAAAAAAAAAACGGAGAATTTTGGTTTACAGCGTTTGCCTTCAATCTTCGCACTTACCTTTCCGCAATTTATATACTCGACCGCTGTTTCGCGATAGAAGAAATACACGAAATCACCGTGAGTCAGTGAACTTATGAAGTTTGGCCCTGAAACAAAAATAATTTTAATTTTCCTTCTTGCTTCTTTCAAATCGACGTTTTCATTATTGTTTTTTTGTGTGAAGAAGAGTGATGCCGAAGAATGGCAACTAGTTATGTGAAAATTGTGCTTTTTTAACCACCCATATATGTATGTTAGGGTGGTCCTTATTTGGGGTACTTTCGAAATTTTTTTCACGATAGTCATGCATTGGTCCTACATGAATAAAAAAAAATTCATGCTAAATTTTAGCTTTCCATCTTAATTTTCACCCGTGCCCCCCAACGGTTGGAGTTTTAAACGGAAAATACACGTATTGTCTACAGTTATTTGCTTGTCTATTCTTTTGACATGCCAGGAGTTGATATAAAACATTGAAAGTTAGGATAAACTTTCGTTATACTATAAGGTGTAATCGCTGTTGCATATTAGTTGTTTTTTGTTCCCAAATTTTACTGAAATAGCTTACTCGAATACGAATTAAATAACAAGAAATAAGAAAATATAAAAAGAAATAAGAAGGAACAAAATTCACTCGCAATTTATTAGTTTTAAATTTCAGTTTTTTTATTTGAGTATTCATCATTTTCGAGACTAATAATTATGGATACAACAATTTTTTTTGTCAAGAAAATATCTATTGGTGTATTTTTATGCGAAGTACAAAAATTTACAACTAATAAGTATAAGGTACATTCATTATTTCAAATTTGTTCTCTTTAACGAATCAGGATATTGTCGTCGATGATCGTTCACCACTTGTAATACAAACTGCTGTTGATTTTCATTTTTGGTAAATCGACCACTAAAATCTTCCATTGACTTGATCGATCTTTCAGCACAGTCATTTACTACTTGTAAATTTTGAGTTCAGCTGCGGACGCGCAGCTGAACTCAAAATTCTCTGTGTGTGAGAGGAAGACTCGTGATCGTGAAGCGAAGATTGCCGAGTACTGTCCGGCCGAATTCCGAACACCGAATTTTATTAAACTAACTGTCCAATAAGAAGTATTTATTCGAACTCGTTCAGTTGGAGTTACAGATGGCGTTACCCTTGATTTTTGGCACTTTTTTGGACTTGAATTCAGGGTTAATGAAAGTCATAAGTCGAAAACTTTTATATACGAAAAACAAAATTTGAAAAAACTATGTGTAAAAATGGGTTATGAACCGATATTCTTGAATTAATTGAATCTAAGTTAAAAAAAAGGGGCCAAGTAAACGTTGGCCCCTTTGGCTGTGAACAAAAAAACTAATATATAACAGCAACTACACCTTATACTACAAAGCGAATTTAGGCCATCTTTCAATTTTTTATATCAACTCTTACTAGATAAAAAAATAAGAACAGCAGTTGATTGTGGAAAATACACGTATTTTCCGTTTAAAACTCCGACCGTTGGGGGGCATGGATTAAAATTGAGATTGAAAGCTAAAATTTGGAACGAATTTTTTTTTTATTCATGTAGCACGAATGCATGACTATCGTGAAAAAAAATTCGAAAGTGCCCAAACTAAGGACCACCCTAATGTATATACAATACTGGACATTTGAAGTGGAATGCGGATATCTTCGCCGATTTTCGCGACAATTTTACGTACAATAAAAAGTACATTCAAGGAAATTTAATAATCTTTCGAACGAAACGGATTTCATTGAGTTTGGTCAACAACTGCGCGCGCCCGCAATGAAAACGTTGGGCGTGGAAAATCGGGTGATCCATCGACCCTGTGATTTAAGGGTTGCGGATGTGATAGAGGGTGAATAGGACATTCATGGTCGATGCATCTCCTCACCAAGAAACGGCGGGGAGGTGCATCGACGAAGTGCAATTTTCAAATTCTACTTCAAATGTTCAGCACTGTACATTCTTTGTCCAGAACTGGATATTCTTCGATTTTGTGGAACGACAATAACTCGATGTGCATGAAAAACAGTTAAACTCGAGATTTATGAAATGTATGTGGATATGGAAGGAAACATACCAGACGATTAGCGTGCAACTGTAAATTAATGAACGAGTCCTATTTTCATTGTCGTTTGTATCCCATAAATACAAGTTAATTCTACATTTCGAGATTCTTGTGTGATTTTACCGAAATACAGAGTCAACGATTTGTCGAGTTCGTACATTTAATCCTTCCGATGATCTGTAAATATTTCTTTTGTTGCCAAGCGCGAATTACGAGGGGATCGATCGTTCAATTAATTCGGAATGCATATTAACGTGAATAATCCCTGATAAACGACGTTTTTTTCTTCTATAAGATTTCATTGAAATGGATAATGTATGAAAACTCGAAGTTATTTCGATTGTTCGTTTCATTGAAGGTAGTAGTCTGGTAACTTGGGTTAAAAAAAAACCCAAAATTTTTTTTCGCTTAATTTGAAAGTACAATGTCTTGAGAATATACTGTGAACATTTCAGACCGAAATTCGAAATACTTCCGGAGTTATAATGAGTTTTCGAGAGCGCCTCGAAGTTTTTCTCAAAACAGTGTTTTTCTGGTCAGCCCGGGTCCTAACTTTTTTTCTACCGAACCGATTGCTTTCAAATTTTAACAGGCTACTCTACACACTTATAGTTCTCGTCGGAACTACCGAGAAATTTTTTCACCCCTAACTTTTTATTTTACAACCCCTTCTTTGCTAAAATAAAAGGACTTTTTTTTTCCAAAGTCCGCCATTTTGTTATTTATCCATGAAATTTAACTTCAGTAGTTCCGACCAGAATGACATGTCTATAGATTAAGAATTATCAAGAATTTTTTATTTCAGATAACATCAAGAGCCAAAATCACCGGGGCCACCCACGCGCTTTTTTTTCGAGGTGCCAACTTCGATCAATAATAATAATAATAATAATAAACTATTACATTTTTTCCAAACATTTTTTTTTTGTATCTTCAATATGTAAATAAAAACATCCTAAATATCCAAAACGATTCATTTTTATTTTCCTACAAAAAACGCCCTCCAAAAAAGACATGAAAATCGGCTTAAGTTACCAGACTACTACCTGAAATTGAAGATAGAAAAAAATTGATTTTCCGCGATTCTACACGATAACTACGAGTCACCCTTGATGATACTTCTCGTGTACATTCCATAAGCGACAATAAAATCGAATCGCACATTTTCAGCATATTGCCGTAAGATAAAAATCTAAAATCTAACTGTTATTTTGCTCAACGAGTGAAGCGCAAAGTGTGCTCACATACTGATTTTATTTTGATCGCGCATGACCGCGTTAATATCGAATGATAGTTGTGAAAAAAAAAATTCCAGCGAAACTTGCCGACAAAAAAATTGCAAAAAAATTATTTTTGTCCTGATTGAAAAAAAAAAAAATTGATAAAAAAAAGTACGAATTAAATAAGATTTCTTTACCATTGAGAATCGTCGATTCGTACTGTTCGGTCTTCAATGGTTCTCGATCTCGGTAGATTAGAGAATCCATGCCCGAAAAATCGGCAACGGTTCCCGTGTAAAGTTCACCATCGACGTAGACAAAAGTACTGTTATGCTGCGGATCATAAGGGCACAGTGCCTGACCATTTTTCTCGCTCGACATCGTATAATTTCCCGCCAATATACGATAATCACGGCACATTGGCTTGAACGCGTTTGTGCCGCACACGAGAAGATTCGTCGATTCGGTTTTAACGAGAACCCTCACGTAATTCTGACAACTGTCCTTGTCCTGCCCCTTTACATGACACATGTGCATGTCGTCCTCGCTCGAGTACCACGTCAATCTTTGCTGTTCCGTTAAATCCGTGAGGCTTAGATTGTGCACGAGATTTCTGTCGATCACACAAATTGAAACGATGAGAGAAACAATAAATGAAAATTAGTTAAACAGATCGTTTGGATTAAGGGCTCACATACCCCTGAAATTTTCAAAAAATCGATTCGAGAATAACAATCTGTAAAAAACATTTTTACAGATTTTTATTCTTAATACATTTAACAATTAAAAAAAAACCTTTTAAGGTAGTAGTCTGGTAACTTAAGCCGATTTTCATATCTTTTTTGGAGGGCGTTTTTTTGTAGGAAAATAAAAATGAATTGTTTTGGATATTTAGGATGTTTTTATTTACATATGAAAGATACAAAAAAAAATTTTTTTGAAAAAATTTAACAGTTTATTATTGTTATTGTTATTGATCGAAGTTGGCACCTCGAAGTTGGCAGCCCGGGTCCTAACTTTTTTTCTACCGAACCGATTGCTTAAAAATTTTAACAGGCTACTCTACACACTTATAGTTCTCGTCGGAACCACCGAGAAATTTTTTCACCCCTGACTTTTTATTTTACAACCCCTTCTTTGCTAAAATAAAAAGACTATAGCAAAGAAGGGGTTGTAAAATAAACAGTTAGGGGTGAACAAATTTCTCGGTGGTTCCGACGAGAACTATAAGTGTGTAGAGTAGCCTGTTAAAATTTGGAAGCAATCGGTTCGGTAGAAAAAAGTTAGGACCGGGCTGCCAACTTCGAAGTGCCAACTTCGATCAATAATAATAATAATAATAAACTGTTAAATTTTTTCAAACAAATTTGTTTTGTATCTTTAATATGTAAATAAAAACATCCTAAATATCCAAAACGATTCACTTTTATTTTCCTACAAAAAAACGCCCTCCAAAAAAGACATGAAAATCGGCTTAAATTACCAGACTACTACCTTAAGAAAATTCCACTCCGTTACAAAGTTATAGCAATACATGTGACCGGACATCGGATACAAATAATCGGGCAAGCATAGCTCGAAGCTATGTTTTTAAACAGTGTCAGCTCAATCAATTTTTTATATTTTTTAACTTTTTTCATTAAATCTTGATAAATATTCTCTCTATAGTCTGAGCAGAGGTTTTTTTAATTTTTTGGTTGAACAATTTTTTTATAAACTATTAAACACTAATTTCTTTTTTTTCAAATTACATACTGAAGTTTGAAATACTGTAATTCCTTTATTTATGAAAAAAAAAAAAAAATCCCTCCGTCAGACTATTACTACTACATTATTTTACTAGATTCTTTTCTATTTTTGCAGATTGGATGATTTTTGGTGAAGTTATGATGTCGACAAGGAGGCGCCATGGTTTTCATCGGTAGGCCATTTATACCCGTAAAAAATAATATCAGACGGTGAGAAATCGTGATAGAAATTTTTAATATCGTCGAAAGGTCTCGTAAAAATTGTTTTGTTTTTTTTTGTTCAATAATAATGAAAACTTGTATCGTTACTGATTAATTGATCAATTAATTTTTCTATTTGTATCAATCAAACAAATTCACGGTATATTCATGAAAAGAAAACCGGATAAATTTAAACGATATAATTACGATCAATTATTTCACAATTATTCTCAATAATTGAAAGGAAAGAAAAAACAGAAAAAGTTTTTCTTCCATATCGTTTTCTCAAGAATGATTAATTTTGAAATAACTTTTCATTATTATTAATACCAAATGTTATCTCGGTCGGGAGGGATGAAAAAGACGCTTTCTCATTTATCGAAGAAGGCAGCTTTGAGTTCGGAGATATTCGAATTGAAAAATACTATATTGTTTCGAAATTATCTGATGGAAACTTTTAACGAGATCATTACGCTCGAGTTTCTCGGAAAACGTGCAACTGTTATGTTATATATAACATATATATATATATATATTGATCTGTACACATATAGTAGTGAAAAGAAAAAGGAAAATATATCGAATTTATTATCTTTTTAAAAATATCCCTTTAATCTCGGATATCGCTATGCATATACAGAAATAATAACGATAAATAAAAATCGATATATTTCCCTTCGTTATACGATTACAACGAAGATAATCTTATCAAAGAAAGAGCGAGAGGGAGAGAGAGAGAGAGAGATAGCAATTAGTGGAAAACTTTCCCGAATGTATATATAGGGATAAAAAATACAGTCGAATTGGATTTGTGGCAAAATAGAATCCCATAAATGAAGCATCATTAATGATGGAACGAATAATAATCTTCGGACCTGTCAGAACAAACAAATATGACCTCGATAGAAGTCTAATGGTTTTCGAGAAAAATCGTCTTTTTTGATTTTTCGAAAAATCGGTACCTAGTACTTGTTATTCCTCTACCATTGCTATGAATTACTTTGGGCTTATTCATTTTGTTCTTAAAATATGTGCCGTTTGTGTGTTAGGGTTGGAGGTAGACAATTTGAACACATGTTGTAAAAATTAAATAAATCATTAAATATTATTTATTTTGTTTCCTCAGACTCCCACAAAGATACTATCTATTTTTTTTCTTCTTAAAACCAGTTTAATTACCGCCTTAGGTGCCTACTTCGCTTTAGTGCCTTTTGTTCAAACCCAAAGTAATCCATAGCACTGGTAGAGGAATAACAAGTACTAGGTAGCGATTTTCCGAAAAATCAATAGACGATTTTTCTCGAAAACCAGGGGCAGGGTCGAAGTTTCGAACCGTAAAAGCTTCGACGGTTCAAACTCCGAATTTATGTGGGACGATCTTAGAACTTTTCGAAATTTTTAAAATCCGTCATTTTTAAAACAGAAATGTCATTGCGAAGAATAGTTATACATCGAGTATTAAATGACAAGAATAATTATGGGACCGATCTGCAAAAGTATCGAAAATAAAAAATCCTACTACTTAAAAAATCGTATTTTAATAATTAGAAAACGTAAAGTTCCGAAAAGTTGTGGTGTTAGAAACTCGAGTTGCCGAACGGTCAAGTTTTATCCCTGAAAGGGTTCAGAAAAAAAAAGTTCGAAGCCAAATATATTAGAATTTGTATGTCCCAAAAAGGGTAAACAGACGACAGTGTATTAATTCGACGGGGCAAAATTCCGTCAGGGCAAAATTTCGAAAGAGAGTAAAACTAGCGCTACTAGTGGGCTCTGACGCTTGCTCGTGAAAAAGGTCCATAGGACATAACACCAGTAGTGTTGCCATCTAAACGCACGATTTGCAAATTTTCGGAATTTTTCCCCGTCGGAACTTTTATTTTCGGAATACTGCATCGTCGACGCCGTAATTTTCGGAGTCCGAAAAATTCGTATACCTGAGAATTCTTTCCTTCAATTTTATTACGTTCGCACCTTTCCGATAGTTTCTTGTTCGATAATATAATTTTCGGAACTTTGCGGAACTCTAAAAATCACCAATTCGGAATTTTTCAAGTAATACTACTGACCGTTCGATAAATTGCCCTGTCGTCTGCGTAATCTTTCGAAAAAATATTTACTCGACGATATTAAATTCGTATCATTTTTGGTATCGATTCATACCCGTTCAATGTTATTTACAGTCGATTATTCAAACTGTCGTCGGAATGAACCATGTAATTCGTACTATTAAAATTCGGAGTTTTGCACCGTCGAAGCTTTTACGGTTCGAAACTTCAACCCGGCCCCGAAAACCATTAGACTTTTACTGAGGTCATATTTGTTTATTCTGATAGGTCCGGAGTCAATCTAACCCCCGTGTCACTTTGACGTGCTAGTTTTGGGACACCGTGTTTATTTCCCTTATGTCTACAAGGTGATACTGATATTAATACTCTGAAGTTAAGGGAAAACTTTTAATGGCAACAAGCTGAATGTAAAGACAATGGTAAGCTCGAATGGACATTTCTTCCCATTGATAACTGAATGGGAAGTCAACGGCAAGCTCGGATGGCAGTTTCTGTCCATAGAAACCGAATGGAAATGCCAGTGGATTATGAACGGTGAAATTCGTATGGCGTTTCTTTCACCATTGGCCAATGACGTCCAGTATGAATTCCAATGGAAATGAGAGCTAATGGAAAAGTATACGTAAGAGAAGGTGTTGTATACTATTTATTGTCATTGGCATCTCAATGGCGTATCACAATAAATATCAACACAATATATATATTTCCCTTGCGTCTACAAGGTGATACTAATAATAATAATCTGAATATGTTGCCAACTGATTTCAGTATTCTATGGCGTACGTTGAAAAAAATGCTGAGGCACTTTTGCCAAGGATGGAAATTTTACCATTGATTTCCCATAGGCACAAACAATGGCAATACCAATAGGATTTCGAATGATGTTTTTATCCTTGGCAAAAGTCCCATCAATTGCTGTTGCGTCTGAAGCAATTTCTTAATGACATTTCTTAATGAGGAAATTTCTTAATGACAATGACAATCAATGGAAAAGGTCGGTTACCATACACTTTCAATACGAATTGTATGGGAAAGTCAAGGGAAAACTTTTAATGTCAACAAACTGAATGTAAAGACCGTGGCAAACTCGGATGGAAATTTCTTCCCATTGAAAATTGAATGGAAAGTCAATGGCAAGCTTGAATTGCAGTTTTTTTTTTTCATAGCGATTGAATGGAAATGCCAAACGATGCTGAAGTTTGCATCGTTGGAACGCAACGAAAATACGTTTTTTACATTTTCATTTTCAGTATTGCTCTAAATCTAACCATTAGACTTTTACTAAGATCATATTTGTTTATTGCGATAGGTCCGGAGCCAATCTAACCCCCGTGTCACTCCGACGTGCTAGTTTTGGGACACCCTGTATATATATACAAAGCATTTACCTTCCCCCAACGAGCAGATAATTCCCGTCTCGTAGAACCAGCCGAAAGTAATCCGTATGCTTCTCGTTTCCGGTAAATCTGAACACGTCCTCGGCGCCTGAAATTCAAAAATAAAAAAATACGTTACATTTCGTTCGAACAATGATCCAAAGCTCTAAAAAGTGAGATGAAAGGAAAACAAAAAAAATCATCAAACGAGTATTATGAGGATTGAACAAAAAAAAGATGATATACACGAGGCAAGTGCCAAGGAATCAATGAAATCAACATTGGTTAATTCCAAAGTTGTGTTAATTGTCATGGAATACCTCGTACACATTTTTTTTTGTATTTGAATACCAGTCATTTATAGAAGCAGGAAATTTCAGTTAGAAAAGAAATGACCAGCTAACAGATCCTTAAGGTAGTAGTCTAGTAACTCAAGCCGATTTTCATGTCTTTTTTGGAGGGCGTTTTTTTTGTAGAAAAATAAAAATGAATCGTTTTGGATATTTAGGATGTTTTTATTTACATATTAAAGATACAAAAAAAAAATTTTTTGAAAAAATTTAATAGTTCATTATTATTATTATTGATAGAAGTTGCCACCGCGAAGAAAAAGCGCGCGGGTGGCCCCGGTGATTTTGGCTCTTGATGTTATCTGAAATAAAAAATTCTTGATAATTCTTAATCTATAGGCATGTCATTCTGGTCGGAACTACTGAAGTTAAATTTCATGGATAAATAACAAAATGGCGGACTTTGGAAAAAAAAACTTTTTTTTACAAAGTCCGCCATTTTAAATAACAAAATATAAATAACAATAAATAACAAAATGACGGACTTTGAAAAAAAAAACTTTTCTTTCCAAAGTCCGCCATTTTGTTATTTATCCATGAAATTTAACTTCAGTAGTTTCAACCAGAATGACATGTCTATAGATTAAGAATTATCAAGAATTTTTTATTTCAGATAACATCAAGAGCCAAAATCACCGGGGCCACCCACGTGCTTTTTTCGAGGTGCCAACCTCGATCAATAATAATAATAATAATAATAAACTATTAAATTTTTTCAACAAATTTTTTTTTGTATCTTTAATATGTAAATAAAAACATCCTAAATATTCAAAACGATTCATTTTTATTTTCCTACAAAGAAACGCCCTCCAAAAAAGACATGAAAATCGGCTTAAGTTACCAGACTACTACCTTAAAGAGACCCACTAGTGTGACACTTTAAAAAAATCGATTCTTTTTCCTTGCCTTTTTCGATAGTCTATACCTTCAAGAATAACATACTAAAATTTCAAGTGCGGATCTTAAATAATTTTTGAACTACAGCCTTCTAAAGAGCAGAGCTGCCCGTGGGTGAGAAACGTGCGTAAGCTAAGGGGAACGGGTTTTTCACAAAACGACAATTAAAAAATTTGCTGCAGTTCTAACTCGAATACAAATCATCCGATCGACTTGAATTTTCTTTTACCTTATTCAGTATTTGTTTCTTCATACAATAACCCTCCAGTTTTTCGATTGGATAAAAAAATGTCAATTTGCTGTGCAAAAAACCATCAGATTTTTCAGCGTAATTTTGAACTTTTTTCAAAACACCGCCATTTTGTTGGAATGAAATTTTTTTCTCACAATCCTACGTCATTGTACAGGCAATACCTTCTAGTTTAACGTTTTTTTTTTGTACATCAGACACTCTGAAGGCCGCAATTACTGCGGCAGTGGGAGAACTTTTGTTTGTTTTGAGACTCGGGAGATGGCGGGTCAGTCGTTGAAAATTGAATATTTTCGAACAAAAAAGATTACTCTATATACATAATGTATACACAAATATATTCTCAAGATTTCAAAACATTCGATGCAATTCTTTTCTTTCAATAAATTCCCGAAAATCGCCTTTTTTAGGCCGTCACACAAGTCGTCACCCTTAAACTCTCGCGCTTCTCTTTTACATTTTGTTTTTCCCCGACGTCAACGATCGATCTTTAGATAAACCACCGCGGTAATTAGGGTCAACCAGTTGCATACATATATATATATAGAATCTTTCGTCAGAGACAAAACTGCGCCGATTGTCATCACATTTTCCATCCTGAGAATATGCTGGTAGGGCTGAAAAAAAAAGTATCCGTTTCCAGCCCGACCCAAAAAGAACAGAAAAAAAAACGAATTAACCCCATTCAAGTTGGAGAATGAGACATTTTTGGAGTATGAGAGAGGCGGCGATCCACTCTGCTGTGGCAAAACGGTCTTCTCATCTCTTCTTCGTTGGCTCGCGATTGTTCACGAGAAATTAAACGGACATTAGAACTCCTCTCGGAATATTCGTCGTGTTGGCTCGCTCGCTCTCAATATATAACAATCTTCTATGTGAAAAATATATGAAACGATATATGTACATATATGTACACATATATATGGTAAAGAGCTATTATATGGCAGGAGCAATTTCTCTACTGACACAGCTCGTTCGCGATCTCTAGAACCCCGCCAAAATTAGGTACATCCGATTAAATTGGACGATTTCAATCAGCAAACGATTTCTCAACCCCCTACGTAACGGTATAATCTATATACACATGTACACGTACGTATATATTCCGACAAAAGGTGGCCCGGTAGCAGATTTCAAACGGTGATTATGTCAGTTTTGAAACGAATTGAATTTGCGGCATGCACGCGAGAGTAACCGCGACTATTATACCGTGTTTGACGGTGTTGGGCCGGTTTCGATATAGATGAGAACACGACAGATCGTTAAATATATATATATATATATATATATGTATATATATATCTACACCCCCTCCCTCCTTACCCACTTCAGTCCATCAAGTGTGATATCGGAGTGAAAACGTACAAATCGTTATAATCTCTTTTCTGGATGAATAAATTCCACGAGGCAAAGAATGAATATTGTATTAATCTTCTTTGTCGTTTTTTTTTCTTTTTTTTTCGGTGACCTACATTGCTGTATATACGGATAATTCCAAGTAAAATCCACCTGGCTGTAACAGTCAATCTCTCTGCGATCTGATTAACAATTTTTTTAATAATGTTTTTACAACAAGACAGGCAAGGACAGGCAATTTTTTTTTACGATTTTTTTTTTTCTAACCGCTATTTAATAATGATTGAAAAAAAAAATCATTTTCATCAAAACGTAAATATTAGCAGCAATTGAAGAGTCATAAATAATTGAGAAATAGTTTCGGTATAAAGCGGTAGTCTGGTCTAGAAATTTGGAAAATCGATTTTTTTTTTTTTTTTTCATTTTCTTATTCCTTAGACCTTTCTTCATACGCTCCTGAAAACAGTTTATTGATATTTCAAAGATTAGCCGAGAAATAAAAATTCTAAGCAAGCCGCGCGCTCAGGTAGCGCCGCGCGCGCGCGACGGTGTCAAAACTTTGAACGCGTTTATCTCAGAACTATGATTTTCAAATCGGCGCCCACGATATCTCGATAACTAATGGACCGATCGAGCTCAAATTTTGCACGTACCTTAGGTAGCCTGTTTCTGTGGACTGGTAGCAGAATTGAGTCGAACAATAATTTTGCCGACATTTTATAACTCGTCGAATACCCGAAAATGTATGAAATATCATTAATGAAAGTTCAACAGGCCGCCATTTTGTCAAAATTTTTTTTTAAGTACCAATCCTGCTACCAGTGCTCAGAATACTCATACAGATTGAGAATATATATATATTTTTTTTTTTTCAGATGCATACAACATCGTCCAGAGTGGGCGCCGATTGAGGCAGCTTTCGGCGCACTATGTTGCAACAAGGCAACAAACTACATGAAAATATTTAAAATAATTTTTTTTTAAATGTACAAGTATTCTCTGAGGATCAATAAATCAACGTGTAAATTTTCATCAAGATAACTTCAACGGTTTAAACGTTATTGCACATTAGAAATGACGTCAAAAATCTCGCTCTAGACCAGACTGCCGCGTTAATGTCAATGTTTTGTAAACTTTATATCACGGTCGCGCGGCATTTGCTTCTATTCTTTCGAAGTATTTTTCGGTACAGAAACAAAAGGTTTTTGTACCGAAAAATGCCCGTACCTAAACTTTGGTTTTGTGCAAAATGTTTTTGTTTTTATCGTTACGAAAAAAAAAAAAAAAAAACGAATCGCGAAAACCATCAAAAGAATTTTGAGTTATGCGAGGAAATCGCTAATGAATTCGTGATCAGCGGGTAAAAATACAGTGATATAGGCACCTAAATAAAAATTTAAAAATCCAATTTTTTTTTGCATTTCCGCCAAAAAGAAATGGCTGCACTAAAATCGCTGTCACATTGCTTCCCGCTGGTTTTGGAAACCCAATCTGTGCTCGTTCTTTTCGTAACCGTTCACCCATTAAAATGCCAATTGATTCACGGAGCTAAGATTTTTCTTCAATTTTTCACCGATTTTAAAAGTTGAAAACATCGAGTTTTGCGAATTTTTCCATACATACCGCTTCTTCGTTTTTTTTTCCAATTTTTTCGATACCGTTATTCGTTCGGATATTTTCCGCTGATTACGAGTAGCATCGAGTTTTTGTCGAAAAGTCAAAGAATCAATGAGAAAAACGGGAAAATCGGAAAAACCACTTTTTGGACATTTTTCTATCTGGGAAAAAAAATGCTTGCCTTTTAGGATTGTAACGACAATGTGAAACATGAACTAAATACCAGACGGTCGCGGGCAGGTCGATTTGACATGGAATGCCACACACATATACATATGTGTATTATGTATATAGCACGTATTTTTAATGCGTTAATAACGTATGAAAGCTGCTCTCGAACGAGGTGACGGCGAATCCGTCAGCAACTCGTTTTATCGTTTTATTTCTATCTTCATTTTTTTTCTTCTCTTTTTTTTTTTTGTTTGTTCGTTCATTTAACTCTCTTCTCTCAGCCTCTACTCCGGCAGCGTGAGAGCATATCCGATAGCCAGCATCTGTCAGCCACTTGCGGTCGCCCTAAGTTCTATACAATATATATATGCGTGTATTTATATATAGAGGAATATATAGCGATGACTATATATACTTCGAGTAAATCGAGACGGGTATATTTTTTAAGGGCGGTACAGGGAGTATCGGTTTTCGTGGCAAAACGCTGATGGACGTTGCTGTATGGATTACGAAATGCTATATTATATATTCGTGAATATATACATAGGTATATATATAAGGAAGACCGGAGCAAAACGGTCTTCTGCAAAATTCCAAAAATAAAAAAAAACCAATTAATTATCGACAATTTTTCGATATAAACGGATGTCAATTGTATTTTATTATTATCATTATATTCTAACGTACGAGGTCTGTTCAAAAAGTATCGCGAATTTTGAATTTCCGCGGGTTACGTATATTCGATTTTCGATTTTTTGTGGCGATAGGTTGGTACTAATGTCCCTCACTTATGCTGAACAAATTGGCCATTTTGAACGTTTAGTTAATTGTTGACAGCTGTTTTGGTTAAACGTGTTTTGGCATGTCTTCGATTTTTGCCTATTCCAAAAAAGCAGCTTCCATTGCGATGAGCTTTGGTTTCCACGTCACAACCATAAGTCCATGAGTCGTCACCGGTTATGACCCTCTGGTGCAAATTTGGGTCGTCGCGGACCGAGTCCAACAGCTCCTTAGCAATGTTAACGCGGCACTGTTTTTGTTCGAAATTGAGCAATTTTGGCACGAATTTCGTGGCGACCCGTCTCATAGCCAAATCATTGGTAAAAAATCGAATAGCACGAGCCAATCGATATGTTCAGTTCCTCAGCAACTGCTCTAACGGTGATTCGACGATTGGCCAATATTATTTTCTTCGCTTCATCAATGTTTTCGTCTGTTGTTGATGTGCTCGGGCGTCCGGAACGCATTTCGTTGTTCGCATCTTCTTGGCCGTCTGAGAACATTTTGTACCACCGATAAACGTTGCTTTGGTCCAAGGTCGTTTCACCATATGCCACAGTCAACATTCGGAATGCGTCCGCGCCCTTAATTTTGTTTTTCACACAAAATTTGATACAGATTCTTTGATCCATTTTTTGGAATAGGCAAAAATCGAAGACAAGCCAAAACACGTCTAACCAAAACAGCTGTCAACAATTAACTAAACATTCAAAATGGCCGATTTTTTCAGCATAACTGAGGGACATGAGTACCGACCTAACGCCACAAAAAAATCGAAAATCGAATATACGTAGCCCGCGGAAATTCAAAATTCACGATACTTTTTGAACAGACCTCGTATACCCTCGCGGATTTTCACGTACGTTCCTTCCCATCAATCGCTACCTCCACCATGCTAAGCTAACCTAACTTCCGTAGCAACTGCAGCTGTTTTTTAGCTACACTGTATCGCATTCGCCGTGGGCACGGGGAAACTGCGGAAAACCCGTGCCGATACAGACGACTTTTATGTTTTAACTGAGTTTCAGTTGTCTTACCATCAGAAATTCAGAAAAACTGCCTCTCGCTCATTAGTCGTCGTGCAAGCCACTGCGCGGCTAAGCGGTCACCCATTTCAGTACTGACCGCGGATGTGAACGTTGAATTAGTTTAATTACTTTTGAATTTCACATTGCTCCTGCGTATTATTCGCGGATTACAAAGAGCCTTGGGGCGGGAGGTAAATCGTCGGAAAATATTGATTTTTTTTTCACGTTCATGATCGGCCAACCGGAAGTCTCGTCAGGGTTGTCTATCGAAATTTTAACAGACGCACGGCGTAATATCGTGTTCATGGGCATACGGTAACAGAGGGGACGGATAGTGGCCACATGTCTGGCCGGGAAGTTCGAAGGAAGATTAAAAGCGTCGCGACACGCGCCCCAAAGTGACACGTAACCGTGTGTGTGCCCTCTTCCACAAACCGCATCGTCTCGTCGATGCGCGAAGATCAAACCCAAAGCTCAACCTATATACACACGCCTGTCGTAGCCTCTGCCAACTCGTGAGTCTCGGAGCAATCTCAGTTTGCCGAGAAGTTTCGCTCGCGGCTTTAATCCTCGCGACGGTGGGGGCCAAGGAGAAAACGAGGGGGAACGGGGTCGAAGGAGCGGGGGGGGGGGGGGGGGGGGCGTCGATGCATCAGGGTATATATATCGAGCTACGTATTTCTGCTATCGTACACAGAATGCGGCCCCAAAATCCGAACAAAATTCAATTTGAATTTCCCGCCGTTCTATATCACTTCGAGAGGTCGCCATTATGGCGTCCAAATAGGACAACGTCGACATGTTTTGGTCCAAAGAATTTTGGCCTCCCAACATCCCAGATTTAATTCCTTTGGACTTCTATGTATGGAGCGTCGTTGAAAGGGTCACTAACAAGTTCAGACATCCAAACGTCGCATCATTGAGAGCCGCTATTGAAGTATCATTCGTCCATATGGACCGTGGACTCATTAAAACGGGCCTGCGAACGTTTCAGATCGGGAATGGGGACGGTCATTCAAACAGAAGGGAGTTATATTGAGTAAATGTGTTCCTTATGACCCAACAAACAATTTAGTAAACAAAATTATTATAAACTTCTCCATTTTTGCAATAAAAAATTATGTTTAAAAAAAATGTTTAATTTGTCCGGATTTTGGCGCCGCACCCTGCACTTTTAAACGGACGCTGATAATCAGGGTGTCGGGTACTCCATGCGTAATGTATTTGGCACATTTCACGTAATACGAGGTCTGTTAAAAAATTATCGCAAATTTTGAATTTCCGCGGGCTACGTATATTCGACTTTCGATTTTTTGTGCCGATAGGTTGGTACTAATGTCCCTCACTTATGCTGAAAAAATCGGCCTCTTTGAATGTGTAGTTAATTGTTGACAGCTGTTTTGGTCAGACGTGTTTTGGCTTGTCTTCGATTGTTGCCTATTCCAAAAAAGCAGCTTCCATTGCGATGATTGAGCTTTGGTTTTCACGTCATAACCATAAACCCATGATTCGTCACCAGTTATGACCCTCTGGAGCAAATTTGGGTCGTCGCGGACCGAGTAACAGCTCTCCTTAGCAATGTTAACGCGACACTGTTTTTGTTCGAAATTGAGCAATTTTGGCACGAATTTCGTGGCGACCCGTCTCATGCTCAAATCATTGGTAAAAATCGAATAGCACGAGCCAATCGATATGTTTACCAGGGGTGTTAGTTGAAATTTGCCGGTTTTTTCGATAAAGAAAACACTTAATTTTCAGAGGAATCTCAAAAATTTTTTATTCAAAGTATTGACCATTGCCCGAGCGGAAATTTGGTCCGGCTTAAATCCGGCCCATGTCAGGCTGCCCTATCAGCCTGGCACAGCCCCGATCAGGATCCGTATCAGGCCCACATCCGGCATGTAACGGAGTTGCGGATCCAGGCCTGATCCGGCCGTGATCCGGCACCGATCTGGCCTCGATCTGGCACTGAATTCCAATTTTCAAATTTCAAATGAATAAAATCTATTTATCTTCTGAGAATTAGGTTATTGGCCATCGTATGTTGCTAGCTGGCCCATATAATAATCTTTAACAAAAAAAAAAAAACGGCCTCCACCCACGTAGAAATTGCCAGTATAATTCTACTGGCCAAGCTTTGGGCCAATATTGGCGGCCAAACTTTGGCCGCCAGTAATGGCCTCGTACAGGCTGACTAGCTGGCCATACTATGGGCCATACTGCGGGCCATACTACGGGCCGTACTACGGGCCAGTATAAAATACAGTCTTATGCCAGTACCGGTTGAATTCTACTGGCCAAGCTTTGTGCCAGTATTGTTTCAGTACTGGCTGACAATCTGGCCAAGCTTCGGGTCAGTATAAAATATCGTCTTGTGCCAGTACTGGTTGTCAATCTGGCCGCACTATGGACCGGTATAATAACCAGATCTGGGCCAAAATAGGCTATAAAATACGGCCAAGCTCTGGCTTCGATACAGGCTTAGTACTGGGCTATAGAAAATGTCAATACTGAGAGTATTTCACTTTAACAGTTGCGTTCTGTAATGTAATTGTAGATTAGGTTATTCTGATCAAAAGTCCATTATTTTTCAAACAATCAAATTGTTGAATTATAATTTGCCCCGAACTTGAAATTGCACGATTAATACAATATCTTTTAGTGTAATATTTGCTTCATATAGCCTATATTTTATAAACACTGTTCTATAAACATTTAAGTACGTATTGTAGACCTGTATATGTACTTAGTCTCTTAATAATAAAAACTACTCCGAGTATTTAGTATGTATCAAGTGCATTTAATTATCAATCATTTATGCATAAACAACCCGGACAACACAGACATCCAAAGGATGACCAAAAAACATCCGGAGAACGTCCAAAGTACATCCTTTGGACGTACGTGTGCTGTTTGGGAAACATCTGGTAATGTGGTAAAAAGAAATATAAATTACTCCCAGAGAGAAATAGAATTTGAATAGACATTGGATCGGCGTCCACTAGACGCCAAAAGTGTCTAAAAGACGTCGATTCGATATCTATTTAATTTGCCATTTCTCGCTGAGATGTAATTTGCACCGTCGGCAAAATCGTCTGCCAAGATCCGGCCCAATGAAATAACCAGTGTTGGTACGACCGTTGGTGCCAGTAGTAAGCCAGAAGTTTGCCAGATCTGGGCCAAAGTCCGGTCCAAAGTCAGAGCCAAAGTCCGGGCCAAAGTTCGGGCCAATTAAATAACCGGTACTGGCCCGACCGTTGGTGCCAGTATAACGGCCGGCTATTACACTCCTGTACCGAATCTGTATTGACCCAATACTGGCAGCCAGTACCGGCACTACGGCAACCAGTATTGGCCCAACGCTCGGCCGTTACAATTTTTCTACGTGGGCACCGGAGTTCGAACCTGCAATCTCTCTCGCCTGATAATTCACGCAGTACCAGAATATGATTCGGCCCTGATGTGGGGCTCATCCGGTTAACCTGATCAGGATTTGGCACGGATGCCTTAGCCGCACCTGATCCGGCCCTGATATATGTAATGTAAGGCTAGCCTGATAATCCACGCCATATCAGAACATGATCCGCCCCTGATCTGGGCGTGATCCGGTTAGCCTGATCAGGCTAACCTTATCGATTCCTGAATAGGGACTGATCCTATATCAGGGGAGCCGGAACAAATTTCTGCTCGGGTGGTTTCTACACATTTCGCCCATCCCTCAGGCAAATTATGGATACCATCCCAAAAAAACTTTTTCTCTTTCGGGGTAAACCATTCGACGAGCCATTTTTCAACTTCTTCAAAATTAGCGAAGCACTGCTCTGCAAGGGAGTGTCCCATCGATGCGAAAAGGTGATAGTCGGACGGGGCGAGGTCTGGAGAGTACGGCGGGTGTGATAATATTTCCCAATTAAGTGTTTTTAATGTGTCTTTCACCAGTTTAGCGGTATGAGACGGCGCGTTGTCATGTTGCAAGATAACTTTGCCATGTCTTCGGGTCCATTCCGGCCGTTTTTCAATCAACGCATAATTCAAATTGATCATTTGTTGTCGGTAGCGATCCTTGTTCACCGTTTTACCAGGTTTTAACAACTCGTAGTACACCACACCACACTGGTCCCACCAAACACAGAGCATTGTCTTACGGCCAAAGCGATTTGGCCTTGCAGTCGATGGGCCGGCTTCACCAGGTGAAAGCCATGATTTATTTCGCTTCGGGTTCTCAAAATAAATCCACTTTTCGTCCCCCGTGACAATTCGATGCAGAAAAGATTTCCTTTCGATTCGTTGAAGCAGAATTTCACAAACGGTTTTTCGATTTTCCATTTGTCTATCGTTCAGCTGGTGTGGCACCCATTTTCCATACTTTTGGATCTTTCCCATGGCTTTTAAACGTTGGCAAATTGATCCTCGAGTCACATTTAGTGTTTCTGCCAATTTTTGTTGCGATTGGGTTGGATCAACATCCAATAACGCCTGCAATTCCTCGTCTTCGAACTTTTTCGCTGCACCAGGATGTTCATTGTCTGTCAAATCGAAATCTCCACTTTTAAATTGACGAAACCATGTCTCACATGTTCTAATCACTGGAGCATGTTCACCATAAGTTTCTACCAGCAACCGGTGAGCTTCAGCTGCTTTTTTCTTTTGATGAAATAAGAAAAGCAACGAATGCCGCAAATGCGATTTACTTGGAACGAAACTCGACATATTCACTGAGGTAAACAAATATGACGCTATTATTTTGGCGGAATGTGACTTGCGTATTTTTGTAGGTTAATGTCAATAGAAAAAAATGACATACATGCCAAATCTTAGAAATGTATACATATTGCTAGCGACATCTACTGGTAAAACCGGCAAACTTCAACTAACACCCCTGGGTAGTTCCTCGGCAACTTCTCTAACGGTGATTCGACGATTGGCCAATATTATTTTCCTCGCTTCATCAATGTTTTCGTCTGTTAATGATGTGCTCGGGCGTCCGGAACGCATTTCGTTGTTCCCATCTTCTCGGCCCTCTGAGAACATTTTGTACCACCGATAAACGTTGCTTTGGTCCAAGGTAGCTTCACCATATGCCACAGTCAACATTCGGAATGCGTCCGCGCACTTAATTTTGTTTTTCACACAAAATTTGATACAGATTCTTTGATTCATTGTTTGGAATAGGCAAAAATCGAAGACAAGCCAAAACGCGTCTAACCAAAACAGCTGTCAACAATTAACTAAACATTCATAATGGCCGATTTTCTCAGCATAAGTGAGGAACATCGGGTACCAACCTAACACCACAAAAAAATCAAAAACCGAATATACGTAGCCCGCGGAAATTCAAAATTCGCGATACTTTTTAAACAGACCTCGTATGTGATTGTTTTTTTTTACTGGAATCGGCAATTATTAGGCATAACTAGAATTTTCTTTTCTTTAATCGTATTAAAGTGCTATGTAAAACTTAAATAATAATAATAATAATAATGAAATGATTTGACTTTGAAAGTTTTTCGACACGACCGATGATTTGTACGCTTTCCCGTGTTCCAGAATCAATGAACACAACGGCGAGCGATTTTTCCTTTTTCCACACTTATTGCGTTATCAGATCTTTTGGTTTATTTTATTTAGTTAATTTATTTTTTTCATTTCGATCGATCTCTCGTGTAACGATGAAGGCAAATAATAGAAATTCGAGTCCACTTTGCCCTCCCGGCCCGCGGCAATATATATCGTTTTATATTACGATAAAATAATGAAATTCGAAGAGCACAATAGCTCTTAGGCATTGTCTATCCCTCAACGAACTCGACTTTTACGTTATTCACAAAAGTGTATTCATGATAATTTATTTACATAAATATATATAAATATATATATATATATATTTATATATATAAATTCGTATTCAAGTTTCTCTCGGTGAATAGACATCACGTTTATTCATCCAGCTCGTTGGCTGTCCGATTCCCACTACACTTTTCGTGTTATAAGAATATCTACAAGTATATATTGTATATAGTTACGCGGAAATATATACATACATATATATATATACCTGTAGATGAGAATAATTAAGCTGACGAGTATTGGAAAAGCGTCCAATCCGTCCGAGGGAGAGTAAAATTCACGGAAACTCGATACATTTTTTTTCACATAAAACGCTCCTCATCAAGATATCTCTCCGATAACTCTCGCGTCGTCGTGAGGTATTTATATAGTTACAAATATACAGTTCTTTGTACATGTCGTTACTGATTCAGGAATTAAAGTTTCGAAACAGTCGACCGAGCGAAATGATAGTAACAGACAGGATTAACGGACGATTTTGCTGTATTATCGGTGAGTCGGTTTATTGTGCCTCAAACTTTATATTTAATGGTTAGTCGATTGAAATGACTGTTTAAGAGCTCCCATACCGCTGCGCGCGCTGAAAATCCAGTAAACTTGAAAAATTATTATAACGATTATATGATGAAAAAAAAATTAAATTGTTGAATTCACATTTTTTATTAACTTTTCAACTGAAAGAAAATTTTTTTTTTATCCTTTTCTTTTAATATCAACATTATTTGTTAGGGGTATAAATTGAACTACTCATGAAAACCATGACGCCTCCTTGTCGCCATCATAAATTCACCAAAAATTATCCAATCTGTAAAAATAAGAGAGAATCTAGTAAAACAATGTAGTAGTAGTAGTCTTATGGAGGGACTTTTGTTTTTTTTTTTTAATAAAGAAATTACAGTATTTCAAACTTTAGTATGCAATTTAAAAAAAAATAGTGTTTAATAATTTATAAAAAATTGTCCAACCAAAAAATTAAAAGACAACCTCTCGTCAGACTATAGAGAAAATAATTATCAATATTTAAACAAAAAAAAAGTGAAAAAATATTAAATATTGACTTTTCGTGCTGACACTATCTAAAAAGACAGTTTCGAGAAAAATTTGTTTAAGGTAGTAGTCTGGTAACTTAAGCCGATTTTCATGTCTTTTTTGGAGGGCGTTTTTTTGTAGAAAAATAAAAATGAATCGTTTTGGATATTTAGGATGTTTTTATTTACATATTAAAGATACAAAATAAAAAAAATTTTGAAAAAATGTAATAGTTTATTATTATTATTATTATTGATCGAAGTTGGCACCTCGAAAAAAAAGCGCGTGGGTGGCCCCGGTGATTTTGGCAGTTGATGTTATCTGAAATAAAAAATTCTTGATGATTCTTAATCTATAGACATGTCATTTCAGTCAGATGCCATTTTGTTATTTATCCATGAAATTTAACTTTAGTAGTTCCGACCAGAATGACATGTCTATAGATTAAGAATTATCAAGAATTTTTTATTTCAGATAACATCAAGAGCCAAAATCACCGCGGCCACCCACGCGCTTTTTTTTCGAGGTGCCAACTTCGATCAATAATAATAATAATAATAAACTATTAAATAAAAAATAAAAAAAATTTTTGTATCTTTAATATGTAAATAAAAACATCCTAAATATCCAAAACGATTCATTTTCATTTTCCTACGAAAAAACGCCCTCCAAAAAAGACATGAAAATCGGCTTAAGTTACCAGACTACTACCTTAAAGTTTCTGTCGAGAGGGGCGCGGCAATGAGCCAGGTAGCCGTCCAAACCCGATGTCCGGTTAATATTTATTGCTATAACTCTGTACCGAAGTCGAATTTTCTTAAAAGTTCTTATTTTAAGTCTTCTTAAAAGTATATAGAATAAAAATCTGTAAAAAAAAATCGATTTTTTGAAAATTCCAGGGGTATCCGAGCCCTTAGCAAACAGAAAAATAGAGGCTTTTTTCAATTTTAGATTTTTCATAAAGGAAGCCCCTCGTTAATTGCACATTTTCCTTCACTTACATCCGTCGAAATCGATCGAATGTTATTTGAAATTTACGAAGAGGAAAAAATTACGAAGAGAAAAATATTACGGAGAGAGTTAACGATATTTATGTTTCGTTCGATCGAAATCGTTTTCGTAGACGCGCATGAGTTTTCTCGTTCAGAAAAAAACCCGATGGAAATGTCGTGCCACGGTGAAACATACTTTTTTACCGTTTTACATTTTACAGGAACCAGCTCAACGACGGAGTTTATTTGGAGTTAAATTTAGAACAGACGGGTAAAGTTTTACTTGTGTATACGTCACTTCTGTGAGGATGAAATATATATATATATATATATATAGAGAGAGAGAGAGAGAGAGAATATGGATAAATACATATGTATGTTTTGACAGGCCACCATATGTTGTCTTTCCAGGACAAAGAGAAGCCTCATATATTCCTATACCGCACGATATCCAACTCGACATATTTCCCAAATACCATCCCTTTTTACAAAGCCATTCGAGAGAGTTGAACAGGGCTGATAACTTGTCGGATTTTACCGCTTCAAAAAGCATAAAGTTTTCACTATCTACGCGAGTTCGAAATAACCAAAAATTTATACCAACGTCATACCGTCGATGCCGGCGCACTATGGCGTTCTTAAACGTGACCTGAAAAACCTGAATAATCGTGAAGATTATGAATTTCAAAAAAATTTTAAATCGATCTCCGAATTCGATCGAACCAATTCCGGGTTTAAGGAATATGGCCACGGTAGCAGGTAGGAAATCATGTGCATATTTAACAATTTTGTTTTGTATGAGAAAGTGATTTATTTATAAAACTAATTACACATCTATTTGGTATAAATATCAAACTAACACACATTTTTTCTTTTTGTTTTTTTCGTTATACAAAATGGCCGATTACTGCTATTTGCTTTTGATATCTTTTTTTTTTGAGCCGGGACATCTGGCATCCACAATTTGTGACCCAGAAGGAAAAAACAAAATTCTCGTTCATCTACGTCAGAATACCTAGAGAAGTACGTGAGGAATTTGAAAAATATTATTTTATTCGAATGTTGTAGGCATTTGAACTTAAAAGGTGAATTTGCAGTGAAAAATTTCGAATGAAACTGTTCATAAAAGGGGAAGATTTTAATTAATCAAAAATCCGTACGTACTTCTCTCGGTATTCTGATGCAGATTAACGAGAATTTTTTTTTCATTCCGGGTCAAAAATTGTGGATGCCAAATGTCACGCCGCGGAGCATCTCAAAAAAAAATACCAAAAGCAAAGAGCATTAGTCGGCTATTTTGTATAGCAAAAAAAAACAAAAAAAAAATACTTTTCATTAGCTTGATATTTATACTAAATAGATGTGTACTTAGTTTTATAAATAAATCACTTTTGCATACAAAAAAAAATTGTGTAATGTGAACATGATTTTAGACCCGCTACCATGGCCAAGCCACTTAACGGTTAACACCACTCTAGCGGCAGAAAAACATGTCTAACTTTGACTATTTATTTTGGGAGTATGAAAAACGGAACAGGATATCTTTTCAGAGGGTTTATTTAACACATATTGAAGTTTAAAAAAAAAAAATTTTTACCATTTTGATACAAAATGGCGGCGACAGAGCCCATTTTGAAAATCATTTTTTTCAAACTGGGAGGGCGTATTACTTGAACACCGTTGCACGGATCGATTTGAAATTTTGATAGTAGCTTCACATTTACATTCTCTATCGGAGTACGTAACCGTTTGTTTATTTAATGTAAACTTTTTGTTTTATAAACAATGTACTGCTTTTTTTTGGCGAAAAATCGATTCATTTTTTCAAAAGTGCACTATTTCCACAAAACTCGATTTAAAAAAAAACCCCTACGTAATCCCGTAGCCAATAGTATATAGATTATAAAATTTTTTGGTTTTTTGTTCCACGTCTTATACTTTACGAGAAAACCGTCATCCCGTGAAAGTGTTTTAAAAAAATACGATTTTCAAGATGGGCTCTGTCGCCGCCATTTTGTATCAAAATCATAATAAAAAAAAATGGAGCCGTCATGGGACGCCTGGTAGATGTGAAACATCCAACATCTTGAGAATACCGTGTGGGATATGTGGCGTGGAGAATTTAAAAAAAATAACAAGAAAAGTAGCTTTTGATTTTCTTCTAAAATTTTTATTTGGTTGCTTCATCTGTTACTTCGGTTATAGTAGCACTCGTTGCTGCGTTTGATTCGATGAAACTAACAATCTGTCGATGATAGCTGAAGTATGAAATGAATGTTTTAGATGTCATGTTTTCAAGATATCTACAGAACACTGCATCTATAGTCGTGCCATACCTTGTAGTAGGCTCATTTGGGTGGTTGTTCATGATCAACTGAAATTCATTTTGGAGAAAATGTATGAGTGGCAATGATTCAGCTTTGGCAAAATTAACATAAAAATCCCCTGATAAAGTTAATGAAAGTTGATGTAAATTTTCTCCGAATAGCATTGAACTGGCTGGACTATATTTGAGTAAAAATCGTGTAAAAATCGTATAATATTGTGAATTTTTTGGTTTCGAGAAATATATACAAAGATCGTGACCAATTCCCTTCCATCCTCTATAACAATTTGTGCCGCACATAAATCGCTAATATCGTCTTGACCAAAACCAAGTCCCGTTACATTTCTCAACCTAACGATTATGCGAGATGTAATAACATCAAATGAATCTCTATTCTGATAAATAGCTGCACCACCAGCTCTAACATTATTGCGTTTGAACTGGACAATACAATGAAAGTTGGGGATGTCGACGTTTTCTTCATTACCAAGCCATGTTTCACTCAATAATAAGAAATTACTATTTTTTCACGATCGAATCTTGTAGATCTGGGACATGCTTTCTGAGACTTTGACAATTTAGCGTGAATAACGACAATCCCTTTCTTGATGTTATGAAATTTGATAGTAATCCTTGGAGTGTCTCGAGTCTATTAAGGTAGTAGTCTGATAACTTAAGCCAATTTTCATGTCTTTTTTGGAGGGCGTTTTTTTGTAGGAAAATAAAAATGAATCGTTTTGGATATTTATGATGTTTTTATTTACATATTAAAGATACAAAAAAAAATTTTGTTGAAAAAATGTAATACTTTATTATTATTATTATTATTGATCGAAGTTGGCACCTCGAAAAAAAAGCGCGTGGGTGGCCTCGGTGATTAAATTTCATGGATAAATAACAAAATGGCGGACTTTGGAAAAAAACGTCCTTTTCCATTTTGTTATTTATCCATGAAATTTAACTTCAGTAGTTCCGACCAGAATGACATGTCTATAGATTAAGAATTATCAAGAATTTTTGATTTCAGATAACATCAAGAGCCAAAATCACCGGGGCCACCCACGCGCTTTTTTTCGAGGTGCCAACTTCGATCAATAATAATAATAATAATAAACTATTAAATTTTTTCAAAAAAATTTTTTTTTGTATCTTTGATATGTAAATAAAAACATCATAAATATCCAAAACGATTCATTTTTATTTTCCTACGAAAAAACGCCGCACAAAAAAGACATGAAAATCGGTTTAAGTTACCAGACTACTACCTTAAGCGATAATCTTTTAAATTCTTCATGCAACTCTACAACTGATGGATCAATTCGTCTACCGTGGTAGAATTTTAGATCATTATTACGTGTATATATGTATAAGCCTTCGATACTTGTTACTCGCGATAGGGCTACACATAATAATTGTATAGAGTGATTTTTGTTATATTCATAAACAATCTCGCTGTAAGACCCTTGAAACTTATTGATAGTCATAGCACATCCAAGTATCAATGGGAAATGATTTCTTCTTGCAACGACCGTAGACGCGGTGTCGTTAGCGAGCGATAGCCTATGAGAGTCGCGTCGTTCCGCTGGAATCTTCCCTGCAATTGGCTGTTGCTCGCTAGCGCCAGACGCTATGATATTGCATCTGGGCCTGGATTCCGTACTCGTCTACCGACAACTATCGGTGTCGTTAGCGAGCGACAGCCAATTGCAAGGAAGATTCCAGCGGAAAGGCGCGACTCCCATAGGCTATCGCTCGCTAACGACACCTATAGTTGCCGGTAGACGAGTACGGAATCCAGGCCCTGGTTCAGAATCGCGCCTCTGCATGCGCAATCAACCTGCGCGCAGAGTTGAGTGGAGGGGAGCGTCACCACGACGTGCCATCGACGTACCCAATCGACCGATTTACTCCCAACGCGCGTAAAGATGTTTCACATCAAAAAATCTTTTTTCATACTTCAATATGTATTAAATAAATCTTCCGAAAAGAAGTCCTATTCCTTTTTTCATACCGCCAAAATAAATCATCAAAGTTACGCCTTTTTTTCTGCCGCTAGAGTGATGTTACCTCTTAATTAAATGTCACCTTGATACCCAATTCAATTGCAAATTAACATTTTGAAAGAAAGTGGCAAAAAGAAAAGGAGATGTTGGAAACCTTCGTGACATACTCTGTACACACGTCGTACCGTCGACGCTAGGCAACCACGCACTTCGGTTTATAACTCGCTACCGGAGAACAACCGAGGGATGATGATATAGTCTCTCTTTCCCTCGTATACGGTGAGGATTTCTCCGCCGAGTCTCTCCGTCAGTTCGAGCGTTAACATGGCATGGCACTCCCACTCGTGTTTAGCTTGACGACGCTGGGGCTGGGTTGGTGTATGGCAGTACGGTGGATAGAGAATGGAGACTCTCGAAATTGAGCCATCCAGGATTCCGGAGCATCGCATCCGCACCAGGGGTAACCGTAGACCCGTACCCACTAACACAGACACACACACACACGCACACACACTTTGTCACATAAGTATGTAAAGAAAAGCATGTGTGTGTGTGTGTGTTTGCGTACATGCGCCGAGTGTAAGTACAGTTGGGCTATGTGTATTGAGCTGGTGCACTTGACTCTGTAAATCGTGTGCACGATTTCGCGAGAGGCAAGAACCGTCCGTTGGTACAGAGAGTAGGTGAGAGAAAGGAATATATATATATAGGGGTGGAGTGCAGTTTAATGGAAAGTGGAGAGAAGGAAAGGGTTTTGCAATTTATCTAGTGAACTGCCAGGGAAATGGTATCGTCGAGCTGTATCAGTACCATCAACAGACACACCTGCAACACAAGGTTGGTTATATTTTATCTGCAAATGCATTTGACACGACGGGATTTTCGGATATTGGGTGAATTATTGCTTTGCTCGTAAGTACTCTTGAAGCGACAATTAACCCCAAGGGATTTTCAACGTAATAAAATACTACGTTCTACTAGGGGGGGTGTTTTTGTTTTTCCCGCAATGACGATCACTGATTCTATAGGACGCACGTATAAAGGTTACTGGGGAAAAAAAAATTCATCGATCGAGACTCAAATCATCGGGTCTCCTCCCAATCCCATTTAATCTCGCGATTCGACAAAAGTACGTTTGAGAGAGAGTGAATTGTGAAAAAATATGCAAGTTTTCCCTTAGCAAAATTTGCCATTCATTGCCATAAAGAAATGCCATTGAATATCCATTGCCTCAGACGCAATGGAAATTAAAGGCAGTTTTGCCAAGGGTAAAAACTCCATTCAAAATCCCATTGGGATTGCCATTGCTTGTGCCTATGGGAAATGAATGGTAAAAACTCCATTCAAAATCCCATTGGGGTTGCCATTGCTGGTGCCCATGGGAAACGAATCGCAGCCCCCATGGACAGATATTCGCAGTTTCCAGGCATAAACTTCGACATGATTAACGCTATTACAAACTATGCTATTGTATGAAACTTGTATTGTTTTCAATTGAAAATCTTTGTCAGATGTCAACCAAGAAATGACGCCAATGACGCGGAATGACGGTAACTACATTGACAGCTAGGACCATCTATGGGCAAATTCCGGTTTCATATTTAAAGACCTAGTATATATTGTGTCCTTTTAGTCTTTATAGCAATTTGTTAAAATCCATGCAAATAAATAACAATATTATAAGAAGAGAGAATGATATTACAAGTTCATAATTATATTAGTAATATATATTCATACTAGTAAAATCCGGCAGACGTTGTCCTGCCTGTGTGTATTTTTTTTACCTCTGTATATATAAAAATGGATGATCTGTATGTTATCTAGAATCTATAATTCGTTGTAGAAAAATGTAGAAAGATGAAAGTAACAATGAATATTTGTTATTATTAAAGATTGAGGGCACTAAAAATCACAAATTATTCTGTTTTGTCGTCGATATGATGGCGAGTTATAACAAAATGGATAGCGCGAAAATATTCTCCGTGCTCAAATACCTATGTATACCAATTTTCATGGCGATCGGTTGAACGTTATAGAAGTTGATGTGCTGTAGCGCCACCTAGTGGCGAGTTACAACAAAGTGGATAGCATAAAAACCTTCTCCATGAAAAAATACATATATGTGCCAACTTTCATGGTGATCGGTCAAACGGTGTCGAAGACTATTAAGCTCAAACAGATATACTACACACACACAGTACCGGGTAAATTGTGAATCTAAACCATCCTCGAATCAACTTAATCACACACATAAAATTTCATAAAAATCAGTCCAACCGTTTAGGAAGAGTTCAGTCACATACACACGAACAGAAGAAATATATATATACAGATTATCATAATCACATTGTAGTATATATTATATAATGTATTAGGGCGATTTTTTTTTACAATTTTTTTTTTCTGAGTCCCCACTTGAAATTTTGTTGGATATGTCGAAAAACAAATTCCCTGAAAATTACAGCCCTTAATATTAATTCTAAGTACTTTCCCTTAGCGTGAAAAGATTTTCCATCTAAAATGCACGTGAATCAAATTTTTTTTTCTTCAAAATTCTATAACTCCACCGCATTTTATGCTATCATATTTTTCTTGGTTTCGATTTACTCAGAATAAAACAATCTAGAAAAGTGCCTATTGCGGCGAAAGTGTAAATTGTACTGGTGAGTTGGTACGGCTCACTGAAGTTGATTATTACCCAAAATTCTCGTTTTTTTTGCTGTTATCTCCGAAACAATTAACTTTACGAAAAAAATTTAAATGAAAAATTTGTTGGAAATTTAATTTCCTACAAAAAAGGTCCTATCGACCCAATTGCTTAGATTAATATTTCTTGAGATATTGAACTTTAACTTATGAGTAGAATAACATTTTTACGGTAATATAAACCGTAAAAATTGTATACTATCTCAAGAAATATTAATCTAAGCAATTGGGCCGACAGGACCTTTTTTGTAGGAAATTAAATTTCCAACAAATTTTTCATTTACATTTTTTTGTAAAGTTAATTTTTTCGGAGATAACAGCAAAGAAACGAGAATTTTGAGTCAAAATCAACTTTAGTGACCCGTACCAACTCACCAGTACAATTTACACTTTCGCCGCAATAGGCACTTTTCTAGATGGTTTTATTCTGAGTAAATCGAAAACAAGAACAATATGATAGCATAAAATGCGGCTGAGTTATAGAATTTGGAAAAAAAATAAAAAATTCGCTTTACGTGTATTTAAAATGGAAAATCTTTTCACGCTAAGGGAAAGTACTTAGAATTAATATTAAGGGCTGTAACTTTCAGGGAATTTGTTTTTCGACATATCCAACAAATTTTCAGGTCGGGACTGAGAAAAAAAGTAGTCGTAAAAAAAAAATCGCCCTAATAATGTATGTATCAAACTCAGTTACATATATGAGTTATATGCATAAATTATTTTATAACAAAAAAGAATGAAATCCCATACGAATTTACCATTCAAAATGAAACTGAAAGATAATATTATCATACAGTTTTTATGGAAAAAAATGCTATTGGAGTTTGCCATTGTCTTTCCATTCAGTTTGTATGGAAAGATATTGCCATTCGAGTTGGCCATTGACTTTCCATTCGGCTTGCTGCCATTAACTATTTTCCCTTGACTTTGTCATAAAATGCGCATTGGAAGTGTACGGTAATCAACCTTTGCCATTGACTGCTAATGGCTAATTTCCCTAACGATCAACTTACCAAGGTTTATATTTTATCACAATATGCTTTGTTCAACGGACACCAGCGTCAGTTACTCGTTAATTCCACGTAAACACACACGAAAATAATCTTTTCGCTTCCTTGTGGGGAAGCACTGTTTTCGTGAAAAAAAAAAAAATTCGAGTTTTTAACGTCAATGTGCTATGAAGTGTGCCACAACGTCGGAAATTCAACATCTAGAAAAAAAAATAAAATTTGTTCTTTAACTTTAGGAAATTTTGCAGAATGTATAACGAAGAATCATAAAATTCTACAACCCTCGCTAACGCAGAATTTTTTAGATCGGATTCATGATGATAAAAAAAAATGGAAATTATGAACTTGCTCATTGCTTCCTCATTATTGTATGTCGACCACAAAACTTGCGCTATGTGGAAGCTAAAATTCACAAGTTAAGTCGTTCATGGAGGGGAATTTGTGCGCGAGGTAAGATAATGAAGTAACGATGTGCAAAAGTTTCTATTTCTGTTTCTTTCATTTTGTTATTTTTAGCATCAAATATGAACGTGCTCCAGGCTCGAGCGTCGTTAATGATGTACTCTAATTTGTGTAAGTGAATTTTCCAACAATACACCGGGCAGTGTTGTCGCTCGTGTTGCACCGAATGGTTTAACGTACGTGTAACGTAAATTTTGATCGTAGCAGCGTGCTACTGTATGTCCACGAGCGAGAATTACGCATTAGACCATCCGCCCAACGAGAGAGGATCGATACACTCCGATCGGAAAGCCCCCCCCGGCCCCGAGCAGCATGTCGTAATGGAACGAGGGTTACATACAGGGTGATTCAGAATACCAAAATATCGATGAAGTTGAAGTTTGCATCGTTGGAATGCAACGAAAATAGGTATTCAAAATGTTCATTTCCGGTATTGCTCCCGCTTCCCTTGCCCATTTAGGCACGGCACCTTAAGGGGGGAAATAGGGTTAGACGGTTCAAAAAATCGATTTTTTTTTTATTTCATAAATTGTTAGTAAAACTATTGAAAAATATGTTTCCAAAATTTTAAATGAAAATTCCGACTCGTTCTATTGTTATAAGCCATTAAGGGTGGAAATATGGTTAGGACAGCGTTTACTCAATGATTTTCATGAATTTTTTTATAGTATAAAAAATGAATATAATTTATTGAAACTTTGAAAATATTTTGTACATATATTTAAGTATATACTATAAAATATTAGCGAGCTCATATTGCTTGTTTTTCTTGGTACTATTTTTTCGAACGCGTTTTTCTGAAAACGACTTTATTTGAACTTGCGTACACGCTAGTTTGAAAAGTTTTCAACCAATCGTTTTGAAAATTGGCAGTTACTTTCTTCATAATATTGCGCTCTATATGAACCTAAAATCGGAATATTATCATTATTTAAAATAATTTTTTTTCGCAAATAAAGTTGTAAAAAGTGGCAAAAAATCATGCTTTTTTGTTTTGACCCCTGTAAAAAATTCAAATTTCTATTTTTTTAATAGCATTTAGGTTCATATAGAAGAGAGACATATAATAAAAGTAAATTCCAACCTCGTTTGATTTCAGATGAAAATTGCGGCATCCAGAATGTACGCAAAATGCTGAGTCTGATTGTGACCTGCAATATGGGGTCGCTAATATTTTATAGTATATACTTAAATATATGTATACAAATTTTATAGTATATACTTAAATATATGTATAAAATATTCTCAAAGTTTCAATAAATTATATTCCGTTTTTATACTATAAAAAAATTCATGAAAATCATTGAGAAAACGCTGTCCTAACCCTATTTCCTCCCTTGAAGGAGACCCCCAAAAAAATGGTTTTAACGATTTTTGTGTTCTACAATCTAACCTTAAAGAGGATGAATGGTATAGAAAAATCTATTTTCGTTGCATTCCAACGATGCAAACTTCAACATCATAGATATCGAGGAAGACACGTGTAGAGCAAGATCTATGAAACGATAATTGACATGACGCGATTGATTTTATATTACTAAAATTTAATGAATTTTTGCAATTTTTTTTTTTTTCATGCGGCATTCAATTCCGCTGATCATCCCCAATCCGACAATAACGTATGTTCCGGTTACTCTGAATCATCCTGTATAAACGTGTATAATTGTGACAGAGAGCGTGTACATACGTTATAAAGGACTGCGGTATACTTTGAGTGTCGGTTACACACACTAGTGTTCCTCGTCGAACCCTCTGTGAGCCAGTGTTTCCGTGCGTACATCGGCAAAGGCTCTCTCTTGCGATAGCGTTAATCCGAATAATTGATGAGAGACTTTGCGGGATTGAGAATGGAACACAGAGAAAGAGAGGGGTGAATTTCGATGAGGCTTCCATTATAAATCGTGTGTAAAGGATATCGGCAACGGGGTTGGAGAGGAGCGGGGGTCTTATACGGTGGTGCACTCTTTGGCCATTTTGATTTTTTAATCTTATCGGCCCCGAACATCGCGGCAAATTTAACGCTCCCGCCCGATGGATGGCAAAACATTTGCCAGCTATTTTTGTACCACGGTACAAAGTATTCCGACGAAAACCGATTTAACTTTCCGCCCTTAAAGTATTCTCATGGAAAAGTGTACCAGTTCTCACGATGGCAATGCCACCGTTCAAGTTCTTGGTGCACATTTCCATCGTGAGTAACAAAAAAAAAAATTGTCCCGCACCAACTAACCCCCGGTCTACATCCCTCAATCTGAAAACACAGCCGGCAGCGTCCCTCTGTTGATGATGAAAGAAAAAAAGAACGCTTCCCCACCGATGTATCTCTCTCTCTCGCGCGCAATGCGACGGAAGGAATGTTTACCATTCTTAGAGACACCCTTGGCTGGAGTGTGTGGACACATTCATCCGTTTCTTCTTTTATGTGGAGTTTGTAAAATATTCTAAGCGCTCGCATGTGTATACGGAAAATCTACAGAATTTAAAAGTGTATGCGAAGGTAGGGGAGTTCGTATCGACAGACGACTTTGTGCCCTTCGCACTCTCGGAAAGAGACGAAACAGCATCCCTTGTAAACGCGAAAGTGGGGAAGGGAACGGAGAGCGAGAGAGACAGAGAAACTTCGGGGCTCCGAGCCTTTTCTCTTCTCGATAAGAAGGCCGTGCTTCTGGAAAGCTCGATCCCTCTGGTTAAACACTCTCGGCGATAGTAGGCCAATGGAGGCTGCGGTAAAAAAAACGTATATATAATAGATGTATAGAGGCAATATATGCATGTACGTTCCGGGTGGATAAGAAACTGTCTTTTCTGGTGACGAAGAAAGAACGTCACGAGTTGCCTTATATCGAATATTCAGCCGAGAAATGACGAGTCATGGTAGAAGGGACTATCTTCTATCGGATAACATGCACTCGGGATTTCGAAGGAAATTTCCGATTGGTTGTTTCTCGTGACGAAAATAGAACGGAAAAAAGGATGCAAGTTTCCTCGATTTAGAATCAAACTATCCCGAATGTCTCGAACTTCAAAACATCTTGAGGAGCTTCCATGTTAAATCTACGGAAGGATATATGCTTCCAATAACGGTCCATCACAGGCAGGGTTAAACTTCTCTGTCCAGAATTCAGATCTTGACTTATCGTTTTCTCAAGTGTCCTGCTCGCATGTTATTTGACGAGAATGATGTGACGAACGGGACACTTTGATAACTTCTAATATTGTCGGTTAAAAAAAGCTTACCGCTTGAGAAAAGAAAAACCATTCCCCTTATGGCAGATGGATTCGTTGAAAGAGAAAAATAGCTTTTCATCGGCGAAACAAATATGTTTTTTCGGCGAGTGACGTTAATACAAATCGCGGATGCACGCGATCATCATCCCTTCAATCGATCAATGGTGCTTTCGATCTCCGATGATGGTTCGACCCTTAGCAAAGTTTATCATTGGAATTGTATGGTAAAGTCAAGGGAAAAGTTTCAATGGCAGCAAGCTAAATGGAAAGTCAATGGCAAACTCAAATGGCCATTTCTTTCCATACAAACTGATTGGAATGGCAAACACCATTGGCCGTTTATTTTCTCCATGGAAACTGAATGATATTATTACCTTTCAGTTTCATTTTGAATGGTAAATTCGTATGGCATTTCTTTCTTTTTTATAGAATAATGTATGCATCAAACTCAGATATACATACTACTAATATTATTATCCCTTTTTATAATATTATTATTTCTTTGCATAGATTTAAAATAATTGCTATAAATACTGAAATGACCAAATATATATACATTAGGGTGGGTCAAATAAAATGACTAATTTTTTTTTCCTCGATATAATGAAAAATGTATTGTTTGGCATCTCAAAAAAACCCTCTGCAAGTATGAGCCCTTCATATTTAAATTAAGAAGTCCCTCATTGCGAATTTTCATTTCCCATTTAAATAACATAGAAACATTTTTTTTTTAACTTTGGAATTTTATAAGACTTAAACCGTTGATGTTGCGAGAGTTTTTAAGCACATTTTTGTAGAACATTTGATGCCCTACAAAAAAGCTCTCTTGTGTCTAATCGATAAAAGTAACCGTACAAAAAATAATCGGTGATATATATCATAAAATTATATAATCGTCATTTTCAGACTTTTCAAAAGGTTCCTATTATTTTGTCAGTTTTTACTAGATCATAGTTTGTGTG
Organism: Oxytorus armatus; assembly: GCA_958009045.1. Classification (NCBI taxonomy): domain Eukaryota; kingdom Metazoa; phylum Arthropoda; class Insecta; order Hymenoptera; family Ichneumonidae; genus Oxytorus; species Oxytorus armatus. Next base: position 10,404,278 of record OY253756.1, read on the forward strand.
GATTTTTTTGTGATTTGTCAGCAAAATATGCAATTCATTGCCATTGAATTTCCATTCCTTCAGACGCAATGGCAATTAAAGGATAAATACTTTAAAAATCCCATTGTTATTGCCATTGGTGCCTATGGGACATTGAATGGTATAATATTGTCATTGGCAAAACCGCCTTGGCATTTTTCCCAATGACAAAAATTCCATTCAAACTCTCAATGCCAACAACAATGCAATTTTGAATGGATTTTTTACCATTCGTACCCCATAGTCACCAGCAATGGCAATACCAATGGGATTTTTAATGGAGTTTTTACCCTTGGCAAAACTGCCTTCAATTCCCATTGCGTCTGAAGCAATGGAAATTCAATGGCATTTCTTAATGGCAATGAATGGCAAATTTTACTAAGGGTAGTCTTACAATTTGAGGATCAAATCTTTCTCCAGGAATTTCTGGCGATTTTATAGTTCCTATTCGATACGTTTAGAGTCAAGAGTAACCCTCGTATGAGGTTAAAAATATTTGTAGCGAGGGTTAACCTCAAGTAATTCATTTTTGGTAGTTTCACTCATTCTTCGTTCCGCGAAATATAGTGTTAGGGACGCTTCGGGGTCGACAGTTACTCAACTATTTAGTTGCGGCAGGTGTGAGAACGCGGTGAAGAGAAATTGGGCGAGAGCGAGTGAGAGAGACCGCATCAACAAGTGGCGCACGCGTGACACGGGCGAGCTTATATGGACTTTCATTGTACAGCCCGCAGGTATTTCACAGATATCTATGTACGAGTGCACCACTAGAAATTCTCGGATTGTAACTTCTATATATATCCGCATGCCATATCTTGCTTGAAGAGATCACGCAACAAACAATAAACACACGATGTAGTAGTTTAATTGGTGAAGAATGTTGGAAAATTATTATTTTTTCGACTGGTAATAATTCGGGGTAAGAGTCAAAAATTGAAACGACTACTATTTTGGACGGCCGAAATGTGGAATTTGAAAAAAACCGAACGTTCAATAGTTTGAACGTTTCATATGAAGAACGTCTTTAAATCAGAAAAGAAATAATGAGAACACAAAAACACAAAACCAATAGTTCAATGTTTTTTTGGGTTCTCATTAGGATGAAGGTCAAAATTCGGAACGACTACTATTTTGAACGACCGAAATGTGAAATATTAAGATAACCAAGCGTTCAATAGTTTGAACGTTCCATATTAAGAACGTCTTTAAGGTCGTAGTCTGGTAACTTAAGCCGATTTTCATGTCTTTTTTGGAGGGCGTTTTTTTGTAGGAAAATAAAAATGAATCGTTTTGGATATTTAGAATGTTTTTATTTACATATTAAAGATACAAAAAAAAATGTTTGAAAAAATTTAATAGTTTATTATTATTATTATTGATCGAAGTTGGCACCTCGAAAAAAAAGCGCGTGAGTGGCCCCGGTGATTTTGGCTCTTGATGTTATTTGAAATAAAAAATTCTTGATAATTCTTAATCTATAGATATGTCATTCTGGTCGGAACTACTGAAGTTAAATTTCTTTTTATTTTACAACCCTTTCTTTGCTAAAATAAAAGGACTTTTTTTCCAAAGTCCGCCATTTTGTTATTTATCCATGAAATTTAACTTCAGTAGTTCCGACCAGAATGACAGGTCTACAGATTAAGAATTATCAAGAATTTCTGATTTCAGATAAGATCAAGAGCCAAAATCACCGGGGCCCCCCACGCGCTTTTTTTCGAGGTGCCAACTTCGATCAATAATAATAATAATAATAATAAACTATTAAATTAAAAAAAAAAAAATTTTTTTTTGTATCTTTAATATGTAAATAAAAACATCCTAAATATCCAAAACGATTCATTTTTATTTTCCTACAAAAAAAACGCCCTCCAAAAAAGACATGAAAATCGGCTTAAGTTACCAGACTACTACCTTAAATCAGAAAAGAAATAATGAGAACACCAAAACACAAAACCGACGACTACTATTTTGGAGGGCCGAAATGTGAAATATCAAAATAACGAATTTTTAATAGTTAGAACGTTTCATATTAAGAACGTCTTTAAATCAGAAAAGAAATAATGAGAATACAAAAAAAAACATTGAATTAACGGTTTTGTGTTTTTGTGTTCTCGTTATTTCTTTTCATGATTTTTAAGATGTTCTTAATATGAAACGTTCAAACAATTGAACGTTCGTTATTTTGAAAATACACATTTTGGCCGTACAAGATAGTCGTTCTGGATTTTGACCCTCGCCCATAATTCGAACGAGCAAGGCAGAATGAAAGCAAAAGCTTGCAAGTTTTTTCCATACGTGTATTGCTAATCCCAAATATCATAACCTTTTCATGGATTCTTGCTATACTCGATGTCAATCATTCCCCCAATGATTCTCCAAACATTCTAACCGTATACAAAATTTTACCCGGGTAAGATTTAAAATGTCCGGTACGTGTTACACGAACTTGTGTCATGATAAACACCTCACGATTATCAAAAAAAAATCCTGAATTCGCGTCGATTGATTTTTCTCCAAATTCAAGATGTGGAGTATTCATTGATAGTTCAGGAATCGGTGTACAGCATTTTGACTCGACATCAGCTCAAATATTAAACGATTTTCCATCCGAGACCGTGTATACGAATGAACCATTTAATGTCTCCGGTTACGTCACTTTAACGCGTACGGGTATACATAAATAAATGTCTAACGGAGAACATATCCACGAGCCCCATTGTTATGTCCCTTCAGCGAGAACACAGAAGCATCGTTGCCAATATTTATCGAAGTCGACACACGAGCACATGCATCTCTAGCCTCTGTCAACGGCACCGATGGAACATTGGCGGGTTAACGGAGAGTGGGTCGAAAAAAATATAGGGAACGAGAAGGGGAGGGTGGAAAAAAAATACGAGAGAAATGGCTGAACAACGGGTGCCAGGCAACGGTGAGCTTGCTGGCAGAGCAGAGGCGAGACCCAAGGGGGATGAAATGGCGCGGATAGCGCAGCACCACCGTGCAACCGAAATGCACAGCAACGAGAGAGAAAGAAAGAGAGGGAAAGAGAGAGAGCGAGAGAGAGAAGAGTGGGCCTCTCAATTTCTCGAAGCTTTTACCTCGTTTACTTGCTTGCCTGGTGCACTCGTTCGTTCGACGCATTCTATACCACTTCTAGTATACATAAAGGAACTATTTTTATTTCATACATATATTGCATTATTGGATATTTATATACCTATAACCAAGTTTGGATGCATCAAACGAGAAGCTTCGTAAATGTGTCGTTTATTCGATATATACATACGGACACTTATAAAGGCATCTCGAACGCTAACAACGACCATCGACGAGCTTATACCTATATATATCGGCTAACAAGGTGGAACACGACACGGAAGATCGATCGCTCATCGCGTGGAAGCGCGAGAGAAAGCTTTCCCTTGTTTTCCAACCAAAGAACCGATTTAAAACGAGGCCCTTTGAAAACCAAAAGATCTTTCCATCAATATGAAATCAATAAAAGATGCACATTAAAAGTGCAGGTGTCCGTTGGGGACACGTCTCCTGAGTTAGTGTGCGAAGTTCTGTCGCCGTGAGTGCATCGGTTCGCCCGTGGGAATTTTTGTAGTGAAACAACTTTTTCCATTTCGGCGAAAACGTGATGGCCGATTGTCGAGAACAACGCGCGGCTGTGAAATTTTCTTTCCTGTTGGGGAAATCAGCCATGGAAACTACTGTAATGCTCAAGACTGCTTATGGAGATGCTGCCCTAAGTAAAACCAAAGTCTACGAGTGGTTTTCACGTTTTAAAAATGGAGAAATGTCAATTGAAGACCAACCCCGTTCAGGACGCCCCTCAACGTCAAGAAGTGACGAAAACGTCGACAAAATCAATGCTCTCATTCGTGAAGACCGTCGTCGAACCATTGATCAACTCGGTGAGATGTCTGGGATATCATGGAGTCCAATTCAGAGGATTTTATCCAAAGATTTGTACACGAGCAGAGTTGCAGCCAAATTTGTCCCTCGCCTTCTCACAGACGAGCAAAGGGAGCGTCGACTTCAGGCATGTTTTGAACTTCCAAATCAGCTCGAAGAGGACCCTGAACTTTTTTCCAAGGTAATTACTGGTGATGAATCGTGGTGCTATGGATACGACCCCGAAACAAAGCAGCAATCAAGCGTTTTGCCACTGTGGAGGAGGTAAAACCAAAATCGCTGGAAGGCCTGAAGAACATCCCGATAAGTGAATTTAAAAAATCTTTTGAACATTGGAAGGATCGTTTGCAGAGGTGCGTTGTGGTCAAAGGAGAATACTTTGAAGGTGATCAAAATTTGGTGTAAAAATATTAAAAAATAAAGAAATTATGACGGAATTCCCGTTTTTTTTTTGGGTCCCCCCTCGTATTATGCATCATTATCCGTGGACTTTGACACGTCTAGCCTTATCCTTCAAATGTACATTTAAAAGATGTTTCAAAGGAACGAAAAAAAAATTCTTTTATTAATCCGAGGCCACAGTCGGCGGATGTTTTCGGGTGCGACCACGGGCATTGGACCAAACCTCGGGAAAACATCGTGATCAGAATTTTCCGCGATGTCTCGGCTACGAAGAAAAAGATCGGCTGTTTGCGACAGGGACAAAGAAAGAGAAACGTTTTGGGAAGGGGATGATATCACGGAGTGAAGGTATGTTGCGAGCATAGAGGGCGGTACGTGCGCTACATCGCGAGCACGATCCAATTAAATGAAAACAGAGGGAAATACACGGAAGCTATAATATCGCGAGAGATAGAGAGAATGAGGGGGAGGGGAGTCAGAGGTGTCAATGGGGTGCCCGGTTGAGCATAGAGAACAATGGATGCACAACGTGTGACCTAGCACGTCTGTGTGTGTGTAGCAAGGACCAGGAAGAGAAAGCTCTATCTCTCAGCATATTGTGTCGACCTCATCCTGAGGAATATTGCGGACGAACCCAAAGACAGAGAGAGGGAGAGAGAGAGGGAGGTGTGCCGTGGAGCTTCCTGCTTGCTCCTCCGAGCTTCTATTCTCCGTGTTGTGTTGCTTGGAAGCTCCACTGTGTGGTCTCCGCCCGTCATGGCTCGGAATTTCCCTTTACATTTGTCCGATAGCGGGCGAACTCTCCCCTTCGCTGCATATAGCGCTCATTAACGTGTCCGATTCAACACAATCGATCCCATGAAGCTGTACATTCATTCGGCTACTTAACGCTTTGAAATGTAATGCCAATAAAGGATACAGGCTGGAACTACTTTTTTCGAGGGTTATGTGATCCACCATATTTTGTCACACGTACCAGATTGGCTGGGATTTAAAAAATGTCAACGAGACGAACGAAGACGCGGCTCTCTTCCATTGTCCCGCGGGACATTTCGGTCGGATTTCGTTGACGACAAAAACGGGGTATATAAGATAACTAAATATTGTTGCGTAGACGAATTTGCATGACTCTGGTTCGTTTGTAAGGGAAAACAATTCCACAGCGTGTATTTACATTTGACAGAATTCATAGAGCTAACTCGAAAATACCACAAACTCCTCTGCCGTTAGCCGCGGCTCTATAGATGGCATCCATGCAATTTGTATATACGTGTATAGCTTCGTAATACAAATTCTATATGCCCCGGTTACAAACCACCTCTATACATAACGGTGAGTCTCGAGCAGGCGGTCTCAGTCTGGATTCCATATCAATCACGGTATGGGGCCACGGGGACGTGTTTCTTGCAACGGGATACCAGAGGCTTCCGGAGGGGAGGAGGCAACACACAGGCCGATATCTCTGGAGAACGTGCACTAGCGGAATTGAGGTGTTTGCGGGCTGGAGGGGCGGAGTCGGTAGGTTCATGGTTTGAAGCCGGCGAGAGAGTGAGTACGGGATTCAAAGGTATTGTAGGGTGTACCTAGGAGGCTGAATCCCACCATTCCAACTCCCAGGCTTCCTCATCCACCTCTCATGCATTCCCGCGTGTATCTATGATGTACCTAATCCGTATTGAGAATTGCACGGAACTCTAGGCTCCGAATATACTCGGGCACGAGAACCCTTCGGAAAGCTCTAGAGGGATGCTTTTTCTTCTTCACTCGAGGGGGGTATTCGTGAAGTTGGGAAATGTTGAAATGGACCAAAGTGAAATGACATACAATGCGAGGGATGAAGGAATGCGGACCTCTTTGCAAACTGAATCGCGAGTTAAAATTTGCCATCCTGTTATAGATGAATGGAAAGTGAACATCAGTGAAGGAGAAATGGTAGGAGTTATCTTCATGGATTTAAAACGAGCATTTGAAACAGTAGATAGGGAGATATTGTTAGACAAACTTCATCAATACGCAGTTGGAGAAAGGGTATTAGAATGGTTTCGGACGTACTTAATAAATAGAACACAGCAAGTAAGATTTAATGATATATGGTCTGAAGTTATCTGCAACGAACATGGGGTACCACAAGGGGTCAGTATTCGGGCCGCTATTATTCATTATATATATAAAAGATATAGTAAATTTATGTCCAGCGGGGTGTAGTATAAAAATGTTTGCTGATGACACAGTAATATATATAACTGGATTGGGCAGCGCGGAAGTAGAGGATAAAATGAACCTGTCATTAAGTATAGTAGAAAAGTGGATGAATAGAAATAAATTAAAAATGAATGCGGAGAAAACAAAATATATGATTGTTAGTAGTATAAGAAAATTTGTGAGTGGAAATATTGTACTCAAGTGTCTGGATGAAACGGAACTAGAGAGAGTGGAGTCGATGAATTACGTGGGTATAATTATTGATGATAAGCTACAATTTAAAGATCACTGCCAGTATTTATTGAAAAAGAGTTTATTGAAAAGATAGGTAAAAAAACGAGTTTCTTAAACAGAATGGGGCATTATGTATCTGCGTATACAAGATGCACCGTTTACAAGGCAATTACCAGGGGTGTTAGTTGAAGTTTGCCGGTTTTACCAGTAGATGTCGCTAGCAATATGTATACATTTCTATGATTTGGCATGTATGTCATTTTATTCTATTGACATTAACCTACAAAAATACGCAAGTCACATTCCGCCAAAATAATAGCGTCATATTTGTTTACCTCAGTGAATATGTCGAGTTTCGTTCCAAGTAAATCGCATTTGCGGCATTCATTGCTTTTCTTATTCCATCAAAAGAAAAAAGCAGCTGAAGCTCACCGGTTGCTGGTAGAAACTTATGGTAAACATGCTCCAGTGATTAGAACATGTGAGACATGATTTCGTCAATTTAAAAATGGAGATGTCGATTTGACAGACAATGAACATCCTGGTGCAGCGAAAAAGTTCGAAGACGAGGAATTGCAGGCGTTATTGGATGTTGATCCAACCCAATCGCAACAAAAATTGGCAAAAACACTAAATGTGACTCGAGGAGCAATTTGCCAACGTTTAAAAGCCATGGGAAAGATCCAAAAGTATGGAAAATGGGTGCCACACCAGCTGAACGATAGACAAATGGAAAATCGAAAAACCGTTTGTGAAATGCTGCTGCAACGATTCGAAAGGAAATCTTTTCTGCATCGAATTGTCACGGGGGACGAAAAGTGGATTTATTTTGAGAACCCGGAGCGAAAAAAATCATGACTTTCACCTGGTGAAGCCGGCCCATCGACTGCAAGGCCAAATCGCTTTGGCCGTAAGACAATGCTCTGTGTTTGGTGGGACCAGTGTGGTGTGGTGTACTACGAGTTGTTAAAACCTGGTGAAACGGTGAACAAGAATCGCTGCCGACAACAAATGATCAATTTGAATTATGCGTTGATCGAAAAACGGTCGGAATGGGCCCGAAGACATGGCAAAGTTATCTTGCAACATGACAACGCGCCGTCTCATACCGCTAAACTGGTGAAAGACACATTGAAAACACTTAATTGGGAAATATTATCACACCCGCCGTACTCTCCAGAGCTCGCCCCGTCCGACTATCAACTTTTCGCATCGATGGGACACTCCCTTGCAGAGCAGTGCTTCGCTGATTTTGAAGAAGTCGAAAAATGGCTCGTCGAATGATTTACCTCGAAAGAGAAAAAGTTTTTTTGGGATGGTATCCATAATTTGCCTGAGAGATGGGCGAAATGTGTAGAAACCAATGGTCAATACTTTGAATTTAAAAATTTTTAGATTCCTCTGAAAATTAAGTGTTTTCTTTATCGAAAAAACCGGCAAATTTCAACTAACACCCCTGGTGTAGCGCCACATTTTGAGTACTGTGCAACACTGTTGCGCAATATGGGGCAGACAGAGTTGAATAAACTGGAGATCGCGCAAAACAGAGTGATGAGAGTTATATTGCAATGCAACCGATATACGAAGGTGGAGGATATGTTGAATGCGGTGCAATTCATGTCTGTGAGGCAAAGATTGCACTACAGTGTGTGTATATTTATATTTAAATCATTAAAGAATTTGCTGCCAAAAGAATTAAAAAATCGGTTACAAATAGTAGGAACGAGGAGTGGTCGGGAAACACGGCAAGCCGAAAATATAGTGATACAATTTAGAAGAACGAAAAGTGCGCAAAAAAGTATGTACTATGAAGGCGTGAAAATGTATAATGCGTTGCCAACTGAAATAAAAGGGTGTGAAAAAGTTGAGCAGTTTAAACGCATGCTGAAGGAATATATTATGTTAACAGTAAAATAATATATATAAATATATTTAGATATAAGAAAATATGTAATAATGTGTGTATAAAATAGCTGAGAAAGCTAATAAATATCAATCAATCAATCCTCCAAGAGGCTCATTGGCCTTTTGAATCATTGAAGAATACCACTTTGAGAGAATGGACGACTCCCCGGAAACCTGGTTGCGATAAGTTTGAATAAAATTAAGAGCAACCGGGAGATATGAAATTTCGACTCGGGGAGTTCATCATCGAATGTACGCCATTTTGGTAATTGTTTAATGAATTGCTATCAATTAAAAGAAAAAAAAAAGTCAGGCGCGCGGTAAAGCAGTTTTAAATGAGGCACAGAGATGAAAGAGACAATGGGCGAGGGGCACCAGCATATCCGGAATCATCAATGATGAAAATAATGATTGTTGACCGTTGAACCAAACGCTGTGAGGGCGAATAAACAACCTGTATAGCTCTCTCCCTCATCCCGCTCTCTCTCCATTTCCTTTTTTTTTTATTTTTCCGAAGTACATCGCTGTGATCGATCGAAGCCGATAAATCCCATTGTACTTTTCCCCAGGCGTATATCGGTTCTCGCCTGCATTTTATTATCGGCCATATTGTACGTTCGAACGAGGGGTTTCGTGGGCGCACGTAGATCGCCCAGAGGTCAGTGGTCGAGTGAACCGTTCTGCTGTTGTTTGTCTCACTGTTGCAAAAGGGGGTTAGTTCTCTCTGTTGTGTTAACTTGGTTTTGTTTCTGCAGCCACGGGAACCTCACATACACATTGCAAAAGCGAGAGAGAGATAGGGAGAGAGAGGACAGATAGAGCTCTATATAATCGCGTGTGGACTACTCAACGTCGAGTGTCTCTCCGGGGGATGGTATCCCTACATATATTTCTCTCTCTCTTCTCTCCTCTCTCTGAGGGGACCCTAAATAATCCGTATTATGACGGAAGGACAGTGATAAATTTTGGCACACGCCACGACGCCGGACGCTGATTAGATACCGTGCTCTCCTGTACAGACGTAACGTTAAACACTCTCTATGAGAACTATATACTCGTCAGGGAACATGGTATAGCTATAGATATCATATCTTTGTGTATGTGTGTGTCTGTATCTAATGATACAACGATAGAAAGCACTAAAGCATGCCTGTACGCTTGTACCTGATACGGCAAACGTTTCAACCTCCAGTTAATCTCTGTTCAACCTATATAACACTCGATGGATCGTGTAATTTTGTACATAGGATGAGAAACGATCATAATTCCCAATGGAAAATCTTTTTAAAAAAATCTTCCTCTCCATGTCCGAGACGTGTGGTTGCAAAACTAACTTCCGCACAGTTTCACATACGCAAAGCTCTATGACAATGACAAAATTGACCCATACGTTCGTTGGGGGTAAAATTTGTGAATGCCCAAAAATTAATGATGAAGCGTAATGTAAGTTTCAATTTTCATCATCTTCGTTTTTTTATCTTCGTTCTGGTCACAGATTAATGAAAAAAAATTGAAGCCCCGTCGTTCGGTTCCAAGACCAACCAACAAACGAGGAAGGAAATGGCAGATATCGCGCCATCAAGGATTTCACGCTGACTGATGAGAATATGGCAAGCGTAAGTTATATAATGCGCATATATGATATAACTACTCCACTATTACAACGACAATGTTTGAAACTTTACGAGCCCGCGCGTGTATACATATTTATATATATACGCGTGGCATGTTATATCCCGATGCAAATGGATGTGGAAGCGAAACTGGCGCGAGATAGACGAGCCCACGAGGAAACGTGAAACTATAACTTTGTCGCGGAAAACTTTCGCGCGTAAGCGCCAAGATTACTCCTCCGCGGGCGGGAGCTTTACTCCACCCGAATTCGCTCGAGCGAATCATAATACATATATCTTAGCCGTTATATGTACTTGTGCATTTCCCGCCACATGTAATGTGTGTTCGTATATTTATTTACGAAAGTTTCGCAGAACGGGTAGGGGGGGGGGGCGGTGCGAGACGGCGAATGGATAAATTGTCGTAGGTTTTTTCGAGGTATAATTTTTTTCAAATTCGACATGACGTACTTGAAAGATGAATAAAAAGAAAAACTTTAAAGCCACGCCCGTAGTGTGCGCGCGATGTTTCACTACCCTCGTAGAAATTGCCAGTATAATTCTACGGGCCAAGCTTCGGGCCAATATTGGCGGCCAGACTTTGGCCGCCCGTACTGGCCCCGTACTGGCTAACTATCTGGCCATACTATGGGCCATACTGCGGGCCATACTACGGGTCGTACTACGGGCCAGTATAAAATACAGTCTTATGCCAGTACTGGTAGAATTCCACTGGCCAAGCTTTGGGCCAGTATTGGCGGCCAAACTTCGGCAGCCAGTATTGTTTCAGTACTGGCTGACAATCTGGCCAAGCTTTGGGTCAGTATAAAATATCGTCTTGTGCCAGTACTGGTTGTCAATCTGGCCGCACTACGGGCCGGTATAATAACCAGATCGGGCCAAAATAGGCTATAAAATACGGCCAAGCTCTGGCTTCGATACAGGCTTAGTACTAGGCTATAGAATATGCCAATACTGAGAGTATTTCACTTTAACGGTTGCGTTCTGTAATGTAATTGTAGATTAAGTTTTTCTGATCAAAAGTCCATTATTTTGCAAACAACCAAATTGTTGAATTATAATTTGCCCCGAACTTGAAATTGCACGATTAATACAATATTTTTTAGTGTAATATTTGTTTCATATAGCCTATATTTTATAAACACTGTTCTATAAACATTTAAGTACGCATTTTAGACCTGTATATGTACTTAGTATCTTATTAATAAAAACTACTCGGAGTATTTAGTATATATCAAGTGCATTTAATTATCAAACATTTATGCATAAACAACCCAGACAACACAGACATCCAAAGGACGTCCTAAAAACATCCGAAGTTCGTCCTTACGTCCAAAGTACATCCTTTGGACGTACGTGTGCTGCTTGGGAAATATCTGGTAACGTGGTAAAAAGAAATATAAATTACTCCCAGAGAGAAATAGAATTTAAATAGACATTGGATCGACGTCCACTAGACGCCAAAAGCGTCTAAAAGACGTCAATTCGATATCTATTTAATTTGCCATTTCTCGCTGAGATGTAATTTGCACCGTCGGCAAAATCGTCTGCCAAGATTCGGCCCAATGAAATAACCAGTATTGGTACGACCGTTGGTGCCAGTAATAAGCCAGAAGTTTGCCAGATCTGGGCAAAAGTCCGGACCAAAGTCTGGTCCAAAGTCAGAGCCAAAGTCCGGGCCAATTAAATAACTGGTACTGGCCCGACCGTTGGTGCCAGTATAACGGCCGGCTATTACACTCCTGTACCGAATCTGTACTGGCCCAATACTGGCAGCCAGTACCGGCACTACGGCAACCAGTATTGACCCAACTCTTGGCCGTTACAATTTTTCTACGTGGGTAACTATCAGTTCTCGGCAATATATATGTCTATACTATCTATATTACTATAATAGAGCTAGAGAGTTTGTTTGATCGCACTCATCTCAGGAAATATTAATCCGATTTGAAAAATTCTGTTTGCATTACATAGCCCGTTTATTCAGGAAGGCTGTAGGCCATATAACTTCCTGCTATGCCGGAAGGAGCGAGGGTTATAGCATGAATGTATAATCCAAATTTAACGCGAGTGAAACCGCGGGGCACAACTAGTAAATAATAACCCGAGTCAATTGCATCACGAATTCTCGTTATAAAAACTGTCGACTGTCAATTAGTTATCGAATAGAAATAACTAAATTGCCGTTCGTCGTTGATGGATCACCAGGTCTGTAAATATGAAACCGGAATTTGCCCACAGATGGCCCTAGCTTTCGATGTAGTTACCGTCAAACCGCGTCATTGGCGCCATTTCCTTGTTGACATCTGACAAAAATGTTCAACTCACAATAATACAAGCTGCATACAACAGCATAGTTCTTAATAGCGTTGGACATGTCGAAATTTGTGCCTGGAAACTACGATTTGCGGACAGCATTGATTTTCTGTTACCATTTGAAGAAAACTGCTGCAGAATCACATCGAATGCTTGTCGCGTAAGCATGCTCTTGGTAGATCACAGTGCTTTGAGTGGTTTAAAAACTTGAGTGGTTTAAAAACTAAGAACGCAACAACAACTCGGGGTTCAATTAAATGTGACAGGAAAAGCCGTCTCCACACGTTTGAAAGCCATGGGAAAGATCCCGAAGATGTGAAAATGGGTTCCACCTGAACCGAATGAAAGACAGCAGGAAAATCGAAAAATCACTTGCGAAATGCTGCTCGCCAGGTACAAAAGAAAATCATTTCTCCATCGAATTGTGACTGGCGATGAAAAGTGGATATATTTTGAGAATCCTAAGCGTAAAAGATCATGGGTAACTCCAGGCGAATCATCGACATCAACTGCAAGACCAAATCGGCTATGGACGGAAGACAATGCTCTGTGTTTTGTGGGATCGGACGGGTGTGATGTATTATGAACTGCTAAAACCTGGCGAAACCGTGAATACTGAACGCCACCGACAACAAATGATTGATATCAATCAAGCTTTGCGTGAAAAACGACCAGAACATCAAAAAAGGCAATACAAAGTGATTTTGGTTCATAATAATGCACCATCACATACAGTAAAACTGGTCAAGGAAACGATTGAGGCATTTAGTTGGAAAATACTTTCGTATGCGTCTTACTCACCAGACTTAGCTCCGTCCGGTTACTACTTATTTGCATCGAAGTACGAAAAATGTACGAAAACGTACGGAAACGGCTCGATGACTGGTTTGCCTTAGAAGAGCAACAGTTTTTTTTGGCGCGGCATCCAGAAATTGTCGGACAGGTGGGGAAAATGTATACCTAGCGATGGGCAATACTTCGACAAAAGTTTCTTTTTCCATGTTCATACAATAAATATGTATTTTCTATACAAAAATTCCGGTTTCATATATACATACTTGGCATATTAACGTCACAGCAAGGAAAACATATATAGTCGCGATTTTGAGGATGATTCCGAATATCATAATCGAATATAATTGTGTCTGGGCTTTTCACGATTATGACGAAGGATAAAAAACAGTTTTATGGAAATGTTTCATGCGTTGGAAGATTATTATTACGAGGCTGTACTCTCGACGAATGAATGGCCGATTAGGTGAACTATTCGCGAGGGTTGCATTGCTAATGCGAAATCTCTTTCCCTCCCCTTCTCAGCCCCCCCCCCCCCCGGCGCTCTCTTTCTATCGTTATTCCCAGCCTCTCTTTGAGCCTTGTTGGAATCGATAAAATGACGGGCAATTGTACTCAACGCCGAATGAAAGGGAATTGATGGACGAAGTAGTTGGGGCGGAGGGGGCGACGGTCGAACGAACGATGATGGTGTACAAAACGTATACAAGTCACAATGTTCCGGCTCTCTGGCTCCGTACTCATCTCTGTGTACTCTATATAATACACCAACAATAGCTCCGAGAGCTTTAGAAAAGTCTTCACGATGCGCCTTTTATACGTTTATCCCATGCGCACACATAACGATCCACGGGCTATTTTTGTATGGGTATACCTCTATGGCACAAATACACGGACCAAAGTATGTGTATATATATATATATATATATATATATATATATATATATATATATTGCGCTTTGGCCTCAACCGCTATACTGTCGTCAAATATCCAAGATAAGAGCGATGTATAAACCCGTTTACGTCGGTATACATATTGCGAGCGATGCATTATAAGGAGCGAGGGCTGGAGGGGTACTTTCACCGATTCTTTTCAACTTGTCGAGAAGGAAAATCGTATCGACAATCTTAAATTCTTTTTGTTCTTTCTTTTTGAATACTTTTGTAATACAATTTTCTTTGTTTTATGCGCGGTTTTATATATATACGTAAACTAATAACAATATCAGCAGACGCAGAAGCTCGAAAAACCTTTGAACTTTCGCTCAGCTCCCCTTCTATTTCCCTTTCTCTCGTGTTCCCAAAATTTGCGAGAAATATACCCCGAAATATCCCAACTAAACCCAGAGAGAAAAAGATGAAGAGAGAGAGAGAGAACAGGTTGCGACATCGCGGACGAAAATATGAGTGACACGGGGGTTAGATTGGCTCCGGACCCATCAGAATAAACAAATATAACCTCAGTAAAAGTCTAACGATTTTCGAGAAAACTCGTCTTTTTTGTTTTTTTTTGGAAAGTTGCTACCCTATTACTTGTTATTCCGCTACCATTGTTATTAATATCCAAATCGTAAGCAAATCGGACTCGAAATTCACGCGAAATCCTAAAGTGGGCAGCAACAGAAACGAAAACAGCGAGTTAACAAGAATAGCGATTTTCCGAAAAATACAAAAAGACGATTTTTCGGAAAATCGCTATTGTTATCTCGCTGTTTTCGTTTGTGTTTCTGACCACTTTAGAAGTTGACGTGAATTTGAACTTTGATTTGCTCACGATTTGGACTTTCATGGCAATGGTAGCAGAATAGCAACCCTTAGAAAAATTTGCCATTGACAGTCAATGGCAAATGCTGATTACCAGACATTTCGAATGCGAATTGTATGGCAAAGGCAAGGGAAAATTTTTAATGGCAGCAAGCTGAATGGCAAGTCAATGGCAAACTCGAATGGCGATTTCTTTCCATAGAAACCGAATGGCAAGTCAATGGCAAACTCGAATGACAATTTTTTTCCATACAAACTGAATGGAAAGACAATGGCAAACTCCAATGACAATTTTTTCCATAGTAACTGAAAGTAGTAGTTTCCATATTACCTTGCAGTTTCATTTTCAATGGTAACGTCGTATAGCATTTCTTTCTATTTCTATAAAATAAATTTAAAAAATAGCTATAAAGACTGAAAGGACATAATATACTCGTATATATGAGGCATTCTTCATGAACTTATATACTCGTAATTTTTGTTTGCCAACTTTTCAGATAATTCCTGTTATTTTCCAATTTTGACTTGATCATAATTTGTCTGCATTTTTTGTGATTTATTAGCAAAATTCGCCATTCATTGCCATTAAGAACTGCCATTAAATTCCCATCGCTGGTGCCTATGTGAAATCGAATGGTAAAAACTCGATTGAAAATCCCATTGGTATTGCCAATGGTGTCCATGGGACCCCCTTGAAACCCTCCCTGGGCATTGTCATTGCTTGTACTTATGGGAAATTAATGGTAAATTTACTACTGAAATGTATGAATGGTGAATTTACCATTTATTTCCCATAGGCACAAGCAACAGCAAGGCCATTGGGTGTTTCAAGGGAATTTTTGTCATTGGGAAAAATGCCAAGGCAGTTTTGCCAAAAATTATACCATTCAATTTCCCATAGGCACCAGCAATGGCAATACCAATGCGATTTTTAGTGAAGTTTTTATCCTTGGCAATACTGCCTTCAATTATCATTGCGTTGGAAGCAATGGAAATTCAATGGTATTTCTTAATGGCAATGAATGGCAAATTTTGCTTTGGAAAGTATTAGGGTAGCGATTTTTTCGAAAAATGAAAAAAGAGGATTTTTCTCGAAACCAATTAGACCTCCACCGAGGTCATATTTGTTTATTCTGATAGGTCCGGAGCCAATCTAACCCCCGTGTCACTTTGACGTGCTAGTTTTGTAATACCCTGTATATAGAATAACACTATCGTATATCTGTGTATTTCCGTCTGCGTTCTCTTGAGCCCCCCTCGGTGATTCCAAAAACGAAATTATCATCTTCGATTCTCAAATTGGATTGGAACAATTCGGTCGCTTGTATATAGGTTGGCACGAAGTGGAGGGGATAAGGTCAGATCAGGATCGAGTGGAATGAGTGGAAGAGAATTATTCAATATATATATATATATGTACAAATTGTATATGTACATGTATACAGGGAGATAGTACAATATCGGAGAGAGAAAAAGCTCGCAATGCAGTGTGGTAGCCGGAGTTGCATTGCCCTAAGGGCCATCTCTGAGTGCCGTACCGTTGGTACTTGTTCTCTTCCCCTCTCTTCATCCCTCCCGCTACCCCATCAACCTTCGATATATATATATTCATATAATACACATGGATACATCGCTAGAGTACTGTATACATGTGCAGCATGACGACGACGACGACGACGACGACGACGACGACGACGACGGCGATGGTTCAGAGTCGACGGAGTGCGAGTGTAAGGGAGAGAAAGCGAGAGAGAACAGTCAGAGGGGTCGATCAATAACACGCTGCAGCGTGCTTTCTACCCCCTATACATATATATCTATCTCATTCTTCCTTCCGTTTTCCTCTCTCTTTCTCTCGCTTTTGCCAACATTGCGGCCATTCTCCTCGTTTTCCTCTCCGCATATATACTCCCGCTATTCGCGCGAGTGCGCGCGAGGGATGCCGCAGTTGCCCAGATCGAGAAAAGTTTCGAGAAAAGAAGAAAGAGGGAGAGAGAGAGAGAAAGAGAGAAAAGCATTAAGTTAGAGGGGGAGTAATACAGCCAAAAGTCATTTCGGTAAACCGCGGTGTATGTGAACTATATAATGCATACATACGATTGAACAAACACACACATATAGATACAGGACTCACCGGTAATCGAATCATCGTGTGCTCGTTGTTTTTTTTTCTTTTTCTTTTAATTTATCTTCCCTGATTTTTTTTTAACCCTCCCTCTCGTTCTGTCGCTGCACACGCGCGAAAAACCTTTCAGACTCGCCGGCAGCCCAACACGTAGATATACCGACGAAAGAGGGGACAGAGAGAGAGAGAGAGAGAGAGACAGACAGAGAGCAGGACGCGAAAGAGGGTTCGCGAGAGCGGAAGGAAGGAAGCTGATGCAAATGAGAGAGAAAGGGTGAGAAAATTCGAATTACTGTCGCGTACCTCCGCTTCGGGGACTGCTCATCCCCCTCCGCCGAACGCTGTTGTACGCTCACCCTTTTCCGAAAGGGAAATAGTTACTCGACGTCTCCCGATAGAATTACAAATTGGAAGGTGAAATTTAATCGTTGACTCAAATTGCCAACGTTAATAAGGGGTCGATAACTCCTGCCACGCACGAGACACATAGTTTTCGTCAGTTTTCTCATTCGTCGCGTGCTTCCACGTAATCATTATCAAGGGTACGAGGACCTATCGTTATTTTTCAAAAAAAAAAAAAGCTTCTTCGTCGGAGCTTCGTGATTATAAGTCAGGAAAACAGGCTTTTATTTTTCGACAATAATTTGTATACCAAGAACGTAAATATGAAACCGGAATTTTTGTATCGAAAATACACGTTTTATCGTATGAAAATGAAAACAAAAAACAATTTATTCGAAGTATTGCCCATCACTAGCTATACATTTTTCCCGCCTGACTAACAATTTGTGGATGCCACGCAAAAAAAACTATTGATCTTTTGAGGCAAATCAGTCATCGAGCCATTTTCGTATATTTTCGTAAGAAGTGAAGCGCTGCTCAGCAAGTGCATGTCCCATCGATGCAAATACGAGGGGGGACCCAAAAAAAACGGGAATTGCGCTGCGGCGGGGAGGGAGAGCGGGGGAACCCATTGGTCGACCAGGTGTCCGTTGGGGACATGTCTCCTGAGTTAGTGTGCGAACTTCTGTCGCCGTGAGTGCATCGGTTCGCCCGTGGGAATTTTTGTAGTGAAACAACTTTTTCCATTTCGGCGAAAACGTGATGGCCGATTGTCGAGAGCAACGCGCGGCTGTGAAATTTTGTTTCCTGTTGGGGAAATCGGCCGTGGAAACTACTGTAATGCTTGAGACTGCTTATGGAGATGCTGCCCTAAGTAAAACCAGAGTCTACGAGTGGTTTTCACGATTTTAAAATGGAGAAATGTCAACTGAAGACCAACCCCGTTCAGGACGCCCCTCAACGTCAAGAAGTGACGAAAGCGCCGACAAAATCAATGCTCTCATTTGTGAAGACCGTCGCCGAACCATTGATCAACTCTGTGAGATGTCTAGGATATCATGGAGTTCAATTCAGAGGATTTTATCCTAAGATTTTCACATGAGCAGAGTTGCAGCCAAATTTGTCCCTCGCCTTCTCACAGACGAGCAAAGGGAGCGTCGACTTCAGGCATGTTTTGAACTTCAAAATCAGCTCGAAGAGGACCCTGAACTTTTTTCCAAGGTGATTACTGATGATGAATCGTGGTACTTTGGATACGACCCCGAAACAAAGCGGCAATCAAGTGTTTTGCCACTGTGGAGGAGGTAAAACAAAAATCGCTGGAAGGCCTAAAGAACATCCCGATAAGTGAATTTAAAAAATGTTTTGAACATTGGAAGGATCGTTTGTAGAGGTGCGTTGTGATCAAAGGAGAATACTTTGAAGGTGATCAAAATTTGGTGTAAAAATATTTAAAAACAAAGAAATTATGACGAAATTCCCGGTTTTTTTGGGTCCCCCCTCGTAAGTAGTAATTGGGCGGAACCAAGTCGGACGAGTAAAGCTGCAGGCGAATGTATTTCCGAACTGAACGCATCAATCGTTTCCTTGACCAGTTTTGCTGTGTGCGATGGTGCATTATCATGAAGCAAAATCGCTTTGTGTTGCCTTTTTTGATATTCTGGACGTTCTTCACGCAAAGCTTGATTCAAATCGATCATTTGTTGCCGGTAGCGTTCAGTATTTACGGTTTCGCCAGGTTTTAGCAGCTCATAATAGATCACACCCTTCTGATCCCACCAAACGCAGAGCATTGTCTTCCGTCCACAGCTGATTTGGTCTTGCAGTCGATGTCGATGGTTCGCCTGGAGTTACTCATGATCTTTTACGCTTAGGATTCTCAAAATATATACACTTTTCATCGCCAGTCACAATTCGATGGAGAAGTGACTTTCTTTTGTACCTGGCGAGCAGCATTTCGCAAGTGGTTTATCGGTTTTTCTGCTGTCTTTCATTCGGTTCATGTGGAGCCCATTTCTTCATCTTCTGGATCTTTCCCATGGCTTTCAAACGTATGGAGACGGTATCTCGTGTCACATTTAGTTGATCCGCGAATTGTTGTTCCGTTTGAGCGTCATCCTCATCCAACAATGCTTGCAAATCGCTGTTTTCAAACTTTTGTACCTGGCGAGCAGCAATTCGCAAGTGGTTTTTCGGTTTTTCTGCTGTCTTTTGTACCTGGCGAGCAGCATTTCGCAAGTGGTTTTTCGGTTTTTCTGCTGTCTTTTGTACCTGGCGAGCAGCATATCGCAAGTGGTTTTTCGGTTTTTCTGCTGTCTTTCATTCGGTTTATGTGGAGCCCATTTCTCCATCTGCTGGATCTTTCCCATGGCTTTCAAAGTATGGAGACGGTTTCTCGTGTCACATTTAGTTGATCCGCGAGTTTTTGTTCCGTTTGAGCGTCATCCTCATCCAACAATGCTTGCAATTCGCTGTTTTCAAACTTTTTCGATGGTCTTCCACGTTGTTCATTTTTCATGTCAAAATCGCCATTTTTTCAAACCACTCAAAGCACCGTGATTTACCAAGAGCATGCTCGTCGAAAGCTTCGACAAGCATTCGATGCCATTTTGCAGCAGTTTTCTTCAAATGGTAACAGAAAGTCAATGCTGTTGGCAAATCGTAGTTTCCAGACACAAACATCGACATGTTCAACGCTATTACAAACTATACTGTTGTATGAAACTTGTATTGTTGCGAGTTGAAAATCTTTGTCAAATGTCAACAAAAGGAAATGGCGCCAATGACGCGGTTTGACGGTAACCACATTGACAGCTACGGCCATCTATGGGCAAATTCCGGTTTCATATTTACAGACCTGGTGCTCAATATCGTACGTGAAAGTATTCATGCACGATTGGGGAGTGAACAAAAAAAGGTATTAATCGAACGGGTGAATAAACGAAGCCACAATTTTTTAATCTTTATCCTCACTCTCTATCTCTATCTCGCTCTATTGTGATATGATTTATTTATCTATATATCTGATACAGTATCGCTGGTGATATTATATCCGATATAACGCACGCAACACCGCGCATCGCGCCTGTATTATCGAATATTGTTCGGGTTTTATAGCGACAAGAGAAAACGAGAGGGTAAAGAGGGTGAGGGTCTTGTGGAGAGAGAGAGAGAAAGAGAGAGAAAGGGGTATGAAAGCTGTTATATCGTTTACGCGTAGCACGACCATTTGTCACGTCGCTTCACCGATCTCTCCACTTTTAACTCCCTCCACCAACCCCCTTGGATAGATAGCTCTCGTATACTCCAATAACGCGGTTATAACTATATAACAATATATATATATACGGTAAAAAGGATAGAGGAGCGTATCCCCCGAGAGTCCAACGTCCCGCGAGGCCGTGAACAACGGAGTGATATGACAAACGATCCAAGGCTATATAATAATAATCAAGAGAGCACGGGATGCATCATTTATAGATGTTCTTCTATATATGTATATATGGATCGCACTCCCGCGACAACTTTCGGCGCGAACATCGACGTCATTAGACTCTGGCATTGACGATCATACACCTCGACTCACTCCACTTCCTCCTTTAGCGCTTTCTCGCTCTTCGAAGAGCTTACAATGAGGGCTTTTCAACTTTCGAATAAGCCACTCAAACTCCCTCCAGTCACTCCCACTTTCTCGTATCTTTTCGCGCGATACTCGCAACTTTTACCTCGCGATCTATTTTTTATTTTTCTTTCCCAAATGTATAATGATACAAAAAGCACTTGCACGGTAAAATAAATAAATATGTCTACCGAAATTGATAATTATTTAATATCAATGGACGTTGCATAGTCTTGACGTTAATAAGGTGAAAAAAGAATCTCACGACCTCTCCGGTTCGCCTCTCGTTCACTTCGCGTTGTCCACACGCAAAACCTGCGATTATCAATAATTATCATAATGATAAAATTTATCACATCAATAACAACATTATCGTTACATGCGATGAAAATAAATTAACTTCGATTCAGTTTTAATTTGCATATTAAATTACGCGTGGCAATGAAGTCTGCACGAAAAAACGCACGCTTTACCAATCACATACGAGCTTGCTTGCGGTCGTTTAAGGTAGTAGTCTCTTGATGTTATCTGAAAT
Organism: Oxytorus armatus; assembly: GCA_958009045.1. Classification (NCBI taxonomy): domain Eukaryota; kingdom Metazoa; phylum Arthropoda; class Insecta; order Hymenoptera; family Ichneumonidae; genus Oxytorus; species Oxytorus armatus. Next base: position 10,426,090 of record OY253756.1, read on the forward strand.
AAAAAATTCTTGATAATTCTTAATCTATAGACATGTCATTCTGGTCGGAACTACTGAAGTTAAATTTCATGGATAAATAACAAAATGGAAAATGACGTTTTTTTTCCAACGTCCGCCATTTTGTTATTTATAAATGAAATTTAGGTTCAGTAGTTCCGACCGGAATGACATGTCTATAGATTAAGAATTATCAAGAATTTTTTATTTCAGATAACATCAAGAGCCAAAATCTCTGGGGCCACCCACGCGCTTTTTTTCGAGGTGCCAACTTCGATCAATAATAATAATAATAATAAGCCATTAAATTTTTTCAAACTAATTTTTTTTTGTATCTCCAATATGTAAATAAAAACATCCTAAATATCCGAAACGATTCATTTTTATTTTCATACAAAAAAACGCCCTCCAAAAAAGACATGAAAATCGGCTTAAGTTACCAGACTACTACCTTAACCGTAATTATAATTAAAAAAAAAGGTTCATTTTTTTTTTCATCAGAATAATAGGAACATTATTTCGCGGAACAAACAATTCATTTTCAATATTTCCTCAAATAAACCGAATAATTCTGTGAAAGCAATGAATTGTTCCGATCGCGATAATACATAATTAGATTTCTATTATTCTTTATTGGGATCAACGAATCAATGAAAACACAAGCGTTCATTCGCTGACTTAGCTAATCATTCACTTGCCAATTTAACCTCCGTAATTTTTCTCGCTTCATCCCCCCTTTCGCCCCAATGTGACGACATCAGACACAGCCTTTCGCGCGACTCCTTTCTGTAACGTCAAATATATCTAGGAATTAGGCAGCAATATGGCGGTTCTTGGTACCTTCTAGGGGTAGCGCGGGACAGAGAGGGATGATATATTCTCCGAATGCCAGAGAATTCATTGGTGAAAGAGGGCGCACAGAGAGGGGAATTGTGAGCAGGTTCCAAGAGTAAGACGCTCGGAAAACGGTGCACGAGAGAGAGGCAAAAGGGATATCAAGAGCAAAGTCTATCGACCCGAGTGCACAAACTCTAGCTCTCCTCCTCTTCCTCCTTCACCGTCCCCCTTTCTGCCCCCTTCTCTCACCGTGTGACCGCGTCCCTGTCGGCTAGAGAGAGAACTGCCGTGCTCTGGCGTACAAAATTCATCGTATAGCCGCGGTCGTTGCGGTCGAACTGTACGCGATTCTAACATCGAGCCGAAGAACACATAGCTCTGTCCCGTAGCGTGGCCTCGAACGTATGAGCACACAGCAGGCGCCCCCTTCTGGCAACGATATGCAGTATTTCGCGAGAGAAGACTAGCCGTAAGGGGAATTTGAGGGGCGGCGAGGGAGACGGTGGAAGGCGCGCAGGGCTACGGAGTGCAAGTTTAAGAGTCATGTGCTTTCTCTGTGCTTGCACACACGGCACGCGCGTTTGGCACGCAACGTGATTCATGCAACTTGGGTTTTGCACGCGTGCCCGAGTGGGGCACGCTGCACAGAAGTGTAAGAGTATAAAGGGAAGAGAAATCAGGAAGTATAGAGAGAAAAGGGGGCATCAACCGCTCCCCGGTACTCGGAGGGTTGCGAGCTCCTCTATCAAGCCACATTTTCTATGTATATATATATATATATATGCGTTATTATATATCATACATAATAAGGCTCTCTCACGCTCCTCCTTCCCCTTTTTCCAGCTCTTACCCCACATTTCTTCCCGTCCCTCCCACCCGCCAACCCTCTCGCATGCGAAAAACATTTTATAAGTGAAAAGTAATAACCGTCGGCACGAAAAGAGCCCAGAGGGTACTTGGCAATTTGAAACGAATAAGGGAACGAATAGGAGACGCAAAAATTGTGCGGTTTCTTCGTTTCGCACAAGCACATATACTTATACCGATGTTGTATTTAAAAAAAAAGGAAAAAAAAACTTACAAAAATAATAATGGCGACGTAGAAACCCCGGAGTGGGGAGCAGAGGAACGTTGAAAGGAGAGAGAAAAAGAAAGAGAGAGAGAGAGAGAGAGAGAGAGAGAGAGAGAGAGAGAGAACAAAAAAGACACGGAAAGTCAGAAAACTTAACGCCCCCGTCGTTCTTTTGACGTTAATTATAATTTCGACCGATAGACAAGGGGTGCCCAGAGGGAGCGAGAGAGGGTTGGCAACCTACTTTTTTGCCAGCCAAGCGAGAACGAGTAGTATGAAAAAAAAAGAAGGGAAAAAAATACAGAGCTTGTTCCACTGCTAGTCGCACACATACAGGTATGACGAAAGGAAGTGGAGCAAAGCGAGACCGCAAGCGGTTCATTGTCGAGAGATTTTTTTTTTCACAATGCTGTAATTAAAAACGCCCTCTACAGAGAACAAAGCGTTTGTTTGTTCGTACAATTAATTTTTTTTTTAATTTGCGATGAATTTTTGTGCTTTTTTGCGGGACTTCAGCTTCATTACAACGTATGATTGCCGGCTGATAATAATATAGCGCATCGAAAGGATAATAGAGAGAAAGAGAATAGGGGTTGTAAATCCCGAAAATCTTGGGACAAAAAACCATCACTAGCCGAGTGTCGTCGTAGTTTTTTCTTCTTCCTTTTTTTTCCTCTCACCGCTCTAAATCCTCATAAACTTCTCCCTATAACTTTCAGCCAAGTGGACCATGTAAACTTGTGTATATACAGATATTACAAGAGACTTTCGAGTATATATATCGGACGCACGTTCAGTCGCTGTCACCGCAAAAGTGAGGTTGCACAATGGATATACGAGCGGGTTCGAGAAGAACGAAGAGTAATCTCGTTACCTTTTTTTTTTTCTATCTCGACGTTACACGGGGAGAAAAATACAGCAACGATGTCACAGCAAGAAAGACGCTTTTTGTTGCATTGCAAAAAAAATTAACTAAACCTTTCGTTCGTACGTTGAGAAATTTAAGTAAGGTAAAATCGAAGTATTTCAGGAGTCGTTCAAATCATTCATAATTCCGCGAAGGATTTTTTTGCGTTTTTCTTCATTTCGAATCTTCAATTGTTAGAAGAATCTCCGGCTCCATCGACGAATCGCGCAAGAAGTTCAAATCGGAACAAACTTTTTTTTTTCATTCATTCAAATGTCGAATTTTCAGTCTTGAATTTCTAAAACTTGCTTATGCGCAGGTTGAATTTTGCAAACGAGATAAAATATTGTGGTTGAAGTTGCGAACGTTCTGGCAAAGAAAAATTGAATGTGGTTAATTAGAGAAAAATGTTTAACAATTTTTTTTTGTATGAAAAAGTGATTTATTTATAAAAATAGTTACACGACTGTTTAGTATAAATATCAAGCTAATGAAAAATATTTTTTTGTTTTTTTTTTGTTATACAAATTGGCCGACCGCTGCTATTGGCTTTTGGTGTCTTTTTTTATGAGGCGTCACATTTGGCATCCACAATTTTTAACCTCGAACGAAAAAAAAATCTCGTTATTCTTCATCAGAATACCTAGAGACGTACGTACGGAATTTGGAAAATATTGTTTTTCTCGAATATTGTAGACAGTTAAACTTAAAAGGTGAATTTCCAGTGAAAAATTTCGTATAAAACTGCTCATAAAGTGAAAAGTTTTTAATTAATCAGAAATTCCGTACGTACTTCTCTAGGTATTTTGATGAAGATTGACGAGCATTTTTTTTGTCTAGGTCAAAAATTGCGAATGCCAAATGTCACGCCGCGGAGCGCCTCAAAAAAAAAAAGATACCAAAAGCAAATAGCAGTAGTCGGGCATTTTGTATAACAAAAAAAATATTTTTTATTAGCTTGATATTTGTACTAAATAGATGTATAATTAGTTTTATAAATAAATCACTTTTTCATTTAAAAAAAAATTGTTAAATGTGCACATGATTATATACCTGCTACCGTGGCCATATCCCTTAAGAGAGGAAATAGGGTTAGACGGTTCAAAAAATCGATTTTTTTTAAATTTCATAAATTGTTAGTAAAACTATTGAAAAATATGTTCCCAAAATTTTAAATGAAAATTCCGACTCGTTCTATTGTTATAAGCCATTAAGGGAGGGAATAGGGTTAGGATTAGGGTTAGGGTTTTCTCAATAATTTTCATGAATTTTTTGATAGTATAAAAAATGAATATAATTTATTGAAACTTTGAGAATATTTTATACATATATTTAAGTATATACTATACATTTTTTATACATATATTTAAGTATATGCTTTCAAACGAATTTTTTCAAACGCGTTTTTCTGAAAACGACTTTTTTTTAACTTGCGTACACGCTAGTTTGAAAGCTTTTCAACCAATCGTTTTGAAAATTGGCAGTTACTTTCTTCATAGTATTGCGCTCTATATGAACTTAAAATCGGAATATTATCATTATTCAAAATAATTTTTTTTTGCAAATAAAGTTGTAAAAAATGGCAAAAAATCATGCTTTTTTGTTTTGACCCCTGTAAAAAATTCAATTTTCTATTTTTTCGATAGCATTTAGGTTCATATAGAAGAGAGACATATAATAAAAGTAAATTCCAACCTCATTTTGATTTCAGATGAAAATTGCGGCTTCCAGAATGTACGCAAAATGCTGAGTCTGATTGTGACCTGCAATATGGGGTCGCTAATATTTTATAATATATACTTAAGTAGATGTATACAAATTTTATAGTATATACTTAAATATATGTATAAAATATTCTCAAAGTTTCAATAAATTATATTCATTTTTTATGCTATAAAAAAATTCATGAACATCATTGAGAAAACGCTGTCCTAACCCTATTTGGCCCCCTCAAAATAATGTTGGTATTAAAGGAAAATTTTTTTTTTTTTTTCTTATAGTTGAAAATTTAATAAAAAATGTGAAATCAACAATTTAATTTTTGTTTCCACCATGTAACCTTTACAATGATTTTTTCAAATTTACTCGGTTTTCAGCGCCCCCAGGGGTTTGTGAGCCCTCAACTCTAATGCTACTAATCAATCATCATTTACCGAGTACAAAGAGAGCAATGGATATTGAATGAAAAAAAAGTTGCAAAGGAGGGTCCTAACCCTATTTCCCCCCTTAAATGAACGTGAACGTATTCGTACAAAAATCTCATGATATAATTTCTTAATAGGCGATAAAACCAAACTGGGACTAAATTTTGTTGAAAAAAAATTGTTTCTCTTATTCCAAGCTCGTTTCCTGTTTTTTTTTTATTTTCGAGGACATCGATAGGACTCTCTGTTATGTCAAAAAAATATAAGCCAAAATATTTCGAAAAGCAAGCCTCGATGATCACCCGAACAGAATATGGTCGTTCTGACCTGCGCTCATCAAGGTACCTATCCTAAATATTTAGATTTATATTTTTGTTTACATACCGGAGTGCCCTGTCAGTCTCCTCGAAAAATTAAATAACAGGGATACGAGATCGTAATGCGAGAAATAGTTTTTTTTTTCAACAAAACCGAGCCGGAGCTTTATTTTATCTCCTCTTAAGCCTATTAACAGGCTAAATCATGTGGTTTTTGTACGAATATATACTCTCGTACAATTGAGGACAAAGTTTTCTCTGGTTAAGCACATTTAATTTCTTTTTTTTTTGCCAGAACGTTCGTAACTTCAACGACATATAAAATAATGAAGTTTATAATTCGCGCGTTTTTCGTCAATGTTGAATTATGTATAAGCCATTTTGAGTCCAAGCTTCTGGCGCATTCAATGTCAGGATCGTGAAAGTGTGAATGCACGATGAACTGAGAACATGGCAGGAGAAATCGCTGATCTCATACGAGACTTTCTAGAGTGAACATCGGTGAAGTCAAAGAATCCAGTCCGTAACTAACATATTACGTTAACGATGATGCTTCATGAAAGTAAAAACATCTGACAACAGTTAAATGAAACAAGATTAATGAACGGAGCGAGCGGATTAAAACAGTGAATCGCGAGAGAGTTTCCGAACTGCGGTGTCGCTTAATTCTCATGCAATACTCTTAAATAATGCCACTGTATGTTTACGTCTCGGTTATGCACATTGCGGGCGAGACACGAGCATCCGGGTCTCGTAATAAGACGCTATAAATTCGTTTATCTCTTCTCTCATCCCTCCCTGCCTCTCCCTGCCCTTCTTACTGTCACGAATGTGCGAAGGAACATTACTAGATGATTCAGGCGAGACCGTGTCGAGAACACACGTATATATCCACCCCCAAGAGAGATGGTTCTCCCCCATTTGACGTATTTCGCGTTGTCGTCTTGTATCTCTCGCCAATTTCTCTCGTTGCGCCAATGCGAAGTAAGTTGTCTCTCGAATCGTGCTTCCTCGTGCACAACGAGAAATGAGAGACTGAAGTGGTGAGTGGATGGGAAAGAGACCTCGCGGGAACACTCGTCGTTGTCGTCGTCGTCGTCGTCGTCGTTTGTGTTACGCCGTGGTTGTGTCTCTTTTATAACATCCCATCTCTCTGTGGATATTGCTGAAAGCTCGGGTCGGGGCTGCTTAATTAGCGTCGCGACCGCGCAACAAACCATCAGCACTTGGGATCTCCCCCCGTTGCCCCGCGAAAGGAGAAGAAGCGCAAAACGAGGGTTGAGCGGGGCAGGAGAGGATGGGGCAAGCGCAGCAAGAATATTGAAGCGAGTTAAAGGGGGGAAAGGGAAAAGTGACGAGAGTGGGCAGAGAGTACAATGCACTCCATTTGTCGATTGTGTGCCCGATGACACATTTATCTATGTACATCTATATATATATATGTACATAATACGCGGTGGCGATTCAAAGTTGTACGAGCCATATATTCACTCTCTACTATGCTCTTTTCCCTCCCGTTCACCCCACGATTTCTGTATCTCGCTCTCGTCCGACAATTAATATCATTAGCCTTGCCCGAAACGCGGCGTACATGTCCCGTCGTGGGCGCGAGCTAAACTATGTTCTCCCCTCACCCCTTTTATCGCTTTTGCTCAATTTATCTCTATATATATATATATATATATGTGTTTATGTGTATATATATATAATGTGTAGAGTCGTTAAACTCGTGTTTTCGCGGGAGGGAGCGAACGCCAACGATAAATGATCCGTTGACACGGGAGCATCACTATTCGAGGCCAACAAGAGGGGCCCTAAATATTTGTAATGAATCTTTTTTATTTTTATTCAAAATTCGTTACTTATTTATTGTATCAATTTGAAAGGTTTTATATTATTCTACGGTGATTAGGGAATGAAATAATTCGTTAAACAAAAATTATATGAAATTATACTCGAGGTTCTTCAGATCGCGATTTAATAAAAATTGATATTTCGAATACAATATACAGGGTGAGGCACTAACTGTTGCCACGTAGAATAACTCCGAAAGTACGATAGTAGTAGAACATTGTTTTAAACAAAAGTTGCATGGGACAACGGGGGCTATCATATGGCGTTAGTTTTTTGTTGCTAGGTGGAGTCGCATCGGAGATTTCAAGGTCAACATTGTTTTTTTTAGATAGAATGCTATGTTTTGGTACTTATTTTCTGGTAGCGGTTATCGAGACGAATCCAATGATGTTTTTTTTTATTTTTTTTGTATTTTTTTTTGTTTAAACAAATTTTTTTCTCTCTCGCATATCGTGCAAAATTTGACCGTGTATTTACACGGTACATTGTAAGTTTGATGAGAACACACATTCACATTACATTTTATCGTACAATGTATTACATTGTATTGTGTCTTAGATCTTGTTTATAAAGAACGTTCAACTACGCCTGATGATATGCGAGAGAGAATTGTTAGAGCATGTGATTCGATAAGTGCCGAAGTGATAAGAAATTCTACACAATCCGTGATAAAAAGATTGCAGTACTGCATTGATTCTAATGGCAATCACTTTGAACACCTTCTGTAAATAATATTCATCTCACTTTTTTGCCTCAAAAAAATAAATAAATAAAAAAAAATGTTAATAAAAAAAATCAAAAATTTTTTTTTGTATATCATTGGATTCCTCTCGATAGCCCATATCAGTAAATAAGTACCAAAACATACCATTCTATCTAAAAAAAACAAAGTTGACCTTGAAATCTCCGATGCGACTCCACCTAGCACCAAAAAACTAACGCCATATGATAGCCCCCGTTGTCCCATGCAACTTGTGTTTCAAAAAATGTTCTACTACTATCGTACTTTCGGCGTTATTCTACGTGGCAACAGTTAGTGACTCACCCTGTATTGTTGTGTATACATGACAAAGAGCTTCGTAATTATCATCGATATCGCAGTTGGAATTATTATGTATTCACCCACAAGGTTTTCCCTGGTAAGAACAATGCACAAGACGGCGATTATAATTGCAATGATATCTGGTATAATGATATAAAATTGGTCAAACATCATTTACACGCGTAAATGGAGACGCGTTTGCCATTCTCATTTTACAAATTAAATTTGATATAAACTGTGTATTTAAAAAAAAAGGTCCACCGCAGCTTGATGATCGCAATCCCGCATGAACGCGTACAATTAAACAAATGTTCGGACTTAGCTTTTTATATGGAATCGATGTGAATACGCAGAAACGATGATGTTGAACCAGATCTAGGTTTTTTCTCTTGGGAAAAACGGGAATTTCGTCATAATTTCTTTATTTTTTTATATTTTTACGCCAAGTTTTGATCACCTTCAAAGTATTCTCATTTGACCACAACGCACCTCTGCAAACGATCCTTCCAATGTTCAAAACATTTTTTAAATTCACTTATCGGGATGTTCTTTAGGCCTTCCAGCGATTTTTGTTTTACCTTCTCCACAGTGGCAAAACGCTTGATCGCTGCTTTGTTTCGGGGTCGTATCCATAGCACCACGATTCATCACCAGTAATCACCTTGGAAAAAAGTTCAGGGTCCTCTTCGAGCTGATTTTGAAGTTCAAAACATGCCGGAAGTCGACGCTCCCTTTGCTCGTCTGTGAGAAGGCGAGGGATAAATTTGGCTGCAACTCTGCTCATGTGCAAATCTTTGGATAAAATACTCTGAATTGAACTCCATGATATCCCAGACATCTCGCAGAGTTGATCAATGGTTTGGCGACTGTCTTCACGAATGAGAGCATTAAGTTTGTCGACGTTTTCGTCACTTCTTGACGTTGAGGGGCGTTCTGAACGGAGTTGGTCTTCAATTGACATTTCTCCATTTTTAAAACGTGAAAACCACTCGTAGACTCTGGTTTTACTTAGGGCAGCATCTCCATAAGCAGTCTTAAGCAATACAGTAGTTTCCGCGGCCGATTTCCCCAACAGGAAACAAAATTTCACAGCCGCGCGTTGCTCTCGACAATCGGCCATCACGTTTTCGCCGAAATGGAAAAAGTTGTTTCGCTACAAAAATTCCCACGGGCGAACCGATGCACTCACGGCGACGGAACTTCGCACACTAACGCAGGAGACGTGTCCCCAACGGACACCTGGTCGAGCAATGGGTTCCCCCACACTCCCTCCCCGCCGGAGTGCAATGCCCGTTTTTTTTGGGTCCCCCCTCGTAAATGTATGAGTGACAATCTCGTCTTACCTGAGCTTGTGATCGCTACGGCGGATCGATTATATCTCTCTTGTGCTGTCCGTGATGCTACTAAACTTGAGACCGAGAATCCACGAAAATCGTCGAGGTGAAACGATGGCGATTTTCGGTGACTCTCGTGGCTTTTAGTACCTCGTCATCACCTGTACAATCATAAATTAAGTTTTCCAGCACATATTCTTCGCCTCTCTCGTCATGTAGCTTCTCGTTCGCTTATCGTACAACGGCCATTAAATAAATTCTTCACAAATTTCACGAAGAACGTGAGCGACGAGTTTTGTTCTTTAGACTTTCGGGACTCTTCCAGTTCGGCGATCTACGTATGATTTTATTGGAAACGGCGACAAAAAAAATCTCTCGTTAAGGCCGTAGTCGGGTCTAGAGCGAGATTTTTGACGTCATTTCTAATGTGCAATAACGTTTAAACCGTTGAAGTTGTCTTGATGAAAATTTACACGTGCATTTATTGATCCTAAGAGAATACTTGTACATTAAAACAAAAAAAATTATTTTAAATATTTTCATGTCGTTTTTTGCCTTGTTGCAACATGGTGCGCCGAAATCGCCGCCCACTCTGGACGATGTTGTATGCATCTGAAAAAAAAAATATATATATATATTCTCAATCTGTATGAGTATTCTGAGCACTGGTAGCAGAATTGGTACTTAAAAAAATTTCTTATTGAGTCGAACAATAATTTTGCCGACATTTTATAACTCGTCGAATACCCGAAAATGTATGAAATATCATTAATGAAAGTTCAACAGGCCGCCATTTTGTCAAAAATTTTTTTTAAGTACCAATTCTGCTACCAGTGCTCAGATTACTCATACAGATTGAGAATATATATATATTTTTTTTTTTCAGATGCATACCACATCGTCCAGAGTGGGCGCCGATTTCGGCGCACCATGTTGCAACAAGGCAAAAAACTACATGAAAATAGTTAAAATAATTTTTTTTTTTTTATGTACAAGTATTCTCTAAGAATCAATAAAAGCACGTGTAAATTTTCATCAAGACAACTTCAACGGTTTAAACGTTATTGCACATTAGAAATTACGTCAAAAATCTCGCTCTAGACCAGACTACGGCCTTAAAAGGGGGCCGATACTTATGGCCGTCATTCGTCGACATTCACGAATGTCGGGTATATTGTACGAATTTTAAGAAAGAAAGAAACAAACTGTGAATATGATTTCCCGACGAAACAAGTAAATTTCCCGTCTTCGTGTGAAATTCAGTCTCGATTGGTCTGTTAGAGTCGCCGAAAGCCGATCAAGCTGATGACACTTGTAGAATATTGTATGTGATACCTAAGGATACCGTGGGTCACGTAGAGCACGGCGTCGAAGTAGCGCGATAAGAGAGACGGGGAAGAAGGTGATGAAGGGTAGAGATAATTAGGACTAAGGAGAGTCCAATAACGTCACACAGTTTGAAACTATTTGGGATGCGAAGCGAGTAGCAGCCGTCGGTCCATATATACCGAGAATTAGGTTTAGAGTTGTTCGCCTTTTGCCCAAATCAACGGCAGACGCTTGGCCGACGCATTCGTGACGCGTCGGAGGCACGGGCGCACGCGCGACGCCGACGCGGCGCCTCTCTCGGTCCGTGCGTCTACTAACATTCTCTCTCAAACGCCGCCATGATCAATCTACAGTCATACAGATTGCTAGAACGAAAAAGGCTCGAGCTCGGTAGTTTCAAGACACAGAGTCACGTGAATTACGACCTTTTGTTTGGCAACTGTCGATATATCAGCATAGTGCACTCGATCTTCATCTATACCGGTTCATCTCGTCCCTCGCGCGCATCACCCTCTACCGATTCATCGCGTCTCTCACTCCCTAACCTCTCTTTCTCTCTGTCTCTGTCTCTCTCTCGCCCCAGAACGTTGCTGCTTCTGCTGCTAATTGATTGACACGTCGTCGCCGTGGCAGGCCCCACGCATCAATGTATATATGTATATATGTAACACTATCGCGCGCCGTACACAGAACACCGGGAGTGAGCGAGAGACACAATTGGAGTGAGGTAGGAGTGAGTGCGGTACAGCGATGCATCACTGCAGGCACCGAGAGCACCATGGGTCTCTGGTGCATATACAAATTTGGCATATTCAATGATTGGTCGTGGAAGGAGAATGGCGAGGCGAAGGGGGTGGAAGGCGAGGGTTGCTCACGAGGCCGGGCTTATTACCATTGAAATGGGTTTGCGTGTCGTCGTTGTTGGCGTCGCGTGACAGCGCAATCCCGCGACTATGTGTACCAGAGTACACACAAACACTCAACCCAACACCATTATGTTGTATGTATATATGATTCACGTAGTCTATAGGTATTTGCGAATACTGTATATAGATAGAGATGATCGAGAGAGGCCGGAGAAGTAGAAGAGCAGCGAGGGCATGATCGACGGAATGGCAAAACGCAGAAAGGATAGAGAGAAAGGATGAGCTGCACGCGAACGGGTGAGCAGAATGGACAGGCTGAAAAGTGGTGCGACGTAATAAAGTTCACTGTCATGCTTATTTATACTTATATTTTCGATCGTCGGTTAAAAGGAACCGAGAAAAAGGAGACAGAGAGGGAGGAAATTTTGTACCGGCCGGTACAATTGTACGTAAAAATATAAGCAAAAGTTACGATGTAACGGAGCTGGGGGGTGCAGCGGGTATTCAAAGGAAACACGATACATTCAAAGCGTAGTTTACGAGAAAATGATTATCTAAAAATGTATAGAAATCGTTATTCACGTTTGACAATCATTGTCGTCATTACAAGTTTAAAAATACCCCTCATTATGTATAACCGATTAAATTTTATCACTTAATGGAACAGAATCGTTCGGACTGAAGGACTTGGAACATAAAATTGTACTCGTGAACGATTTTATTGATTACGAACGAGAAAGGAGCTCAGAACGATCGCGTTAATCGTATGAATCATCGGTAGATTCATGCTGATTGAGGCTTTCAAATGATTTTACGATCGTACTGCTGGTGACGACGTTGAAATATTTGAATCATTGACAATTACATGAAGAGAGGGAGACGCTCTTGGATCTTCTTCGAATACCGCACTTTCGGTAACGCTTTATTCACGCCCGTATAGCCGCAATTAGCCGTTACTAATTAATTCACCATCCCGGAATATATATGTAGATATCCAAAGACCAGAAGCAGCATAATGATCAACCTGGTTAATTGCTCTACGCGTCCCGACCCTCGCCATCCTGTGTTCGCCTTCTATCCAATATACCAGCCACAGTCGAGATCGTCGAGGGTATAGAACGACGAAGAGAGAAAGAGAGAGACTGAGAGAGATAGGGGTGGATGCCGTGCAAAGCCCTCCCAGCTTTTCCTCCTTGGGACATCAAGCACAAGGAAACTTTCTAATGAGCTATATTAAAACGATTTCGCTCGCACGCACTTCAACATTTCGACGTTGATATTCATAAGTATCATTTGTTCATTAGGATCATTGAAATCGTGTATATCGATTGATTAAACTATGAGGGCTCGTTTTAAGTCACAGATCGTGTGCTTTCGATAAAATGACGCGAGATTTGTGCAGTGAATTTTAAACTTTCACCTCATTGATAAATACGATTTTTCAATAAGCAATTAACGAATTTCCCATCGGATCGTTAAAACAACTTGAAATCTGGACGAACGTTGATCGGATCACAGGTTCAAATCCGAAAATCTCGTAAAACCTCTCTAAAGCGTTATTCACTTATTCGAATTGCGTATAAAACTGGATTAGAGGTAAAATATCGTGGCAAAATCGAGGAAAATTTGAATCAACCGGATATTATACATATTCGGTTCATTCAAATTTTTTTCTCGCTTTTCGTTCGTGTATATACCCAGTGTGAACTCGTGGAGGATGAACTGTGAGAGCTTACGTGGCATATATATGAGTAAATGATAAATCGTTTCGACGATTCATTGCGGAAAATCGGTTCGTGTTATTTTGGTAGCGCCACGCATTCGTTGAAATTGTATAGAGAGATCGAAACGTGGATGTTGGTCGGTCCAATCAGTTCCTGATAACATACAAATTTATGAACTTCTTGAGATTTGTGCGACAGGGAAATAAATCTATATATGTTTATTTAGAAACGCTGGTAGAATACGAAAAGAAAATTCCTATATGATGTATTAGGGCGATTTATTTTTTCGACTATTTTATTTTTTTCAGTCCCACCCGAAATTTTGTTGGTTATGTCGAAAAAGAAATTCCCTGAAAGCTACAGTCCTTAATATTAATTCTAAGTACTTTCCCAAAGCGTGAGAAGATTTTCCATCTAAAATCCACGTAAATCGAATTGTTTCTTTTTTTTTCAAATTCCTATAATTCAACCGCATTTTATGCTATCATATTGTTCTTGGTTTCGATTTACTCAGAATAAAACAATCTAAAAAAGTGCCTTTTGCGGTGAAAGTGTAAATTGTACTGGTGAGTTGGTACGGGTCACTGAAGTCGATTTTTACCCAAAATTCTCGTTTTTTTGCTGTTATCTCCGAAACAAATAACTTTACGAAAAAAATGTGAACGCAAAATTTGTTGGAAATTTAATTTTCTACAAAAAAGGTCCTATCGACCCAATTGCTTAGATTAATATTTCTTGAGATATTGAACTTTAACATATGAGTAGTATAAAATTTATAAAATATGAAATATTAAATAATAAAAAAAATAAAAAATAAGAAAGTTCAACATCTCAAGAAATATTAATCTAAGCATTTGGGTCAATAGGACCTTTTTTATAGGAAATTAAATTTCCAACAAATTTTTCATTTACATTTTTTTCATAAAGTTAATTGTTTCGGAGATAACAGCAAAAAAACGAGATTTTGGGTGAAAATCAACTTCAGTGACCCCTATACCAACTCACCAGTACAATTTACACTTTCGTCGCAAAAGGCACTTTTTTAGATTGTTTTATTCTGAGTAAATCGAAACCAAAAACAATATGATAGCATAAAATGCGGCTGAGTTATAGAAAATTGAAAAAAAAAAAATTCGATTTACGTGTATTTTAGATGGAAAATTTCCTCACGCTTTGGGAAAGTACTTAGAATTAATATTAAGGGCTGTAACTTTCAGGGAATTTCTTTTTCGACATATCCAACAAAATTTCGGGTGGGGACTGAAAAAAAAAAAAGTCGAAAAAAAAAATCGCCCTAATGATGTATAGATCGATCGGTCAAGCTATGTATAGTTCATACGTTGGATTTCGAATTTTCTTCTAAATACACGGGGCTTTCAATATCGAGTGAACCAATTTTCGAAAGTAAATTTTGTTAAGCTGTAAAATTGTTGGATTATTGATCAGTTACGAGAATGATTCGATCGAAAAACACGTAGTGTTTTAGGACTACGTTTTTTTAGTGATTTTCATGAATTTTTTTGGCAAGAAAGAAATGTATATAATATGTTGAAACTTTGAGAACATTTTATACATATATTCAAATATATATCGGAATTTTTTTGAAGTATTTTCTCGGATAATGTGGCCTGCCACCCATCGGAGGTCACCATCAGACGTAGCTATTTGTGTACACTCTGGAGGCCACAGTTTTCAGCTGAAAACAATAGGGTTTCAAATTTACTTTCAGGACATGTCTCTCTTCTATATAAACCTAACTTCTTTCAAAAAAATTGAAAATTGCGTTTTTCGGAAGCGTTTTAACAAAAGAGTTTAAATTACTCTAAAAAATGCGATTTCAATTTTTTTTATCATAATTTTTAAAAGTATGCTCTTTTGTTTAAGAACCTCTAAAAAATTGAAAATTGCATTTTTCAGAGTAATTTAAAAAATTAGGTTCCTTTGTTTAAACACCTCCAAAATTATGCTCTATTGTTTAAACACCTCTAAAAAATGCAATTTTCGATTTTTTTTTAGAGAAGTTAGGTTCATATAGAAGAGAGACATGCCGTTAAAGAAAATTTGAAACTCTATTGATTTCCGATGGAAACTGTGGCCTGCAGAATGTACACAATTTTCCGAGAAAATACTTAAAGAAAATTACGATATTTATTTGAATATATGTATAAAATGTTCTCAAAGTTTCAATAAATTCTATACATTCCTTTCTTGCCAAAAACAATTCACGAAAATCACTAAAAAACGTAGTCCTAAACCTATCTGACCCCTTAAACCACAAAAACTATATACCCGAAGCCTATATAAGCTTCATCCATGAGAAAGCTCAAATTAGAAGAACTAACTTGCTCAGAGAGGGGTGATTTACGATCGGAGATAAAATAATGAGGCAACAACGTGCGAGCTTCTAATTTTCATCCGCATCACTAAATAATTATGGATCATTAATTCTAAAAAAATATTTATATTCATAAAATGATAATAATTACTCAATAATTATGTCACAATTACCGAATGAAAAAAGAACAACGTAACATGTTTCTTTCTTATCAACAATCGGTCATTATTTATTTGAATAAAGTATTTTGAGGGTTGAAATGTCGGAGAAAAACGAAAAATATGCTCGCTCGACGTTGGATGCCCCGTGCATGGGGTGGTATTGAACTGCATGCTAGAGTATAGAACGACCAGAAACTACACAGAGCCGGGAAGGAAGGAAGAGGATCCCGGGAGCAAGTGACTCGGGATGTTGGGCTCAACCGTTGCCTTCAGACCCCTTCGAATGCAGTAAAATTATTAATGACCTTTCTCACTCGCTCGCGGTTCATCCCTCTGCCAGGAAACAGACAAGAGTCAGATGAGAGAGGAAGAGGGGCAAGAAACCAAGAGAATAGCACCGAGCTGACGTTCTAGGAGAGCATCGAAAATCGCGTGTCGTTTCATCCGAAAATAAGGGAGACAGGAAGACACGGGGATGTAGAGAGAGAAAGAGGGAGGATCAGTGAAGTTGGGGATAGAGAGATAGGCTTATAATACGACGATATAGTCTCGTAAAAGTTACGACGTCAATTTTATACCCTCTCATGTTTCTCCCACTCATGTCGTTTGACGAAAATGTTTATGTCTTCAGTTATACGAGTATATGTCTTTTGTAATGGCGACGAGAGACAGGAATTGAGCTTGCGAGTATCGGGAAATATCGATACTGAGAATTATACGATGAAAATTTGTCGTCGATTCGCGATATCGGAAAACCGATACAGAACGGAAACAGAGACGGTAAGGGTGGAGAAAAAAAAGGAGATTAAAGGGAGGGATAGTAATATAGGAAACGCTATGGTTTCAAATATATGTATATATATATATATATATATATATATATATATATTTATATACGGATCGAATGGATAGCACGGTTCTTCGTTAATTAAAGAAAAAATGGAAACACAAAAAAAAAAATTATTTGACGCCCCAGGTAAATTGATATGTTATAACGAGGGAGAATGAGAATTTGTCGAGATTCAATAACTGGTCGTCCACCTCGCGTTGGGAGGAATGAAAAAAAAAATGGAAAAATAAAGGAACGTAAATGAACGAGATCTCTCTTTCTCTCTCTCTCTCTCTCTCTCTCTCTCTCTCTCTCTGTAATCGATATTGCTTTTTGGATTTTATAATTTCCCCCTCCGCCGCTCTTTCGAAAAGCTTACGCCAAAGGATTGACGCCGGTCGATTGATCGCGATGAGTCTCCGCGGGGAGGGACAACGCGCGAGATTAAATGGCTCGAGAGGAAAACAAAAGCCCTTGCCATATACTATCCCCTATGCCCTCCCGTGCCGGCCCTCTCGTCGCAGAGCGAGACACTCTTTGAGTATTCGATCAACCGATCGACGCGAATAATTTGTGTTTTACGCTCAAACACCCCTTCGAAGAGAGAGAGAGAGAGAGAAAAGAAGGCCGAGAGAAAAGAGAACAGAAAAGCCCTCTCTCTCGCTGTTACAGCGCTGAGAAAAGCGTGTGGTGCGCTGAAATGCGAAGAGGTGTAAGTCATTTTTTTACGATATCGAATAACCCATATAGCTTCCACAATTTAATAACGTGTAATAAACACGTCGAGGCAATGTGAAAAAAATCCACGAGCGCCAAAGCGATAACTGACCGTGTTTTTAAATCATTTTTCATTTCCTCGATGATTACGGAGCTATACGCAATCGGCAGACCGAGAAAAAGCGATTTTTCAAGAATTTTTCCTGGAAAGACATTTTTATTTATTAACGTGAAAATTTACATGCGTATTGTGATAACTTTTACCTTTATTTTCATATTTTTTATTTGTAAAAATAATGATTTTTGAAGCTGCTATACTGCCGATCTCCGGGAGCTCCTCTGAAAAAAAGGCGTGTTGCGGTGTGCACGATATCTCTGGATTGAATCATCCAAAATTAAAAAACAAAAAAAATTTCGTTAGTATAAGATATTATCTAGTATTTAATCTAAGGAATAAGCAAAATATTAATTTTTAACAAAATGGCGGCTTCTCAAAAAAATCTTAGATTTCCGATAAAAATGTTGGCCTTAAATTGTTTGTAAAATGGAAAATATTTATCGGCAAGAAAAAACTTTCGAGTAATCACTAAAAAATGTATTTGTAAAGCTCGTGTAAAAATTTGAAACTGATCGGTTTAGCCGTTTCCGAGAAATCTTTGTCACCGACTTTAAAAACACAGTTTTGAGAAAAACCTATCCAAACTTACGACGCTGCTTTCAAACGTTCCGAGACGTCTTCACAAATATGCGTGTAACTTCGAGAATGTTTGTCGGATTGACATGAAATTTTCTGTGTGTATACTTAAGTATATGTACATTACGAAGATAAAATTTAAAAATATTTTTTTTTTTGAAAATCCTGACTGTGTATAACTGCTTATGGCACAATTCTGGGAAGGAAAAAAAGGTAAATATGGAGCAAAGGGGACCCACTTCCGATTGACTTGCATTTAAGGTAGTAGTCTGGTAACTTAAGCCGATTTTCATGTCTTTTTTGGAGGGCGTTTTTTTGTAGGAAAATAAAAATGAATCGTTTTGGATATTTAGGATGTTTTTATTTACATATTAAAGATACAAAAAAAAATTTGTTTGAACAAATTTAATAGTTTATTATTATTATTATTATTATTATTGATCAAAGTTGGCACCTCGAACAAAAAGCGCGTGGGTGGCCCCGGTGATTTTGGGGCTTGATGTTATCTGAAATCAAAAATTCTTGATAATTCTTAGAAAAAAAAGTTTTTTTTTCCAAAGTCCGCCATTTTGTTATTTATCCATGAAATTTAACTTCTGTAGTTCCGACCAGAAGAACATGTCTATAGATTAAGAATTATTAAGAATTTTTTATTTCAGATAACACCAAGAGCCAAAATCACCGGGGCCACTCACGCGCTTTTTTTTCGAGGTGCCAACTTCGATCAATAATAATAATAATAATAAACTATAAAAAATTTTCAAACTATTTTTTTTTTGTATCGTTAATATGTAAATAAAAACATCCTAAATATCCAAAACGCTTCATTTTTATTTTACTACAAAAAAACGCCCTCCAAAAAAGACATGATAATCGGCTTAAGTTACCAGACTACTACCTTAATATATGTTGTCTAGGGACCCTTCCCGAACAACTTTTTCCTTTGACACAATTGGGGGTCGTTATTTATTAAAAAGTTATTAACAAATAAAGTTAATAATTTATATAGCTATTTTCCTTATACTACCCAGTCCTAATCATCTTGTCCTTCACATTTGTTGTTACGAATACACCCCTGAGTAACATACAAAAAGTTTTATCCGTCGTTCATTGTTTGTTAGAAAGTTATTAACAAAAAAAGTTTGATAAATCAAACATGAACTACTTGTTCTAGTGTATGGTGAAAAGCACACGCATGAGAGGGGGGCTGCGCCCTGTTTAGTTGGGTTGTTTAGGTTGTTTGGGTTTTTTGTTTTTGATTTGTTTGTTTATTGGGTTTGGGTTTATTTTGGGTTTGTTTGTTTGTTGGGTTTGTCTGTTTGTTTCGTTAGGATACTGGGGTTGTTTTTGGTTTGTCCATGGGTTGGTATGCGGTGGGGGCAGGGGGGCCGCAGCTCCTCCGGTCATACGTGTACTGGCCACCATGCAAGTATTTCATATTCTATTTATGAATTTTCTTTTGTTAATAACTTTTTAAGAAACAATGAGGATGGATAAAACTTTTGGTATGTTACTCAGGGGGGTATTCTTAATAACACATGTGAAGGACAAGATGATTGGGACTGGCTGCTATAAGGAAAATAGCTATACGAGTTATTAACTTTATTTGTTAATAACTTTTTAATAAATAACGACCCCCAATTGTGTCAGAGGAAAAAGTTGTTCAGAAAGGGTCCCTAGACAACATATATTAAAGGCAAGTCAATCGGAAGTGGGTCCCCTTTGCTCCATATTTACCGAAAAAAAATTGAATTCACATAATGCGCGAAATTGATGGAGCAATGTTGCACGTCTTTGTTTTTCCACCCCCACTGAAACTCGTTGAAGGTTCGGACGAAAAACAAATTGTTTCTAAAATCTTGTTAACGAACGTTGTATTTCACGATGCGCGTCGACTATACGAGGGTCGTTCAACAACTACTTAGCCTCACCGCCCGAAGGCGCTGCTATTACAGATCAGTGTTACCATCGTGCAGTACATACTTTTAGTAGCCTACTGTGACAGTTTCATTCAATTCCCTTTATTAGTTCTGTTTTGATAGCCTTTGGAAGCGAGCGTGTCAGTCTGTTTTACAAAAATGGAAAAAGAGCAGTACCGTTCGGTGATTCGATTCTTGTTTTTGGAAGGGAAAACGCGCAGCGAAATCAAAGATCGCTTGGATGCTGTCTACGGTGACTCTTCTCCGTCGATGGCGACCGTGAAGAATTGGTTTAACGAGTTTGCTCGTGGCCGCACGTCGGTTTTTGATGAACCACGCCCAGGTGCCCCGAAAACGGCTTCTACGGAGGAAAACGTTCAAAAGATCCACGATCTCGTGTTGACAGACCGCAGATTAAAGATTCGCGAGATAGCTGAGACTGTAGGCATCGCAGAAGGAACGGTGCATAATATTCTACACGAAGAACTGGGCATGACGAAGCGCTGGACAACAAGCGCAACCGTGAGACCACTTCAGAGCAATGTTTGAAGCTGTTTAAGCGCAATCCGGCGGAGTTCTTGCGTCGTTTCGTGACCGTCGACGAAACATGGGTTCACTGGTACACACCAGAGACCAAGGAACAGTCAAAACAGTGGACGTTACCCGGCGAACGTGCTCCGAAGAAGGCGAAGACTGTTGTTTCGGCCGGTTAGGTGATGGCCACCGTTTTCTGGGACTCACAAGGTGTGATCCACATCGATTACCTCCAGAAGGGTAAAACTATCACGGGGCTCTACTATGCCGACCTATTGGGCCGATTCGACGCCGAATTGAAGAAAAAACGGCCCCATTTGGCGAAGAAAAAAGTGCTGTTCCACCACGATAACGCGCCGGCTCACCCCTCCGCCGTCGCCATGGCCAAATTGGTTGAACTACGCTACGAATTGCTGCCCCATCCACCTTATTCACCAGATTTGGCCCGTTGTGACTTTTATTTGTTTCCAAACCTAAAAAAGTCACTCGCTGGGAATAGATTTGGGTCGAATGAGGAGGTCATCGCCGCCACGGAGGACTATTTTGCCGACCTCAACAAAAATTATTTTTTGGACGGGTTAAAAAAGTTGGAGCATCGCTGGGCCAAGTGTATAGACCTAAAAGGAGACTATGTTGAAAAATAAATCGCCACTTCTCAAAAATTTTCGTTTTTCTTTTGTAGGCTAAGTACTTGTTAACCGACCCTCGTATACCATAAGCCCGAGTATAAAAATAAATATATAGTATATTCCCTTTGTCAAAAGAATATAAACATAACATTAATTATCCCAACTTTGATAAGAACCGGGTTGTTGTTTTTTTTTTTTTTTTTTAATAAGCAGAGTTGACGCAGACTCAAGTATAATTACTCTTATCCGAGGCCTGGTTAATAAGCTCATTTTCATTCGTGTATCGTTGAAACAGAGAAAATCCTTTCAAAGGAAACACCGGAGCGCGTTTGTGCATTGTCGTATGTGTGTTATTTTATTTTTATTTTTATTCATGCACATTTAATACGTATACGTAAGAGCTTAGTTAACCATCGCACTTACTGATGACAAAAGAGTTTTTGTTTAATGTTAAGACATATATTTTGTCGGGACACAACGACAATATTATATATTTAATTGTTGTTGCCCAAATTTCAGTCCCCAGGGGTATGGCCACGGTAGAATTTTCAAAAAAATCGGTTTATTTTGCTTAAAGGATGCTTTGTCGTCAAAAATAAACTAAGTTAAATTAAGGTGGTAGTTAGTATTTTTTTTTTTCACCGACTTTGAGCGTATAACATAAGCCTACCCTGGCGCGGCCATAGAGTACCAAAGCGCGCTCCGTGATAAATAACTTTGACAATTTTTACCCGATTGACTTCAAGTTTTTTAATTATGTTTCTAATTGCATGTCGCAGAGAAGTACGTACGGAATTTCTGATTAATTAAAAACTTACCAATTTATAAGCAGTTTCGTACGAAATTTTTTACTGGAATTCACCTTTTAAGTTCAAATGTCTACAATATTCGAATAAAACATTATTTTTCAAATTCCGTGCGTACTTCTCTAGGTATTCTGATGTAGATTAACGAGAATTTATTGTTTTTTGTTCTGGGTCAAAAAATGTGGATGCCAAATGTCACGCCCGAAAAAAACGATACTGAAAGCAAATAGCAGTAGTCGGCCATTTCGTATAACAAAGAAAAAAAAATATATAGTTTTTATTACCTTGATATTTATACTAGATAGTTGTGTAATTTGTTTTATAAATAAATCACTTTTTCATAGAAAAAAAATTGTTAAATGTGCACATGATTTCATATCCGCTAACGTGGCCATGCCCCTTAATTTGAAACGCGGTCAATGCTGGGAGGGATGACAGTCGTTATAAAAGTGTGCACTGATTTTCACGTTGATTACCGAGCGGAAGGCAGTTTTTTTTTCTCGAATTTCCACTGGTAATATAACTGAGACTCAGTTATCTAAAATTTCTATGCTAACCAAATATTCATTTTTTTTCATAACGAATAAAATATTTAACATTGAATAAACTCTTTTTTTTTCAATGTTTCTTGTATATTTTTATAAACGTAATTATAATAAAAAATCGATAATAATAAGAATCATGTCGTTCAAATAATAATATATTCGATACAGTATATGGTGTTTTAAGAGGGATTATTACAACAGCCACTCATTTTCGATGATATCCGAATCATAATACGTGTAGGCGTTTTTTCTCGAATTTCCGATGGTAATACAACTGAGACTCAGTTAATCTAAAATGTCTATATTAATCAAATATTCATTTTTTGCCTATTAAATAAAATATTTGTTAACATTGAATAAACTCTTTTTTTTTTAATGTTTCTTGTATATTTTTATAAACGTGATTATAATATAAAATTGATAATAATAAAAATTATGTCATTCAAATAATACATTCGATACGGTATATGGTGTTTTAAGGTAGTAGTCTGGTAACTTAAGCCGATTTTTATGTCTTTTTGGGAGGGCGTTTTTTTGTAGGAAAATAAAAATGAATCGTTTTTTATATTTAGGATGTTTTTATTTACATATTAAAGATACAAAAAAAAATTTGTTGAACAAATTTAATAGTTTGTTATTATTATTATGATTGATCGAAGTTGGCACCTGGAAAAAACAGCGCGTGGGTGGCCCGGTGATTTTGGCTCTTGATGTTATCTGAAATAAAAAATTCTTGATAATTCTTAATCTATAGACACGTCATTCTGGTCGGAACTACTCAAGTTAAATTTCATGGATAAGTAACAAAATGGAAAAGGACGTTTTTTCCAAAGTACGCTATTTTGTTATTTATCCATGAAATTTAACTTCAGTAGTTCCGACCAGAATGACATGTCTATAGATTAAGAATAATCAAGAGTTTTTGATTTCAGATAACATCAAGAGCCAAAATCACCGGGGCCACCCACGCGCTTTTTTTCGAGGTGCCAACTTCGATCAATAATAATAATAATAAACTATTAAATTTATTCAAAAAATTTTTTTTTTGTACCTTTAGTATGTAAATAAAAACATCCTAAATATCCAAAACGATTCATTTTTATTTTCCTACAAAAAAACGCCCTCCAAAAAAGACATGAAAATCGGCTTAAGTTACCAGACTACTACCATAATCTAAAATTTCTATACTAACCAAACATTAATTTTATGCATATCGAATAAAATATTTGTTAACATTGAATAAACGAGAAACATTGAAATAAAAAAGTTTATTTCAATGTTTCTCGTATATTTTTATACACATGATGAAAATATAAAATTGATAATCATTAAAATAATATCATACGAATAATAATATATTCGATACGGTATATGGTGTTTTAACAGGTATTATTACAACAGCCACTCATTTTCGATGATATACGAATCACACGGCGTGTACGTAATAAATTTCGACGAAATTTTGACTGCACCGCCGGCGCTTCGTGTTAATAATAAAATTCCGATAATAGAGAGAGAGAAGGAGAGAGGTAAATGTTGAATATATAGAGCCTTTGGTCAGCCTGTTAGCGAAGAGCGTTAATTACAAAACGTGCGCGCGCGCGCGCGTTCCTAACTGTATCAATGAATCGATAATATTGGTTTCGTGATAGGTTTTCGAAACGAGTTTCGTGGCAAAATTATCATTATTATTTCATATTTTACGGCCAATAATTCTGTCAAACGTGACGATTGATATGTGGAGAAGAAATAACAATAACTTTCACCGAGAGTATTTTACAAAACGCGGAGTGATACGTGAAATTTGGTCTATGGTCCGAAAAAAAGGGTGAAAATAACAACTACAACCAAAAGGAGACAAAAAAACGGCTAAAAAATATCGGAAAGCGAGTCGATATATGTATATGAAGAGAGGGAGGAGAGACAGAAGTGCGTACAGAGCGAGATATACGTATGAATATAAGCGAAGCTTTTACGAAGATTAAAGAAGCACGAGAGTGCGGATTGCCACCCCAGGTTCCCTCTATGATCTCCTCTCTTTTGCGCTTTTTCTCTCGTTGCTGGGCAAAAGTCCAAAAAATCCCTTGCAATATTTATTGTCCACATGCTACAGCGCAACTCACCCTTACGATTCTCAACCCCATCCCATCTCTGTTGAGGAGATGAAATAATAAATCCGTAGGAAAGATCCCGAAATGGACAATAAAAAAAAAATCACTAATCATATTATAACATTCGATAGAATTAACCCCCCGCCAGTGAATTAACGATTAAACGACTTTGTCAAGGGTTTTCCTCAAAAATTAATCATATTCGGAATCCGTCGTTGGCATTAATACCGCTTTTCTTCAAATTTTAATCGTCGAGCTTTTTTTCTTGTAAATTTCGTTTTCTGTGGCTAATGTAACGAGCACGTTTTCGTCGACGGGAAAACAGAAAAATACAAATCTTATCTTGATGACAAATAATCGCACGAATTTAGACATTGTTTTTTAACTGGCTACATCTTTTACGATGACTTCGTGACGGTGAAAATTAAATATGCATTTCCTTACCGACGATAAATTCATTAAGGCACCAGGCCACGGTAAAAAAATTTTTTTTCATTTTCTGAAAGATGTATTTGTTAAGAGCACTCTCACCAAATTTTGTAAAGAAATTCGTAAAATTGACGGAGATACAGCATTTTTTAAATTTAATTTGTATGTCGAAATATTATTCAGCAAAACTTTGAACGCGTTTTTCTCGAAACTACGTTTTTCAACCTGGTTGACAACATATTTAAAAAACTATTCATCCGATTGGCATGTACCAAGTCTTAAAATGTTCAGAAATCCAGTCTCTATGGCACCACGTAGGGATTTTTTTTTTACAAAGGGTCGTCTCTTTTTTTTTTTTTTTTTTTTTTTCACAAACGATGAAAATGGGAAATAAAATTCGCTGGTCCGCTTTTTTTTTTTTTTTTAGATATCGAAATTCCCCTACGTGATGCTATAAACCTATATGTCTAATTTATAAATATATTTTTTTTGTATTTTACAAATGAACCGTATGGCTTAATTGCTGTCAACCACCAAGCAGCAACTTCGTCGGAGTGTCCTTTTGGAAACGGCGTACACCGCAAACTATTCTTAAGATTCGAATAAAAAAAGGTGTGTACTGTCTTCTATGTGTATGTATTGAATATTAGTATCAATAATAAAAAAAACCATTCATCGTTTGCTCGAAAAAAATTATGAAAATTACACCCTCGTACCGCGCGCGCACCGCGGTCTGGTGACTTAATCATTGACCCTCGGGCAATATTTAATTTTTCTTTTAAATCTTCATTGTTATAGATAATATGACGAGGAATGACGAAGTCTCGACACGAGAATTTATTCAACAACGAGTGAGTTTTTATATTCTTCATTCCATGATCCTTACTTTCATCCATTAAGGGAGGAAATAGGAATAGACGGTTCAAAAAATCAATTTTTTTTTTCATTTCATAAATTGTTAATAAAAGTATTGAAAAATATGTTCCCAAAATTTTAAATGAAAATTCCGACTCGTTCTATTGTTATAAGCCATTAAAGGGGCAAATAGGATTAGGACAGAGTTTTCTCAATGATTTTCATGAATTTTTTTATAGTATAAAAAATGAATATAATTTATTGAAACTTTGAGAATATTTTATACATATATTTAAGTATATACTATAAAATATTAGCGACCCCATATTGCTTGTTTTTCTTGGTACTATTTTTTCAAACGCGTTTTTCTGAAAACGACTTTTTTTTAACTTGCCTACACGCTAGTTTGAAAAGTTTTCAACCAATCGTTTTGAAAATTGGCAGTTACTTTTTTCATGGTATTGCGCTCTATATGAACCTAAAATTGAAATATTATCATTATTTAAAATAATTTTTTTTTGCAAATAAAGTTGTAAAAAATGGCAAAAGATCATGCTTTTTTGTTTTGACCCCTGTAAAAAATTCAATTTTCGATTTTTTTGTTAGCATTTAGGTTCATATAGAAGAGAGACATATAATGAAAGTAAATTTCAACCTCGTTTGATTTCAGATGAAAATTGCGGGTTCCAGAATGTACGCAAAATGCTGAGTCTGATTGTGACCATCAATGTGGGGTCGCTAATATTTTATAGTATATACTTAAATATATGTATAAAAATCCTATAGTATATACTTAAATATATGTATAAAATATTCTCAAAGTTTCAATAAATTATATTCATTTTTTGTACTATGAAAAAATTCATGAAAATCATTGAGAAAACGCTGTCCTAACCCTATTTCCCCCCCTTAAGGACTCACATACCCCTGAAACTTTAAAAAAATCGACTTTCTTTTACACACTTTTATTCTTTATACTTTTAAGAATTAAAAAAAAAACTTTAAGAAAATTCCACTCCGTTACAAAGTTATAGCAATAAATGTGACCGGGCATCGGGTTGGGTTTGTACCTACCAGAAACTTTGAAAGCGTTTTTCTCGAAACGACGTTTTTAGACAGTGTCAGCACGATAACTCAGTCAGTTTTTAATATTTTTTAACTTTTTTTATTTTCAAATCTTGACAATTATTTTATCTATAGTCTGACGAGAGGTTTGTGAAATTTTTTGCTTGGACAATTTTTATAAATTATTAAACACTAATTTTTTTGTATTAGATTGCATACTAAAGTTTGAAATACTGTAATTTCTCTATTTATGAAAAATAAATAAATTCCCTCCGTCAGACCATTACTACTACATTATTTTACTAGATATTTTTTATTTTTGGAGATTGGATAATTTTTGGTGGAGTTATGATGTCGACAAGGAGGCGCCATGGTTTTCGTCAGTAGTCCATTTATACCCGTTAAAAATAATGTTAATATTGAAGAAAAACAATTTTTTAATTTTTTTTCTTATAGTTAAAAAGTCAATAAAAAATGTGAAATCAACAATTTAATTTTGTTTTCACTATATAACCTATATAATAATTTCCAAATTTACTGAGTTTTCAGCGCGCGCAACGGCAAGTGAGCTCTTGAATCGTGCATTCATCTTTTCTCTTTCCCCTTTTAATTACATTAAAATTACAATTGAATTCCGATGATTGTTATGAAAGTCGAAATTTATCTCCAAGAGTCGCGATATTATATTTCAATTAATGAAAAAGTTAAAAAAATATTATATATATCCTCGTGTGTTTATGCATACGATAGTGAGAGCATCCGTTGGGAGGCTCTGCCTCACGCAATTTTCCTACCCCGAAATAATTCCGGTTGGGAGGGCGCATAACCACGGGGGAAGAACGATAGCATTCCCGGTAACGCAGCGGCGTATAACGTCGTTCGTATTAATGGGAAAATGATTTTTGTTTTGTTGCTGAAAATTTTTTTGGTTTTAATACTTTTTTTTTCCTCGTTACACGACGCTTGCCGTTCGTGCATAACCGTATGACGAGGGGGTTGAATTCGTAATCACCAGCGGGACGCGCGAATATAACGCAACGAGTTTTTACTGTCCTCTTTTGTATAGGCTATTCCGTGTCAAATTAATCAATTATCGGTTCCTTTCGAATGAAGTGAATTTTATTTTTTATAAGAGGAACTTGTGAAAGTGGAATTTTTATCAAATTTTTATCGGTAAATGGAAACCCTTAAATTACAGTTCAACATTGTTTTTCATCTGGTATTGAACGACCCGTGCATGTAAATTGCATTTTCGTTGCGACTGTGGAAACTTTTTCAGCACTGGCATAGCTCAGTTTCCTTTTTCTCTCTCTCTCTCTCTCTCTCTCTCTCTCTCATTTTGGTTTTCGAGTGAGAGAACGAAGGAGAGAATAAACCGGGCGAGGATTAGGACAATTTACCGTCTAGTTGCCATGGCGGGTCGACGTTTCCACTGTCGGTGTGCTATATATATGCAGTGCGTATATTCGCAAAAAGCTCTCGAGTCTAACCAAAACTACGACACCATAGCAGCAGCAGCAACAGAGACGCATTTTATTCCAGCGTTGAATGAAATTTATATCAAGTTTTATATCATCGTTCGTTATGGTCGCTCTTTTATTTTCCAATTTTTCATTCCGTCTTTTTTTCTTCATTTAACAACGAAATTCTCGGAATATGAAAAAATAAAGATTTACATTGGAACGTCGAATTTCCCGAGGAAATGGCTAATGAATTTATGATCAGTGGGTTAAAAAAAATCGATATAACGCCCTAAAAGAACATTTGAAGATCGAAAAATTTCTTTGTATTTTGGCGAAAAAGAAGTTGCTGCACTAAAAGTGCTGTAACGTTGCTTCCCGATGGAGTTGGAACCCCAATCTGTGCTCATTCTTTTCGTAACCGTTTAACCTTTAAAATGCTGCTACATTCATTGAGCTACGATTTTTTTTTCAATTTTTCACCGATTTTCGAAGTCGAACCATCGATTTTGGCGAATTTTTCCATTACACAACCCTTCTCATTTTTTCCGTCCATTTTCCAGGCGGCATGGCGGCCACGATAATTGAGATATCGGGATAAAACAAATGGCATTTTCTAAGTATACGCGAAACGGTTTCAAAAACCTCCTCAAAACCGAAAATCGGTTAAGGCCGTAGTCTGGTCTAGAGCGAGATTTTACGTCATTTCTAATGTGCAATAACGCTTAAGCCGTTGAAGTTGTCTTGATGAAAATTTACACGTGCATTTATTGATCCTTAGAGATTACTTGTACATTAAAAAAAAAATCATTTTAAATATTTTCATGTAGTTTTTTGCCTTGTTGCAACATGGTGCGCCGAAATCGGCGCCCACTCTGGACGATGTTGTATGCATCTGAAAAAAAAAATATATATATATATATTCTCAATCTGTATGAGTATTCTGAGCACTGGCAGCAGAATTGGTACTTAAAAAAATTTGTGTTGAGTCTAACAATAATTTTGCCGACATTTTATAACTCGTCGAATAATGAAATATCATTAATGAAAGTTCAACAGGCCGCCATTTTGTCAAAATTTTTTTTTAAGTACCAATTCTGCTACCAGTGCTCAGAATACTCATACAGATTGAGAATATATATATATATTTTTTTTCAGATGCATACAACATCGTCCAGAGTGGGCGCCGATTTTGGCGCACCGTGTTGCAACAAGGCAAAAAACTACATGAAAATATATAAAATAATTTTTTTTTTTAATGTACAAGGATTCTCTAAGGATCAATAAATGCACGTGTACATTTTCATCAAGACAACTTCAACGGTTTAAACATTATTGTACATTAGAAATGACGTCAAAAATCTCGCTCTAGACCAGACTACGGCCTTAAACGGGCACAGCGTTATAACAATTTGAAATTTCGACATTTTCAGGTTTCTGAAAAAGTAGGACGGTTCAAATCGTTCAAGTTTTTTTACGGGTCTCCTGTAGAGACGAAAAATTTTTAACGATCATAAAAAAATTGGTTATCTTATTACAGTACGAAGTACGATTTTTTCAGTTTTCACGCCCCACTAAGGGTGCTTTCCGGACGGTTTAAGACGTTCAATTTTTTTTAGAGGTCTCCCGTAGAGAGGAAAAACCTTTAAGGTAGTAGTCTGGTAACTTAAGCCGATTTTCATGTCTTTTTTGGAGGGCGTTTTTTTGTAGGAAAATAAAAATGAATCGTTTTGGATATTTAGGATGTTATTATTTACATATTAAAGATACAAAAAAATATTTTGTTGAAAAAATTTAATAGTTTATTATTATTACTTATTATTACTATTATTACTACTATTATTACTATTATTATTATTATTATTATTAATTATTATTACTATTGATCGAAGTTGGCATCTCGAAAAAAAAGCGCGTGGGTGGACACGGTGATTTTGGCTCTTGCTGTTATCTCAAATCAAAATTTCTTGATAATTCTTAATCTATAGACATGTAATTTTGGTCGGAATTACTGAAGTTAAATTTCATGGATAAATAACAAAATAGAAAAGGACGTTTTTTTCCAAAGTCCGCCATTTTGTTATTTATCCATGAAATTTAACTTCAGTAGTTCCGACCAGAATGACATGTCTATAGATTAACAATTATCAAGAATTTTTTATTTCAGATAACATCAAGAGCCAAAATCACCGGGGCCACCCACGCGCTTTTTTTTCGAGGTGCCAACTTCGATCAATAATAATAATAATAATAAACTATTAAATTTTTTCGAACTAATTTTTTTTTGTATCTTTAATATGTAAATAAAAACATCCTAAATATCCAAAACGATTCATTTTTATTTTTTTACAAAAAAACTACTACAAAAAGACTACTACCTTAACGATCATAAAAAATCTGGCTATTTTATTACAGTACGAAGTACGATTTTTTAAGTCTTTCACCCCCCCCCCCCCCCCCCAATAAGGGTGGTTTCCCCACGGATAAAATCGTTGAAATTATTTTAGGGGTCGCCGTTAGGGGCCTGGACCCCAAATCCTCGCGAAAAGCTCGAGCAATACAGAAAATAATAATTATTTTTTAAACTTGATTTCGTTGAGTTCCAACGATGCAAACTTCAGCATCATAGCGTAGTACCAGTTTATAAAAATCTCTCTCTTACCGCGATAACTCCGTATAAGGGAAGACTCCGCTTTGGCCATATCCATATTGTTCACATGGCATTGTGACAACGTAATCGTGCGTTTGTGTGCATTGCATGCCGTTTACTTGCCTCTCCTTCGAAGATACACACAACGACGCTGCGTGAGCTCTGTCGTGATGCAAACTCCTCAATTTACAACCCGACTACACATTTACGGTTATAAGCCCCCCCATCCCATCCCTGTGTGTGTGTACGTAAGTTAGAATCCGGGATAGAACGGTTTACCCGCGAGGGATGCTAGGAGTAGGCGGTGATATAACCCGCTATTATGTATATATAAAGGACGCACACGTGTACATTATTGGGCATCTTTATAGATTACCTTGTCGTGTTGTTGGTGAAGTAGTTGCACGAAGTGTATTGCGCCGCTCTCTGATGTAGGGGGTTGAGAGAAAATAGGGGTAGCTCGTGTTCTTTGACGCGCAGGAAGACAATGGATTTTGAGAAAACCCTTTGAATTACGTTCAAGTAAAGCGTGTATGAGAGAGGTAGTGAGAGATTTTAGGGATAAACTGCTCAAATCCCACCGCCCATTATCACAGATTTAAGGGGTCATACGCAGTCAGGATTTTCAACAAAAAAAAAACGTTTTTTTTTATTTCACTTTCGTCAAGTACATACATTTAAGTACTAGCCGCACCCCGCCATTTCACCCGAGTTAAATTTGAATTACATATCTGTTTCATACGCATTATGAGCACGTAATCAAGTGCATTTTATTAAATACAAGTACCATCCGGAAATTATGTGGAAAATTGAAAGGACCCATCACTAAAAAATAAACCGTCGCCCCCGCCGCTCCCTAGGGTCATAACATGAAGTTTATGTAGCCTAGAGCCTTCCAGAATAAACGGGCTATCTAATGCAAAAAGAATTTTTCAAATCAGATCAGTATTTCCTGAGATTAGCGCGTTCAAACAAACAAACTCTCCAGCTTCATTATAGTATATAGCAGACCGTGCCATTTTTGGGCAACTTTTTTTTTTCCGAACAGATTGTATACTCTGAAAAAGGGAAAAGGAAAGTCTGTCATTTGTCAAAAAAAGTCTGTCAAAATGTTAGCCCTTAATATTAACATTCAAAGGTTGCTCATCACGATTTCCTATTTCCCATCTAAAAATTTCGCTTGTTATTACAAGGACATTTTTTATTCATATCTGTAAAATTTGTGAGTAACCTTTGAATAGTAATATTAAGGGCTAACATTTTGACAATTTTCTTCTTTTTCCCTTTTTCTATACAATCTGTTAGGAAAGAAAAAAATAACGTTGCCCAAAAATGACACAGTCTAATATTTATATATTATATCCATATTAGACTGTGCAACTTTTTATTTTTTATTTCCTAACAGATTGTATACCCTCAAAAATGGAAAAAAAGAAGTCTGTCAAAATTTTTGCCCATCTAAATATCATGGGAAATTTTTCTTTATGTCTGCAAAATTGATGAGCAACCTCGGAATATTAATAAAATTAATAAAATTTTGACATATTTCTTTTATTCCCCTTTTCAGAGTATACAATCTGTTAGGAAAGAAAAAATAAAAAGTTGCACAGTTTGATATGTATATAATATACACATATTAGACTGTGTCGTTTTTGGGCAACTTTTTGTTTCTTTCCTGAAAGATTGTATACTCTCAAAAAGGAAAAAAAAGAAGTCTCAAAATGTTAGCCCTTAATATTAATATTCAGAGGTTGCTCGTCAATTTTGCGGATATAAAGAAAAATTTCCCATGTTATTTAAATGGAAAATAGGAAATCGTGATGAGCAACCTTTGAATATATTAATATTAAAAACTAAAATTTTGACAGACTTCTTTTTATCCCTTTTTAGAGCCTTCCCGAATAAACGGGCTATCTAATGCGAAAAGAATTTTTCAAATCGAATTAGTATTTCCTGAGATTCGCGTTCGAACAGATATACAAACTCTCCAGCTTTATCATAATAGTAAGATATAACACAGAAGATTTCATGTCAATCCGACAAATATTCTCGAAGTTACACGCATATTTGTAAAGACGCCTCGTGAGCGTTTGAAAATAGCGTCGTAAATTTGAATGCGTCTTTCTCAAAACTGTGTTTGAAAAATTGGTGAGGAAGATTCCTCGGAAATTTTCACACAAGCTTTATAAATATATTTGTTTGGTTTGACGATTAATCTAAGCTTTTTTGCTCGCCGATAAATATTTTTCACTTTATAAACAATTTAATGTGAAAATTTTTAACGAAAATCGAATTTTTTCCTTTGAGAAGCCGCCAATTTGTTGAAAATTAATATTTCGCTTATTCCTTCGATTAAATACTAGATAATACCTTATATTAACGAAATCTTTTTCATTTTTTTCATTTTAAATGATCCAATCCAGAGATATCGTGGTCACCGCGAGATGCCTTTTTTTAAAGAGGAGCTCCCGGGAGATCGGCTATAGCAGCTCTAAAAATCATTATTTTTACAAATAAAAAAATATGAAAATAAAGTTAAAAGTTACCACAATATGTGTATAAATTTTTAGGTTAATAAATTAAGATGTCTTACCAGGAAAAATTATCAAAAAATCGTTTTTTCCGGTCTCCCGACTGCATATAACTCCTGAAGGATGTACGTTAAGGTAGCTGATGATTCGTTACGCAACAAAACGTTCCAGTCGCGCGATCATTCAAAGATTAACCAAAAATGACTCTTGTGTTCGACGAGTATAAAAAAAATTACACATCTCGCGATGCGTCTCGGTATGCTGCAAGCAAAAAAAAATTGAGCGCAGAAATGATATATCCAAGACCCCAACAGCCCCTAAAGCCTCATCGACCCTACAAAATTCCATAAGCTCGAAACTTGATGAAATCCCGTGTCGGTACTACACGCGTGAAAATAATATTGAACGATAAAAAAAGAAGGGGGACAAAAAAAACAAGAAAGAGGAGAAACTCATTCACGCGCGTTTTTTCCCTCGCTGGTGTTGTCGAGGGAAAAAAAAATGGACGGGAAATCGTATTTTCCCGAGGAATCGTCAGTGAGTCAACGAGAATACGGTGTAACACGGTTGAATTTTTTTTTATTATTTATTTATTATTTTCAAACTAACATGCGGCAATGGGAACACGCTGGAAATGACGTTGGACTCTCAATCCAGAATTTCGAGAGACGACTGGCTCGTTCGAGCGTGTTTCACCTCGCTTACTCGCGATTCGACCATTTCAGTTCCAGGCTATTAATCATATCGGGGCTGGAGTATATACGTCAACGCTATATTTCTCTCCCTCTCCCTCCCGCTCTTTCTGCATTCACTGTTCTGTCTCCCGTGCTGCACAGGTCAGCTACATTCGCCCCTCGATATGTACGTATATATACCAATCTTTAATTTTATAATTGCATCGCTACGTCGAGTTGGCAATAGCTACGAGTTTCCCGGGAATGTTTAATTTTCCCTGACATGACGTTTCAATTATTCCGGTTCAGCCACTATTTCTGTTCCGCCCTTGCAGTACATACATAATTTCTCGTCGTATCTGTGACATCGTTTGTTTATTTTTTTTTTAAGACAGGGTAATAATGAATTTGCGACTTTTCCACTCCGATACTTCAGTTTAAAGCGACGTTACAGTGGATCTTTCGTTTCACTTGACTCATTAATATTTCTGTGGATTTGAAAAGACAATTTGACAATCGTCGAGCCATTGAAAGTTTCAAGTAAAAATTTCTAGCAATTTCCCGCCTCAAGCAACGAGGGAAACAATAACTTCATATAACAATGGGCAAATAATTCCTTTTAAGGGAGGAAATAGGGTTAGACGGTTCAAAAAATCGATTTTTTTATATTTCATAAATTGTTAGTAAAAGTATTGAAACATATGTTGCCAAAGTTTTTAATGAAAATTCCGACTCGTTCTATTGTTATAAGCCATTAAGGGTGGAAATAGTGTTAGGACAGCGTTTTCTCAATGATTTTCATGAATTTTTTTATAGTGTAAAAATGAATATAATTTATTGAAACTTTGAGAATATTTTATACATATATTTAAGTATATACTATAAAATGTTTATACATATATTTTAGTATATACTATAAAATATTGGCGACCCCGTATTGCTTGTTTTTCTTGGTACTATTTTTTCAAACGCGTTTTTCTAAAAACGACTTTTTTTTAACTTGCGTACACGCTAGTTTAAAAGTTTTCAACCGATCGTTTTGAAAATTGGCAGTTACTTTCTTCATAGTATTGCGCTGTATATGAACCTAAAATTGGAATATTATCATTATTTAAAATAATTTTTTTTTTGCAAATGAAGTTCTAAAAAATGGCAAAAAATCATGCTTTTTTGTTTTGACTTTGAAAAAATTCAATTTTCTATTTTTTTAATAGCATTTAGGTTCATATAGAAGAGAGACATATAATAAAAGTAAATTCCAACCTCGTTTGATTTCAGATAAAAATTGCGGCTTCCAGAATGTACGCAACATGCTGAGTCTGATTGTGACCTGCAATATGGGGTCGCTAATATTTTCGGTATTTTCCACGCAAATTCTTCAAAAATTTTATAGTATATACTTAAATATATGTATAAAATATTCTCAAAGTTTCAACAAATTATATTCATTTTTTATACTATAAAAAAATTCATGAAAACCATTGAGAAAACGCTGTTCTAACCCTATTTCCCCCCTTAACTCTTTTATTTATTTTTTCTCATAACCGTTTTTTTGTTTTCATTTGGTAGACAAAACATTCCCCAACGTGTCACCAAGTGTCCGAAGAGAGGGAGGCGATCGACGTGATATTAAATAAAATTCGAATTGACGTTTTATACGAGCGTCGAAAATTCAGGACATCGAGATTTTTGTGATTCTGTCGTGAGAATGAATTTCATGGGAGGGAGGATAGAAAGATAGACGGAGGAATAGAGACAGAGGGCGTGAGGGTGAACTGAGAGTTAAGGGAAACGAGGGATTAATGGGTCTGAGAGAGACGGAGAGAGAGAGAGAGAGAGAGAGAATCAGGAACGTTGGGGGATGAGCGACTTGCACTCGGGTCGTTAGAGCTCCTAATGAGACCCACCCCGCCCTTCCAACCCCATCTCTCCTTCGTTTCTCTCTCTCTTCCTTCACTGCTTACTCCAACCTCAAATCCACCCTACAGGCCAGCCAACCTTCTTCGCCATCCTTCCCCCCATCATTCTCTTCCTGTCCCCGGCGCAGTCCATCTAACTCCTGCTCGGGCTATATATGCACCAGCGTTTTGCCACTCGGTATATACGTGAGTCCTGACCTCGCTGGAGCTTTCTCCGCATAGTCCAAAATTCACCCTCCATTCGCCTTCTCCGCACGGTTAAAAGTGTGAGTCGTGAGAAACGCCAAGCTCTCGCTCGCGCGATGTTAAATTACTGTAATTCTACGAATGATCCTTCCAAATGACGCTACGTACCGACCGCGTCATTGGCAAGTGACATTTTTCGTTGAGATTTAGTAGATGATAAACCGGTGCCTACTTCGTCATTTCGTTGAATTGAACAAATTTTAATGGGATTGAATGAAGTTTCATTAAAATTCTTCTTTTGTACGTAGTGCAAAAAAAAACGGTTTGGTACAAATATTCTTTTAAGCAGGGAGATAAGTTTAGGACTACGTTTTTTTCGTGATTTACATGAATTTTTTTGGCATGAAAGGAATGTATATAATTTATTGAAACTTTGAGAAAACTTTGTACATATATTCCAATAGATATCGTAATTTTTTTGAAGTTTTTTCTCGGAAAATATGGGCTGCCACCCATCGGAGGTCGCCGTCAGACGTAACCGTTTGTGTACATTCTGGAAGTCACAGTTTTCATCTGAAATCAATAGGGTTTCAAATATACTTAAAGGACATGTCTTTCTTCTATTTGAACCTAACTTGCCCCGAAAAAATTGAAAATTGAATTTTTCAGACTTGTTTAAACAAAAGAGCATAACTTAAAAAATGATGCTGTTTTGTTCAAACGCCTCTGAAAAATCCAATTTTCAATTTTTTCGGGAGAAGTTAGGTTCATATCGAAGAAAGACATGTCCTTAAAGTAAATTTGAGACCCTATTGATTTCAGATGAAAACTGTGACCTCCAGAATGTACACAAACAGCTACGTCTGATGTCGACCTCCGATCGGTGACAGCTCATATTTTCCGAGAAAATCCTTTATAAATTACGATATGTATTTGAATATATATATAATGAACTATTTATTATATAATTTGTTGGTGGATAATGAGTAGAATTATTTCTCTGTAATAACAAAGCTTTTATTATTTTAAACAAAATATAATATAGTAACTCAAACTCATTATTAATCCTACCTGTAATAACAACGAAACAACATTCAATGTTATTATTCACACTTTGGTTTCTTGATCAGTTTTACAAGTACGTGTTGTAATTCTTGGTTAGTTTTACATTTGCACTTCGTGGCTTACATCGTCATTCTAACGCCACGTGAGTATTAATTAGATTTTCTTAGTACCATAGGAGATCTGATTTATGGACCTATTTACGCGCTAAATTCAATAAGACTAAGGGTGCTTTCCTTACAAATATCTATAAAATGTTCTCAAAGTTTCAATAAATAAAATAGATTCCTTTCGTATCAAAAAAATTCATGAAAATCACTAAAAAAAAACGTAGTATTAAACCTAACTACTGAAGTTAAATTTCTTTTTATTTTACAACCCCTTCTTTGCTAAAATAAAAGGACTTTTGTCCCAAAGTCCGCCATTTTGTTATTTATCCATGAAATTTAACTTCAGTAATTCCGACCAGAATGACATGTCTATAGATTAACAATTATCAAGAATTTTTGATTTCAGATAACATCAAGAGCCAAAATCACCGGGGCCACCCACGCGCTTTTTTTCGAGGTGTCAACTTCGATCAATAATAATAATAATAATGAAATATAAAATTTTTTCAAACTATTTTTTTTTTGTATCTTTAATATGTAAATTAAAAACATCCTAAATATCCAAAACGATTCATTTTTAATTACCTACAAAAAAACGCCCTCCAAAAAAGACATGAAAATCGGCTTTAGTTACCAGACT
Source organism: Oxytorus armatus (assembly GCA_958009045.1). NCBI lineage: Eukaryota > Metazoa > Arthropoda > Insecta > Hymenoptera > Ichneumonidae > Oxytorus > Oxytorus armatus. Next base: position 10,464,374 of record OY253756.1, read on the forward strand.
ACTACCTTGAAGAAAGCTTTTTTCTGGGTGATCTAGTAACATGAATTTCATTGTTTATTTGACAATTAGATACCAAAATAAATCATTTATTCAATTCGAACTCTATTAACGTCGAAAAAATCGACCTGCCCCCCTCTCCCTCGCGGTATATAACGCTCGAAATGCTCCACGATCTTTATTCGTTCGATAAACGTTAAATAAATTGTATTTGTATCAAACCAAAATGTACTTGTATATAAATTTCGCCGTAAAATCGGTCTGTGAAGAGCGTTGTTTTGAACGTAATACAATTTAATTACGCGTCAATTCGGCATTTTGGCGGTACGGTTGGTGAAACGGATTTTATTTCATTCGGAACGAAATTTCATTGAATTCAGGGTATTGAACTTTTGGTTTGTCATCATGCAGAAGCCCGTTTTACTAAAAAAAAAAAATACGCTTTATTTTTATTTATTTTTCTTCCTCCACTCGCGAGATGTGTAATTCCGCGCGAAATGCCATCTGACTGCGCAACCCGCCCCAAATCGATTTGTTTGAGGCGCTATATAACGGGATATAGCGCACACGTGCATTTAATGTACGATGCAAAAAAGCGCCGAGGACGAGTGTCACGTATTTTCCGTGTGTACCAGCGATATGTTTTGTCAGAAAATGCAAACATATTGCGAAAACCAGTGAGGATGAGGAGGAGTCAGAGGGAAAGAGGGGAGTAACATTAGCCACAGAAGCTAAAATTGTGCGGCAATGTGGGTATGTATATGCGTTTCAACGATGCCCCTGTGAGAGGAACGCATGTTCCATTATACATGTTCGACCGTTGTGTGTATGCGCGTGGTTAATTGCGATACCTCGAAGCACGCTATAGTATTTCCGATTCGCATTTACCATTGGCCGATGGTGTGGTGAATCGTGCTCTGTGCCCCCGCGGCTGTTGCACCAACAGACATGAGAGTTAATGTCCTAATTGCTTAGCGTGCCGCAGGAGACCCCGAGACTAACCGACAGAATACCGATAGTCGATGACCTCCCGGTCATAATACGAGAAATCTCCGACCGAGAATAATTATTATAGAGATTTGAGAGACGTCGTCATTGAACTACTTACGATAAGGATCGACAGACGTAAGTGTGGATGCCCGGCCCCGTTCGAAATAAACGTGGCGTGTTGTGAAGCGTGTTAAAACAATGACGTCCGTTAGCACAGTGTGCCATTGAATAGTCATAAGGACAATCGGTATTTAGCCATTAGTAAAAAAAAGTGATGACACTCGAAGATGAAGCCGATATAAGCTCTGGCTTATAGAATCAGCAGGTGACTTTTAGTATTGGGAATGGGTAGATAAATAATGTGAAACGCAGTGAATTATATTTTAACTTGAATTTTACTTCATGACACGCGAGGAAGATCTGTCTGAACTCTCTGGAATACTTCAGAAGACTGAAGGCTGGTCACAAAGACCAAAAGCATATTGGTCATATAAAGAAAGAAGGCTCAGTTCTTTCTTCCCAAGAAATCACTGTTTATGTTTATGTTAACTCTCAGCCGACTCTCCGTTGCTAGCGATGTCGATTGGTTTTTGTAACCGTCATTTCGTTATTGGCTAATTCTCAGTATCGGTATTTAATAAATCCAATATTTAGTCACGTGATCGTTCAATGTCAACGCAAAAACAACGCCTTTCCATTATGATGCTGAAGTTTGCATCGTTGGAATGCAACGAAAATAGATTTTTTTATACAATTCGTCCTCCTTAAGGCTCGATTTTCGAAGACAAAAATCGTTAAAACGTTTATTGGGATCTATTTATCTAGAATTTAGAGCAATACTGAAAATGAAAATGTAAAAAACGTATTTTCGTTGCGTTCCAACGATGCAAACTTCAACATCGTTCCCCTTAGTATAATGCGCCATTGAGTAGTCATAATGGCAGTCAATGGAAAGTGGTCGGTTACCATACACTTTCAATGAGAATTTTATGAGGAAGTCGAGCGAAAACTTTTAATGGCAACAAGCTCAATGTCAAGACAATGGCAGGCTCGAATGGCAATTTATATTCTTAAGTGTTGTCAACGCGCGCGCAAAAAAGATACATCGCTTTATTATGTTATATCTTCGCCATTTGTTAATATTTCTGATTTTTTTTTTTACATATACTTAACCATGTGCATAAATGATCTGCAAAAAGAATGGTGTCAATATATGCGTCATTTTTTTTTAACCGCGTCTAGAAAAGTACCCTTGAAAATTCGGCGAAATCGCGTATATAAGGCCTTAATGGCAATGAATGACACATTTTGCTAAGGGCTACCATATACGAGGTCTGTTCAAAAAGTATCGAGAATTTTGAATTTCCGCGGGCTACGTATATTCGATTTTCGATTTTTTTGTGGCGTTAGGTTGGTACTCGTGTCCCTCACTTGCGCTGAAAAAACGGCCATTTTGAATGTTTCGTTAATTGTTGACAGCTGTTTTGGTTAGATGTGTTTTGGCTTGTCTTCGATTTTTGCCTATTCCAAAAAAGCAGCTTCCATTGCGATGATTGAGCTTTGATTTCCACGTCATAACCATAAACCCATGATTCGTCACCAGTTATGACCCTCTGGAGCAAATTTGGGTCGTCGCGGACCGAGTCCAACAGCTCCTTAGCAATGTTAACGCGACACTGTTTTTGTTCGAAATCGAGCAATTTTGGCACGAATTTCGCGGCGACCCGTCTCATGCCCAAATCATTGGTAAAAATCGAATGGCACGAGCCAATCGATACGTTTAGTTTCTCAGCAACTTCTCTAACGGTGATTCGACGATTGGCCAATATTATTTTCTTCACTTCATCAATGTTTTCGTCTGTTGTTGATGTGCTCGGGCGTCCGGAACGCATTTCGTTGTTCGCATCTTCTCGGCCCTCTGAGAACATTTTGTACCACCGATAAACGTTGCTTTGGTCCAAGGTAGCTTCACCATATGTCACAGTCAACATTCGGAATGCGTCCGCGCACTTAATTATGTTTTACACACAAAATTTGATACAGATTCTTTGATCCATTTTTTGGAATAGGCAAAAATCGAAGACAAGCCAAAACACGTCTAACCAAAACAGCTGTCAACAATTAACTAAACATTAAAAATGACCGATTTTTCAGCATAAGTGAGGGACATGAGTATCAACCTAACGCCACAAAAAAATCGAAAATCGAATATACGTAGCCCGCGGAAATTCAAAATTCGCGATACTTTTTGAACAGACCTCGTATATACCAGTTGTGTTGGACCGGACTAGGTTTGTTGAAACAACACGGTTGCACTGCACCTTGACAACAAACACAATTATGACAATGTATCTTTTTGATGTGTAAACATCTTAGCACTCGGTACACGGTAGGGGCTAACTGAGACTTTGAGCGTCAGACGAGTAAGCGTAAGACTTCGAGCGTCAGATGACATCACCGTAGGATTCGGTGTTGTGAGTGCGTTAATGTGTGCGCCAATCTACGAATGAATACAAATAGAAACATTCCAACAGCAACCCGAGCGGAAATTTGGTCCGGCTAAAATCCGGCCCATGTCAGGCTGCCCTATCAGCCTGGCACGGCCCTGATCAGGATCCGTATCAGGCCCACATCCGGCATGTAAGGGAGTTGCGGATCCAGGCCTGATCCGGCACCGATCCGGCACCGATCTGGCCTCGATCTGGTACTGAATTCCAATTTTCAAATTTCAAATGAATAAAATCTATTTATCTTCTGAGAATTAGGTTATTGGCCATCGTATCTTGCTAGCTGGCCCATATAATAATCTTTAACAGCAAAAAAAAAACGCTCTCCACCGGGGTTTGAACCTGCAACCTCTCTCATTAGCCTCCATTCTCAAATTGGACCGAAAAATATTGAAAAAAAAATGTTACTGTACTAACAGTAATTTATTAGACATTTTTTGTTGTTTAAACGATAATTGCGGTCGTTTAAAATTTATTTTGAAATCGGGAGTTGTGCTATTTAAACCTACCTATCTGTCTACCTACCGACCTAACAAACTAACGCTGTAACCACTACTCTATCGAGCACTTGTGAATTACTTCTAGGAATATCTTATATGTAGTCCAACCACCAGAAATGAAGATGGTGAATTATATTAAAAATTGTCTTCGTAGTAGATTTAATTTTAAGGTGGTGTAGATTCTCGATTGAAAAATCGATGTAGTAATGATAATAATGATATTAATAATAATAATAATAATAATATAAATACTATATTATAATTTCCTTTCATTATTCGTATTTCCAGCGTATATTTTTGTCGGTTGTTTGAAAAACCCAGACAAAGTGCTTCCCGTTCAGTAGTGGGTAGACAAGCCAGTAAACGGCTAAGCGATCACCCATTCCAGCACTGACTGCGGCGAATACAGTAGTATTCGCCGCAGTCAGTACTGGGATGGGTGACCGCTTACTTAACATAGCAGACCGCCGAAGCCGCGAACCGACCGCGCGTCCACTGCTGTCAGTCTTATGATTATTGTTACTATTGTTATTATTATTATTGTTAATAGTATTTAAATGTCAATCGAATAATGTCTCAAGAAGCATTATTCGAAATAATACGACACAGAGATTTCCCAAATGAGTATCCTCCGTCTATCCTATTAAGTCGTCGGAAGATACTCATTTTAATGCAAAATTTCACTGTTGACAATGAACTTGTGTTAACACAAGTTCATTCTCAACACCTCAAGCTGCACTGGTAATTCATGCCGTATCAGAATACCATCCGCCCCTGATCTGGGCGTGAAACCGTTAGCGTGATCAGGATTTGCCACGGACGCCTTAGCCGCACCTGATCCGGTCCTGATATATATAATGTTAGGCTAGCTTGATAATTCACGCAGTATCAGAATATGATTCGACCCTGATGTGGGGGTGATCCGGTTAACCTGATGAGGATTTGCCACGGATGCCTTAGCCGCCTCTGATCCGGCCCTGATATATGCAATGGAAGGCTAGCCTCATAACCCACGCCGTATCAGAATATGATCCGCCCCTGATCTGGGCATGATCCGGTTAGCCTGATCAGGCTAACCTTATCGATTCCTGAACGGGGCCTGATCCTATATCAGGCCAGCCGGAACAAATTTCTGCTCGGGAAATTCAAACACTACAATCGATGCTGTATTCTCGCGGTATTTGGAAACACTACAGTCACAGTTGTATGTGTCTTATTTCAGTTACTACAAACCCATAATTTCATGTATGAAAGAAATTAAACAATAAATTTTGACATTTCATTCTTTACGCTATTTTCGCATGGTTTCATTAGAAAATAAATTTTGAGCAAACCAGTGCACGACCTCAATTTTTCCAAACCGAACTGATACGAGCTCACATGTTTACACGTCAATTCTCGTTAGTACTTTGGCACTCACACATATTTTTTTTGTATCAATTCGTTTCCTCACTTCTGAGATTTGACAAGGGAAGTAACGGGCACAAAAAGTAGTGAATCTTTAATAAAATCCTTCGATAATTCTTCCAAAAGCCACATTGAGCAGGTAGCGGGATTGTCGAGACGGAAGAATGAAAAATGATTAAGGCCTTACATACGTCGAGAATTTTCAAAAAATCGATTTTTTTTTGTTTACAGATTATTATTCCTTATAGTCTTAGGCGTATTTCTGTGTAAGCTGATTGTAAAAATTCCCCATAGTTCAAAAGTTATTGTAGATAATGTGACTGCCCGACGAAAGGACAAAGATCTGACGCGCGCCTACCTGAGTTGAGTTGTTTGAGGCAATATAAACAAAGAGGAAAAAATAAACAACAACAATTTTTTACTGACAAGGAAGGCGTACAATATGAAGCTGGAATGGGAGATTAGACGTAAGTTAACTAAATAAATTCATAAAGTTCTTGCTCCAGCCGCGCGCGACTTCGAGCGAAACGCGCTTGAAACTTTAAACGCGTTTTTCTCAAAACTACTTTTTCTGACACGGTCGGCATGATAACTCGTACGGTTTTTAATATTTTTTGATAATTTTTTTTTTTTAATATTCGGAATTGTTTTTTCTATAGTCTGTCGAGCCGGATTTTTAAAATTATAATTAGAAAATTTTATAAAAACAATTAAAGTGTGACTTTTTTGACACAAACTTAAAATTTTTTTTAAATTACCGTAAATTGTTTAATTTTGCGAATTTCAAAAATCCGGCTCGACAGACTATAACTACTACCTTATTTTACAAGAATGTCTTTACATTTTGCAGATCCGTCAACATTTGAGGAAGATATACTGCCGACCGTGGAGCAACTTTTTTTTTACAGTGCTTCAAAAAATGTAATTTTTCATGTTGTAATTTTTGAAAAAAAAAATTGAAATAAATTTGTTTACAATCTTAACACAGTGATAAACAATGTGTAAGAATTTTTTTATCAATTTATATTTCTATCCCTCCTAAAAACAGTTTTTCTTTTGGTACGTTTTCGGTACCGCTGGACGTATGTAAGTCCTTAATGGTGAATTATCCGTGCAATGTTCCATTTAATTTAAATCTTTTCATCCACCTCAGTTGATTCGTGGAAATATTCTGTATGGAAGTATATCGAAGTATATTCACCGTGTTTAAATATCGATGTCGTTCGTGATACAGTGATTTTTCTAATCGAAACTATCCTTAAACACGGAATATTAATCAAAATCCCTTTTGATGAAGTCGTAGATAAACTTTTGACGAACGAAACGGGGTATGAAAATTAAAATCCGAGCCATTCCATCAAAACCTCCCGTCAGAAATACCTTTGCTCCATATAACGAATTTTCCATTGCAAAAAAAAAAATTTATTACATAAAAATATATATTTTTAATAGTTATCAATGAATTTTAGGAATCTTGATGTGAATTAATAATCATTTCTATTCTCCTCTCTTCGCCGTACAATTTTTTCTCTGAAAGAAACAAAGGACAATGAAATGCACGTGAAAAAATTGTAGGAACAATTGTTAAATAATTTTTCGACTTTTTTCACCCGATTGACCCCTCAATGACCATTCGTATTTTACTGAATGCATCGTTTATTCATTTATGTTGTTATATTTTCGTGAACAATTGAGTAAAAAGTGTTTTAGGAGCTGGAGTGGTAACGAAACAGCAGTATGTATACCAGATTTTTTTTTTTTTAATCGAAAGATACGACAGTGTCGATAAGATCTTATTGGTGGGATAAGAGGACGCCGAACGATAAGTAGAATTTATGTTCCTCTTCGGCTAAAGCTTCGATTGCCAATAAAGTCTGATACTAAACAAATTACAATATGTCTTTTGGCTCCTCGTGGAAAGCTTCTTCTCGCAAATATAAAAACAGAGAGAGAGAGAGAGAGAGAGAGAGAGAGAGAGAGAGAGAGAAGTTGTGAAAGAGAGCGAGATAGTGAAAAATTCTGGAAAATGCATTGCCAGAGCAGGAGGCACATCGTGGGAAAAAGAGAGACAAGCGAGAGCCAATTGCAAGGGCGGAGAAGAAGATAACCCCTGCGAGCGAGAATCCACCCCCACCATCAACGCTTTTAAGATCGATACTTGTCTCGGTACGAGAATTCGCCCTACATCCTTATATACCTCTACACATATCTATCCACATACATCTTTCACCGGATGTTCAAGTCGAGTCGATTTGTGCGACAGGAAGATTTCCCTCTGTCTCTCGTAGCGAATCACGTCCCGGACACCACTGATGAGCGCCATTCTAATGAAAAACAATTGCCAATAATTCTCCAACAGATTACAAATGATCATGCCAAAATGTCTTCCAATTTAGAGCCAATGAAGTTTTTATTCGTTCCGAATTATTCATCATTTTTACGAATAATTAACATCGAAAGGAGATGAAAATTACCATATTTATTACGTGATCCGATACGGGTAATTATGTTGGATATAATTTACATATCGAGTCAGCGAATCCCGGAAAGGTGTCATCGTTCGTGGCCAATCCTCTTCTGTACATATCGACTGCTAGGGTAAAAAAAAGGGCGAGTAGTCATGTATCGTGATTCAAGTGGGCGTCTGGCCGAGTGTTTAGGGACGGGAGGGCGGATTGTGAACGTCTCTTAAGAGCCGAGAAACCGATGAGGGAAATCGCACACGTGACATAAATCCCACGGAACGAAAATGCCAGGCCGCAATACCGAGAACGAGAAGAGGGATGATGCTGCGGCAATGTGGGGGGCTAGTAGACCGAACGATATAAAAAAAAAAAGCAGTCGTTCACTCGATCTCATCCATAGAATGTTGTATCGATTCTCGAGGATTCCACCGTTAGACCGTAACGTTCGCGGCTTTTCTTATTCCTTATCTTATTTTTCCCCTTCGTCAGATCATAAGCGCCCGTACTCAAGATGAGAATCATTCGGATGTTGTGAATTTGAAAAAAAAAAAAACAAACTAACAGGTAGAATGTATTTATCAGTATTTAGTCTTTGGTAAAAAAAAAAAAAAAAACTTGATGACACTCGAAAACAAAGCCGATGTAAGGACGAACGCAGCAGAACTCTCTTCAACGTCGATCTGAAAAAAAATACCGAGTGTTTTCGTTAATAATATGATATTTTGAAGAGAAGTACATAGGGATTTGGAAAAATATTGTTTGAAAAAAATAGGCACGCCTTTGAAATTAACTTTAATTTCAAAGGCGTGCCTATTTTTTTTCAAACAATATTTTTCCAAATCCCTATGTACTTCTCTTCAAAATATCATATTATTAACGAAAACACTCGGTATTTTTTTTCAGATCGACGTTGAAGAGAGTTCTGCTGCGTGCCGCGGAGATGACAGCACCTGACGCGAGAGCTTCCCCAGCGCCACCATGCGGCGTGAAAAATGTGAAAAAAATGTTTTTTGATACATTAATAGACAAGGAACAAAACCCAAAAAAATCTTTCGAATATCTCTTTTTTTTCCCACAAAAAAAAATTCTTGAAAAATGTGAAAAAAACAGGGGGTCACAGTGGTGTTATCCCTTAAACGCGTTTTTCTCGAAACTATGTTTTTAGACAGTGTCAGCACGATAACTCGGTCAATCTTTAATATTTTTTGCCTTTTTTTTTCTATCAAATCTTGATAATTATTTTCTCTACAGTCTGACGAATGGTTTTTTTTTAATTTTTAGGTTGAACAATTTTTTATAAATCATTAAACACTAATTTTCTTTTTTAAATTGCATACTCAAGTTTGAAATACTGTAACTTCTTTATTTTAGAAAAAAAAAAAAAAATCCCTACGTCAGACTATTACTACTACATTACTTTACTAGATTCTATTTTATTTTAGCAGATTGAATAATTTTCAGTGAAGTTATAACGTCGACAAGAAGGCGCCATGGTTTTCATCAGTAGTCCATTTATACCCGTAAAAATTAATGTTAATATTAGACAAAAAAAATTTTTTACATTTTTTTCCTTATAGTTCAAATGTTAATAAAAAATGTGAAATCAACAATTTAATTTTTTTTTCACCATATTACCATTATAATAATTTTTCAAATTTACTCCCTTAACCTACAAATGTCATGATCCAAGACGCGGCGAAGCGTCGCCCGTTGATACTACTAATTGGTGTAATATTGATTCGAATCATTAGGTGTCATTTTGTGTCACGAAGTAAAACAATTAAGCGCAAAAACTCATTGTCTACTTCACTGATCGTTCTTGATAAACCCTCAAACTTCTCAATTGAATTACATCCTATTTTGCTCATTATCGTTCTAATAATCCACTCTATGAACCTGAAAACAGCACTTACGGTAGTAGTCTGGTTACTTAAGCCGATTTTCATGTCTTTTTTGGAGGGCGTTTTTTGTAGGAAAATAAAAATGAATCGTTTTAGATATTTAGGATGTTTTTATTTGCATATTAAAGATACAAAAAAAAATTTGTTGAAAAAATTTTATAGTTTATTATTATTATTATTGATCGAAGTTGACACCTCGAAAAAAAAGCGCGTGTGTGGCCCCGGTGATTTTGGCTCTTGATGTTACTTTGGAAAATTGGCGGACTTTGGAAAAAAAGTTTTTTTTCCAAAGTCCGCCATTTTGTTATTTATCTATGAAATTTAACTTCAGTAGTTCCGACCAGAATGACATGTCTATAGATTAAGAATTATCAAGAATTTTTGATTTCAGATAACATCAAGAGCCAAAATCACCGGGGCCACCCACGCGCTTTTTTTTCGAGGTGCCAACTTCGATCAATAATAATAATAATAACAATAATAAACTATTAAATTTTTTCAAAATTTTTTTTTTGTATCTTTAATATGTAAATAAAAACATCCTAAATATCCAAAACGATTCATTTTTATTTTCCTACAAAAAAACGCCTTCCAAAAAAGACATGAAAATCGGTTTAAGTTACCAGACTACTACCTTAAATACCGAAAATAATCATTGAAAATACTTGATACACTCTTCAAACGTACGTCGTTGTTATATATACAGTGCTTTAGTACGAGCACTCCGAGTGTACGACTACATGCGACATATAGAAGCTCCAGAACAGATACTCGACCTATCTTCCCCCGTTCGACTATCCCTAGACTCTCATCCCTTCAATGTTGTAGTTTAGACTATACCTATGCAAATTCTATGTCACTATATATACACAGGAGGATCGTCGAGGTTCCTGCTGCGGGTTACGATTATGCAAGAGAGATGGAATGAGAAAAAGAACGAAATAGAGAGAGAAACAGAGAGAGAGAGAGAGAGAGAGAGAGAGAGAAGAGGAATGGATGAAGGGATAAAAAGAAAGCCCCTGCAGTGTAGTCAAGCCGAGTCTCTCGTTGCGCGATCACTCTTCTTCCCTCTGTATCTACGTTTTTTTTTTGTCCTCTCGGCTCGTTTTTTTTTTCCCCGTACTCTTTGGGATCGTCGAATCCTTCGGGACGACATTGCCGAGCTCGCGCGATCGACCCGGTAATATCGTCAACGTGGCTACTAACGGATCACCCAATGTGTGTATATATATCGAGTACATGGACACGCTGATGGCCGTCGACGAAAAAAGAACAAAAAAAAAAGGAAGAAGTACACTGCGGAGCATAAAAATTGCTTTGAGAGAACGTGGACTCTCCATCATTAGACTTTGTGACGTCTCTCTCTCCCTCTGTCTATTTACAGATACAAATTGAAATAATGTTGCAAAGGGGAATAAAATTTTGCACATATAACAAAAAAAAATCCAATAAAACGATGCGCATTTTACGCTGTCGATGCTTATTCTCACAGCTCTTTTTCTGCTCTTTAACATCTTCCCGTCTCAATTCGACCGAAAGGCTGAAGGACCATCATCGACGTCACACGAGACTCGTCCGTGCCTCATTTCTCTCATACTTCATTCATGCTTATACACGCGTTACCGTGATGGAGAGCTCACGACATAAAGCCCCGATGATCCGTTTCCGCGAAAACGGGGCCTGCTATATACCCATCAACCACCGTATTCGTGGTTCGTACAAACGTCGCCCGGTAGAGGGCGCTCGGATCGCGTCGCCGCAGCGTCATTCTCGTACTTCTTCTTTTCCCTCTCTCCAACGCCCTACCACTCTTTCTACACACATATATGTATACATATATATATTTATATATATAGACGTGAATATATGTCCCTTTTTCTCTCGATCTTTTCACCCTGCCACCTCAGCAACATCAGCAAACACGAATCCCTCTTCGCCAGCTGATATATTTATACGTATATCCTTTACGAGCATTTGACGCGCTCGAGTGATGACTCGAAATCGGCAAGAAAAATGTAAAACACGTTTCTATCCGGGCTCGTATGGAATTATATACAGAACACATTATCCACATCGCTCTCTCTCTCTCTCTGCTTCTACCTTTACTGTGCCCAAGTGGCTTTATATAATTAAGAGAAAAAGGGTTCCTCCCTCTCATGAGAGAGTAAACCGGGCTTACTTTAACGATGACTTTTCCTGCGTGACTGCCCTTTTACCGGAAACGCGCGGAAATAGAAATGTCTATATGTACGTATTCACAGGATAAATGTAAAAAATGCTGGGGGAATGCCACGCTAAGGGTACGAGAAAATTCGAGGGCAGATTTTGGTATCGGATAAAGTAAGAGGGATCGGAGAGGTCGGTCGGTCAAATATCTCGTTAGGGTCACGCGGTCCAATGTTCTTTCAACATTTCCTTTCTTTTTTAATTACTTAGCGTCGAGACGCTCATTTCTTGATGCCGTCGAAAAACTGCGTAGAAACATGCTCCTCAATTATACCGATAATCCGTCTTTCAATCCACATTCTTAAGGGTGAACACCACTGTGACCCCCTGTTTTTTTTCACATTTTTCAAGAATTTTTTTTTGTGGGAAAAAAAAGAGATAATCGAAAAATTTGTTTGGGTTTTGTTCCTTGTTTATTAATGTATCAAAAAACATTTTTTTCACGTTTTTCACGCCGCATGGTGGCGCTGGGGAAGCTCTCGCGTCAGGTGCTGTCATCTCCGCGGCACGCAGCAGAACTCTCTTCAACGTCGACCTGAAAAAAAATAACGAGTGTTTTCGTTAATAATATGATATTTTGAAGAGAAGTACATAGGGATTTGGAAAAATATTGTTTAAAAAAAAATAGGCACGCATTTGAAATTAAAGTTAATTTCAAAGGCGTGCCTATTTTTTTTAAAACAATATTTTTCCAAATCCCTATGTACTTCTCTTCAAAATATCATATTATTAACGAAAACACTCGGTATTTTCTTTTCGCCTTTGAAATTAAAGTTAATTTCAAAGGCGTGCCTATTTTGTTTAAAACAATATTTTTCCAAATCCCTATGTACTTCTCTTCAAAATATCATATTATTAACGAAAACACTCGGTATTTTCTTTCAGATCGACGTTGAAGAGAGTTCTGCTGCGTGCCGCGGAGATGACAGCACCTGACGCGAGAGCTTCCCCAGCGCCACCATGCGGCGTGAAAAATGTGAAAAAAATGTTTTTCGATACATTAATAAACAAGGAACAAAACCCAACAAATTTTTTCGAATATCTCTTTTTTTTCCCACAAAAAAAAATTCTTGAAAAATATGAAAAAAACAGGGGGTCACAGTGGTGTTCACCCTTAAGCTCTTCGTAGAAGTCTGGTTTTTTCTAATCACAAGCTCCAACCCTGTTTTTTATATCTCAATGGCGATTAAATACCAATTATCGGATCACTTGAATCCCGAGGCAGTTGGTAAATCAAAACGGTAAAACAATCGTAATTTGGATAACTGAGCTCAATAAGATAGTTAAACCGTCGGAAAAATAAATATTCCATGTTACCTTGTATAATGTTCCATCGTTCGCGAAGCCTCCTTTAGATGAGGAAGCAAAGAAATCCAGCGTACGCTTCCGCCCGGTGGAAGTTTCCCAAAAGAGGACAAATTATAAGAGAGCGCAAAGTTCATACACTGACGAAACATCTGGTAAGGGCGAAAATCTATTCAGCTTTTGACAAAATCCATTTGCCAAAAAAAGGAATTGGTTTTCGTTGCTAAACATAAGCGTAACGTATGACGGGAATATATTCTTTTTCTCGTCAAAAGAGTTAATTCGAGGCCTGATAGGAGAAGAAATTTCATTCTGACAAAATGAGATTCGTTATCTCACTACTATAATAAATTTGGAGAGTTTGTATGTTTGTTCGAACGCGCTAATCTCAGCAAATACTAATCCAATTTGGAAAATTCTTTTTGCATTAGATAGCCCGTTTATTCGGGAAGGCTCTAAGCCATATAACTTCATGCTATGACCCTAATCTTACTATCTTACTACTATATGTATACTATATACTATATATCTCACTACTATAATAAAGCTAGAAGGTTTGTATGTTTTCATATTTATTCGAACGCGCTAATCTCAGCAAATACTAATCCGATTTGGAAAATTCTTTTTGCATTAGATAGCCCGTTTATTCGGGAAGGCTCTAAGCCATATAACTTTATGCTATGACCCTAAACTTACTATCTTACTACTACGAGGTCTGTTCAAAAAGTATCTCGAATTTTGAATATCCGCGGGCTACGTATATTCGATTTTCGATTTTTTTGTGGCGTTAGGTTGATACTCATGTCCCTCACTTATGCTGAAAAAATCGGCCATTTTGAATGTTTAGTTAATTGTTGACAGCTGTTTCGGTTAGACGTGTTCTGGCTTGTATTCGATTTTTGCCTATTCCAAAAAATGGATCAAAGAATCTGTATCAAATTTTGTGTGAAAAACAAAATTAAGTGCGCGGACGCATTCCGAATGTTGACTGTGGCATATGGTGAAGCTACCTTGGACCAAAGCAACGTTTATCGGTGGTGCAAAATGTTCTCAGAGGGCCGAGAAGATGCGAACAACGAAATGCGTTCCGTACGCCCGAGAACATCAACAACAGACGAAAACATTGATGAAGCGAAGAAAATAATATTGACCAATCGTCGAATCACCGTTAGAGAAGTTGCTGAGGAACTAAACATATCGATTGGCTCGTGCTATTCGATTTTTACCAATGATTTGGGCATGAGACGGGTCGCCGCGAAATTCGTGCTAAAATGGCTCAATTATCGAACAAAAACAAAGTCGCGTTAACATTGTTAAGGAGCTGTTGGACTCGGTCCGCGACGACCCAAATTTGCTCCAGAGGGTCATGACTGGTGACGAATCATGGGTTTATGGTTATGACGTGGAAACCAAAACTCAATCGTCGCAATGGAAGCTGCTTTTTTGGAATAGGCAAAAATCAAAGACAAGCCAAGACACGTCTAACCAAAACAGCTGTCAACAATTAACTAAACATTCAAAATGGCCGATTTTTTCAGCATAAGTGAGGGACATGAGTACCAACGTAACGCCACAAAAAAATGGAAAATCGAATATACGTAGCCCGCGGAAATTCAAAATTCGCGATAATTGTTGAACAGACCTCGTATATCTATACTATATACTATACTAGGGGGCTCTGCCCCCCTGCGCGCTTCGCGCGCCAACCCCCCTCGAGCCATTCCATTCGGCGTACACCCCCCCCCCCCCCGGACCATTCCATTCGGCGTACCCCTCCCTCGGGCCATTCCATTCGGCGTACCCCTCCCTCGGGCCATTCCATTCGGCGTGCCCCCCCTCGGGCCATTCCACTCAGCGTTCCCCCCCCACGGGCCATTCCATTCGGCGTACCCCCCCCCCCCCCGCCGGTTGGGGGGGGGGGTACGGTGAAGGGAATGACCGCCTCAACTCTTGTACACGGCGGCGGCGGCGAAATATTTATATAATATAGAAAGATATCTTACTACTGTAATAAAGCTAGAGAGTTTGTATGTTTGTATGTTTGTTCGAACGCGCTAATCTCAGGAAATACTAAACCGATTTGGAAAATTCTTTTTACATTAGATATCCCGCTTATTCAGGAAGGCTGTAAGCCATATAACTTCATGTTGTGACCCTAAGGAGCGGCGGTGGCGTCGCTTTATTTTTTAATGATTGGTCTTTTATGTTTCCACATAATTTCCGGATGGTATTTCTAGTTTATAGGATTCTTAATTCATACAAACAACACTCCTAATCTAATAGATATTATCGGGAAAACTTATTTCAAGTAACTTATCGTAATCGGTAAAGGCATTTCTGTATCAACCCCATCGGAGGTTTCCTAATCTTGCCCCAGGGCTGCTCTATATACATTGTATTGGGTAGGAGATACACATTAATGGGGGGGGGGAGGGGAGGTTACTATAGAGTAGATACTAGAAGTTTCGTTGATCGGTGACCTCCAAAAATACCGCCGTCGTCTCGAAACACGACCACCACCATAATCATCGAACCGACACCATCGCGAGCGCGTCGCGTGCATAACTTTGTGCTCTCTTGGCTCTGTGCGCACGGGGTATTGATCGCTATTCGTGGCGAAGCACGAGGGCAGAAGCTGCAATGGTACACGAATGCCCCCCCCAATGACTCCTCCCCGCCCCCGACGCGCTTTCCCTCCCCCGTATATACGTGTACATATTTCGCGATAGTCGTGGTAAACGTGGTAAGCGGATGGGTGGGTGGGTGGGTAAAGTTGACGGTACAGTGATAGCGAGGACGAGACCACATGGCGCGACGTTCGGTCATAATCGTGAAAGTTCGCTTCGTCGTCGGGAAAATCCCCTCCACCATCAACCCTCTAAACCCCTCCCCCCTCACCCCCGGCCCGCATCCCGTTTTGGCTTTTCTCTTCGTCCCTCGTCATACATTCGATCCTTTCCAACCCCACCTCATTCCTATCTCTCGTTTCATCTCATTCTCACTTGCCCGCACACCACACTCGGGATAGCCGCAGTTCTCTGTCCTCTGTTCTCCACTTCTCTCGGTTCTTCGAGGGATTACCACCGTAAAATATATATATATATATATGTAAAGGTTTATATACGTATAGTTGTATATTCATCTATCCGCTCGCACACGCTGTCCTCGAACCCCTCCAGCTATTCCAAACATGGCGGCCACCCCCTCCCCCGTCACGTGGTTCGTAAAACTCCTCTGTCTTTCTCTGTCTCTCGCTCTCTTCCGCCATTGCTCGTCGAGCCGCTATAAGGGATGATGCCCAGCCAGCACGCTTTTCCGGTGTTACCTAACCTTACCTTTTACTATGGGGAGGCATAGTGTGCTATGTTTACTACACTCCAATCTCCATATGTATATATGTGCCCCGGACTGCCTAGGTAACGAAAGGGGAATAGTCGGGATCACATTGTGTGTTAAGTCGTCCATTTTTCGCCCTTCTTTTACGCCAGCGATTCGTGTACGTATGTATGATTGTACACTGCTCTTCCATTTCACTTGGTCATACACCAAGCATTCACGTCTGGAATTTTGTCTGACCTCTCTCTTTTTTTCTCTCTCTCACACACTATCCATCTCTACTGTCTCTGTGTCTGTGTGCGTGTGTGTCAATGCCCTCTCTTCTGCAACTGGAGGACATCCGGATATACAGAAATACGAACTGATGTATTTCCCGCATAATCTGCATTGTTTCAACATACTTTTCCTGTATTCAAGACACTCGATTTGTCGCGGATGAAACCAGAACGGCTGACTTTACGAAGAAACAACTTTTCCGTTAAACCGGTTTTATCCCTAGTCCACCGAGGGATAGAGGCGCTCCTACGAACAAGCGTTTTTTTTCTCATTGATCAGCATTTTCTTCTTGTTGTTGTTGTTCTTCTTCTTCTTCTCATTCCCTTCTCCGAACGGTGTTTCATAACATTGACACTCCTGAAGTGTCAATGATACGAACGCTCAAAGGTTGGCCGTCGGGTGGAAAAGAGTTTCATTTCAGTATTTCCTCTCGTTCCTTTTAAACTTTTCAGTCGAGAATAGTACGCGATATATACGCAAGCGGAGTTCGGTGCCTCCTTTTTTTTCTTTTAATACATCCATATAGAGTGTGTAGCAGTTATTTTTGTTCTCCTCTTCTTTAAACATCGTAAGAAGAACGAATACGGGGAAAAAAAAACCCTTTTAGTCTGGACAATGGGACAATGCGAGGTTGCGAGCTCTCGGATAACCCGCTCCTCTCTCGATCTCTCTATTTCGTTCTTTTCTGGCTCTCGCGCTACTCTAACGTTCTTCCTCTCATCGCGGATATCGTTTCATCGCGGTTTCGTCTATATTTTTTTTGTTTGTCTTTTTTTCATTGTTCGGGATATACCCGGGGCCGCGTAGAAATGAGGGGAAAAAAAAGGCGCGGATACACAACGGAGGATTGAACGAGTAAAAATAGTTGGCGAGATCGTAGCTTCGGCGTTGCTATGCTCGTTCCTGTAGTTTCTCGTTGCGCAGAAGAACGGGGTACTCTGGTTGAAAATAAATGGCGTGTTTTAGCAACGTGGAAAGAGAGAATGAGAATGGGAGAGAGTCGATGAAGAGGCTGACGTTGGCAGAAATGAGAAATTGCACTTGGATCCAACAGCTCGCGAAACTATATTATCACACATCTGTATATAAATGCAGACCTAGCCATTGATGTGTGTATGTGTGTGAATTGATGGGAATACTTCAACCACTCGATAACTCATTTTCTTCATAAAATTCTCTCCCTCTTTCTCTCGCGCACTCTATCTCTCTAGTATATTAGCGGCAGTAATGGTTAGCGCCATTATAACCTCCCTATAAACGGAGTGTGTACATCATCGATCGGAGAGGACTCTTGGGAATCGTGTTACATCGTCGACAATGCCATATACATGTATTCATCGTTACAATTTCATATCGTCAGATATAATATTACAAACTGTCCGGAAATTAGCGAGGCTACTCGAAACATACGACTCTGCCGTTACATGCGTGTGTGTCTGTGTGTGTCTGCTGTGGACAAGCATCATTACAATTGAAATACAAGAGCTCGCGAAACCCGAGCCAATGGCGTCGGTTCGAATGCCTCCAGTGCCAGTGATACGGAATAAACGACGGAACAACTGGAGAACGATCCAGAACCATAGATGGAGGGGATGAGGGTCAAAATTTGGAACGACCATTGTTTTGGACGGCCGAAATGTGGAATTTCAAAATAACGAACGTTCAATAGTTAGAACGTTTCATAAAAGTGTCTTTAAATCAGAAAAGACATGATGAGAAGACAAATACACACAAAACCGACAGTTCAATGTTTTTTTGTGTTCTCATTATTTCTTTTCTGATTTAAAGACGTTCAAACTATTAAACTATCGGTTTTATGCTCTCACTATTTATTTTCTGATGTAAAAATGTTCTTAATATGAAACGTTCAATAGTTTGAACGTTTCATATTGAGAACGTCTTTAATCAGAAAAGAAATAATGAGAAGACAAAAACACTAAACCGACAATTCAATGTTTATTTGTGTTCTCATTATTTTTTTATTTATTTAAAGACGTTCAAACTATTGAACGTTTCATATTAAGAACGTCTTAAGTCAGAAAAAAAATAATGAGAAGACAAAAACACAAAACCGACAGTTCAATGTTTTTTTTTGCGTTCTCATTATTTCTTTTCTGATTTAAAGACGTTCAAACTATTGAACATTCGTTATTTTTAAATTCCACATTTCGGCCGTCCAAAATAGTGGTCGTTCCGAATTTTGACCCTTGACATTCAATAGTTTGAACGTTTCATATTAAGAACATCTTGAAATTCCACATTTTGAACGGCCGAAATGTGGAATTTCAAAATAACGAACATTGAATAATTTGAACGTTTCATATTAAGAACGTCTTTAAATCAGAAAAGAAATAATGAGAAAACAAAACACGCAAAAGCGATAGTTGAATGTTTTTTTGTCTTCTCATTATTTCTTTTCTGATTTAAAGACGGTCTTAATATGATACGTTCAAATTATTAAACGTTCGTTATTTTCATATTCCACATTTCGGCCGTCCAAAATAGTAGTCGTTCCGAATTTTGACCCTCACCCTAATGAGAACCCAAAGAAACATTGAACTATCGGTTTTGTGTTTTTGTGTTCTCATTATTTCTTTTCTGGTTTAAAGACGTTCTCAATATGAAATGTTCAAACTATTGAACGTTCGTTATTTTGAAATTCCACACTTCGGCCATGCAAAATAGTGATCGTTCCGAATTTTGACCCTCACCCGATAGAGGAATAGACAGAGGCATGGAGCTAGATAGTGAAATCCTCAATATTTCGGATTTGAGATGATGGATCGAAGAGAAAAAGAGAAAGAGAGAGAAGTAATGGCTGTAATAAACGTTTTTCAATGATCTCTCGTGCCAACCCCTAAAAGTTTCAGGTAAAGTCAAACTGGAAGTTTGCCCCCGAGGTTGTCATGCCATAGTAGAACCCGTATAAGTCTGAATAAATCCACCATACATACATAACCTATCTGAATAAAGTATACACATATATTTTTCGATGGGAATATGTGGATTCTGGTGAGTATATATATATATATATATATATATATATATGTGTGTAGATAACGATAAGAATGAGAAGTTTTACCGATGCCGCACGATAAAGTTGTGAAAGACCCTATAAGGCGATAGCTCAAGGGTGGGAGAGAAAAAGGTGGAGGAACGGGGAAGAAAACGCGAAAGGGAGGAAAGTCGCGACCCTACCAACGGGGCCGTTTCCGCGAAAGACGGGAAATGGAGAGAATCGAGCGAAATGAGAGACAAGCGACAGTGGAAAAAGAGGGTTAAAAAAAAACAAGAGAGAAAATAAAGAAAGGTGAGCGGCGAGCCGGAAGGAAAATCGAAAGAGATAAGAGGAGGGGTACGGGGACAGAATACGGCGGGAGATATATGAATACCACTCGGTATTTTCTATCCCTTTGCCTCTCGTGAACATTGGAATATTTCTTTTAATCCCCCGTCCCTTCTTCCTTTTTCTATTTTGTTTAACTTTGTTACTTTTGCCCCACTATACTTTCAATTTCAATGGAAAATATTGTTTATACCGTCATTCTCGTTTGCCTGATTATTTTTAAAACATTTCTTTTATATTCCAAGCTCACTTCGATACGTCATACACATTTTTTTTTCACATTGGAGTTTGTTCTCTGTAAACTTTTTGACCGTATGACTTTATTTAAATTTCAACGGTAAATATGGCTTGTGAAATAGTTAAACCAGTTCCCGTTGATCGAGTTATTTTTTTATTTTGACTTTTTGAATGTTCGAATGTAAAAGAAAAAAATGATTCGGAGCTTGTCGAACCCCACACGTATAAAACAAACATCAAAACAACAAGAAAATACGCGTATTTACCTTGGAATTGTTACGATTTTTGTGAAATTAATTTTGTCCTGAAATCAATAACGCCAATTTTGACACGCACGACCGATTAGACATTCCGTAACCTCGTGTTTTATCATCATCGTACGAAAATTGCGAACGGCAGCGAGTCTCTCGGTCGGTCGACGGTTTAATGTCGAAAGATATAGAATTCCGTTCACGACCGCGATCCCTACCAACCCTTCGATCGCAACTTCCGTTCATTTTCCGCCAGTTGTCGTAGTTGCTAGTCTCGTAGTGAAACTCCTCTCTCTCTCTCTCTCTGCTTTTCCCTCGGCGGCAGTGAACGAGCCTGAGCATGGGAGAACATCGCGTCCGCGATTCACGAATGAACGAGCGAGGACTGTATGTGGGGACGAAACGAAAGTGATTGGACCGAGAGGCAAGTCCAGCCTGAATTATTCATGCCTTCTTTTCTTTCGGGTCTAAACCTATTTTGGTACGAGCAATTTGCGAGTTGTAGAATAAAGGATCCTTCTCTATGTATAAAACAATATATATACGCGTGCATATATATTTGTGGAGGCGAGAATCGCGAGTAGATACGGACAGTACGTAAACGGACGGCTTTTGTAAAAGTAGCGGTTTCGCGGTCTCTCTTCGTATTTTCGGATTATTTAACATAATTTTGGTTATTGTCCTCGACCTCTAGATTGTTTCCGCAGGATCATAAAACGATCCGAGAACTGTACGGTCTTAAGGTAGTAGTCTGGTAACTTAAGCCGGTTTTCATGTCTTTTTTGGAGGGTGTTTTTTTGTAGGAAAATAAAAATGAATCGTTTTGGATATTTAGGATGTTTTTATTTACATATTAAAGATACAAAAAAAAATGTTTTGAACAAATTTAATAGTTAATTATTATTATTATTATTGATCGAAGTTGGCACCTCGAAAAAAAAGCGCGTGGGTGGCCCCGGTGATTTTGGCTCTTGATGTTATCTGAAATAAAAAATTCTTGATAATTCTTAAGGGAGAACACCACTGTGACCCCCTGTTTTTTTCACATTTTTCAAGAATTTTTTTTTGTGGGAAAAAAAAGAGATATTCGAAAAAATTTTTTGGATTTTGTTCCTTGTTTATTAATGTATCAAAAAACATTTTTTTCACATTTTTCACGCCGCATGGTGGCGCTGGAGAAGCTCTCGCGTCAGGTGCTGTCATCTCCGCGGCACGCAGCAGAACTCTCTTCAACGTCGATCTGAAAAAACATACCGAGTGTTTTCGTTAATAATATGATATTTTGAAGAGAAGTACACAGGGATTTGGAAAAATATTGTTTTAAAAAAAATAGGCACGCCTTTGAAATTAAAGTTAATTTCAAAGGCGTGCCTATTTTTTTTAAAACAATATTTTTCCAAATCCCTGTGTACTTCTCTTCAAAATATCATATTATTAACGAAAACACTCGGTATGTTTTTTCAGATCGACGTTGAAGAGAGAATAATATGATATTTTGAAGAGAAGTACACAGGGATTTGGAAAAATATTGTTTTAAAAAAAATAGGCACGCCTTTGAAATTAAAGTTAATTTCAAAGGCGTGCCTATTTTTTTTAAAACAATATTTTTCCAAATCCCTGTGTACTTCTCTTCAAAATATCATATTATTAACGAAAACACTCGGTATGTTTTTTCAGATCGACGTTGAAGAGAGTTCTGCTGCGTGCCGCGGAGATGACAGCACCTGACGCGAGAGCTTCTCCAGCGCCACCATGCGGCGTGAAAAATGTGAAAAAAATGTTTTTTGATACATTAATAAACAAGGAACAAAAGCCAAAAAAAATTTTCGAATATCTCTTTTTTTTCCCACAAAAAAAAATTCTTGAAAAATGTGAAAAAAAAACAGGGGGTCACAGTGGTGTTCTCCCTTAATCTATAGACATGTCATTCTGGTCTTTGGAAAAAAAAACTTTTTTCCAAAGTCCGCCATTTTGTTATTTATCCTTGAAATTTAACTTCAGTAGTTCCGACCAGAATCACATGTCTATAGATTAAGAATTATCAAGAATTTTTGATTTCAGATAACATCAAGAGCCAAAATCATCGGGGCCACTCACGCGCTTTTGTTTCGAGCTGCCAACTTCGATCCATAATAATAATAATAATAATAAACTATTAAATTTTTTCAAACAAATTTTTTTTTGTATCTTTAATACGTAAATAAAAACATTCTAAATATCCAAAACGATTTATTTTTATTTTCCTACAAAAAAACGCCCTCCAGAAAAGACATGAAAATCGGCTTAAGTTACCAGACTACTACCTTGAGGGGCAACACCACTTTAACAGCCTAAAAAAAGCTACTTTTTTACAATTTTTTTTTGTATGGAAGAAAAGATAAGAGAATAATAATATTTGAGGAACTTATTAACGGGTTATATGCAGTTGCAAGGCCAAAAAGAGTCGTTTTTTTACGAATTTTTTTCTGAAAAGGGATTTTATTTGACAAATACAAGAAGTATTAATAAATGTAGAGGTAGCTTTTAACTTTATATCGGCATTTTTCATTTTCAAAAATATTGATTTGCACTGCTCCTGCAGACGATTTCCTGGAGTTCCTCCAAAAAAAGGTGTCTGGCGGTAAGCACGATATCTCCGGTTTGAATTATTTAAAGTAAAAAAACCAAAAAGATTCTATTAGTGGATAGATAAATCTAGGTACTGATCGAAGGAATATTCGAGATTGTGATTTTTGACAAAGAGGCGGCTCGAAAAAGAAAAAATTCCAAATTTCGGCCAACATTTTTTTCGTTGAATTGTTCAAAAAAAATAGAAATAATTATCGGAAATCTTATTCCTTAGATCAATACCTAAAGAATATAACTGAAAAGGTTGTGTTAAAATTGCGGACCAATCGGTTGAGCCGTTTTTGAGAAATCGTACTCACCCGACTTTGAAAACACCGTTTTGAGAAAAACGCGTTCAAAGTTTAGGCGGCCTAGTTTGTAACGCTCCGAGCGTCCTTACAAATATGCATGTATCTCCAAGAATATTTGCCGGACCAATTTGAAATTTTCAGAGAATATACTCAAACATATGTACATTCCGAACATGTAATAAAACAAAAATCGAATTTTTGTAATTTCCAACTGCGTGTGACCCCTTAAGGGGGGAAATAGGGTTAGACGGTTCAAAAAATCGATTTTTTTTATTTCATAAATTGTTAGTAAAACTATTGAAAAATATGTTCCCAAAATTTTAAATGAAAATTCCGACTCGTTCTATTGTTATAAGCCATTAAAGTGAGTAGCTCTCCTTCAGGCCCCGAGCGGGCCACGTGTATAACCGAGCGATCACTATTTTTTCAAACGCGTTTTTCTGAAAACGACTTTTTTTGAACTTGCGTACACGCTAGTTTGAAAAGTTTTCAACCAATCGTTTTGAAAATTGGCAGTTACTTTCTTCATAGTATTGCGCTCTATATGAACCTAAAATTGAAATATTATCGTTATTTAAAATAATGTTTTTTTGCAAATAAAGTTGTAAAAAATGGCAAAAAATCATGCTTTTTTGTTTTGACCCCTTTAAAAAATTCAATTTTCTATTTTTTTGATAGCATTTAGGTTCATATAGAAGAGAAACATATAATAAAAGTAAATTCCAGCCTCGTTTAATTTCAGATGAAAATTGCGGCTTCCAGAATGTACGCAAAATGCTGAATCTGATTGTGACCTGCAATATGTTGTCGCTAATATCCCCAGTGTTTTTCAAGAAAATTATTCAAAAATGTTATAGTATATACTTAAATATATGTATAAAATATTCTCAAAATTTCAATAAATTATATTCATTTTTTATACTATAAAAAAATTCATGAAAATCATTGAGAAAACGCTGTCCTAACCCTATTTGCCCCCTTAAGCGTATATTTAAGTATCAAACAAAAAATTATCATCAACGAATATTAATAAATGGTGACACCAGAGCCATTATCGCGTGGCTTGTCGAATTTGAGGCGCTCTGCAGCACGTAGTATAGCTAGTGCAATTTTAAAACTGGAAAAAAAAACATGACTTAGTCTACATGCTCATAGCCAGTGAAGTACGTAGGGGATTTTAAAAATACTCATTTTTGTATGATTGACGAGTATTGAAATGAAGACATTCAATCTTCGACGAAACAAAAGGGGTAATCATTTGTTAATAAATAATGTTTAAATGAACTTATCGAAAATCCCGTACGAGCTTAACTTCAAAATGTTATTTTAAAGATATTGTTAAAAATTCAAATGAAGAGAATGAAAATTGTTGGAGTTCTGGTGCGTGTGCCGTACCAGAACTTATCGAAAATCCCGTACGGGGTTAACTTCAAAATGTTATTTTAAAAATATTGTTATAAATTCAAATGAAGAGAATGAAAACTGTCGGAGTTCTGGTGCGTGCCGTTTTGGAAAATCGTGTTTCGAGAATAACACGTTTAAAGTTTTGAAATGTGTTCGGAGCGGACTGACGCGCTTGGGGAGGAGCCTGAAATTTCAATGAAACAGAATCCTTTCAGGTATAAAACTTTTTGCCGCATATTCTAGATGGATCAAAGCATCTTTTAAGCCAATAAAAAAAAATCGATTTTCTGAAAAATGTACAGTGGTGTTGTCCCTTAAGGGTTCTGGCCACGGCAGCAGGTTTAAAATCGTGTGCACGTTTAACAATTTTTTTTTATATGAAAAAGTGATTTATTTATCAAACTAATTACACATCTATTCAGTATAAATATCAAGCTAATACAAATTTTTTTTTGGTTTTTTTGTTATACAAAATGACCGACATCTGGCATCCACAATTTTGGACCTAGAAGAAAAAAAAAAAATCTCGTTAATCTACATCAGAATACCTAGAGAAGTGAGTACGGAATTTGAAGAATATTGTTTTATTCGAATATTGTCGACATTTGAACTTAAAAACTTTCGTATAAAACTGCTCATAAAATGGACAGTTTTTAATTAATCAGAAATTCCATACGTACTTCTCTAGGTATTCTGATGCAGATTAACGAGAATTTAATTTTTTTCTTCTAGGTCCAAAATTGTGGATGCAAAATGTCACGCCGCGAAGCGCCTTAAAAAAATAAAGATACCAAAAGCAAATAGCAGTAGTCGGCCATTTTGTATAACAAAAAAACAAAA
Source organism: Oxytorus armatus (assembly GCA_958009045.1). Taxonomy (NCBI): domain Eukaryota; kingdom Metazoa; phylum Arthropoda; class Insecta; order Hymenoptera; family Ichneumonidae; genus Oxytorus; species Oxytorus armatus. The sequence goes on from OY253756.1 coordinate 10,490,280, forward strand.
AAAATATTTTTTATTAGCTTGATATTTATACTAAATAGATGTGTAATTAATTTTATAAATAAATCACTTTTTCATATTAAAAAAAAATTGTTGAATGCGCACATGATTTTATACCCGCTGCCGTGACCAAATCCCTTAAATTACATGTTTCACGGTAGTTTGGAGACACTTGGTTAAAATAATCGACCGAGCTGGCGCTTCGGGCATAGGAGCAACGCCCGCTATATCCGGCGCTGAAGAAAATTTTCTCAAATTTTATTTATATTCAATTTCAACATCGAGTTAAAAAATTCCTCCGAATACCTAAATTGTCGTTTGTTTTCATGTCAGCAATGTTTTTGTTTTTTTCTTTCTTTCATTTCCAATTCAGCTACTTATTTTGACATTGGATTTAGGTATTCTGGGATTTCTAAAAAAAAATAACCCGGTCACGCACCACAATTTTTGTTTTTTTCTTCAAATTCATAATTTCATAATTTCATCACGTTCATTTGATCGTACGAAATTAGCCAATTTTTTCGTTGTTTTCTTCGAAAATATGTGCATATGCGCGAGTTCTGGAGTCCTAAAAAGAAACACCAGGGCAATGATATCCGTACGTATGTGCCTCCTGACTTTTGTAGATAAGTATACGAGGCGCATAGTCAGCAGGAAGTCCGGCGAGTTAACGATAAGCTAACAGCACCTCCATACATAAATATATATATACGAGGAGTAATCACTATCATGTTTTTATGTGTACATGTGGGCTATGTATATACCGTTGAAAATAGAATCAAGTGTAAGCGAAGAGTCAACTATATAGGCATAAACGTAAACACGCAGAGTTGCATTGTCCAGGTATAGGCAGATATATATCGTTAGGTGTCACGTGCAGTTTAAAGCGTGACCCGTTTAGTTCTCGTAAGGTCATGACATGAATGAACCAAGGGAGAGAGAGAGAAAGAGAGAAAGAGAGAAAGAGAGAGAGAGAGAGAGATAAAAGCAAACGGAGAACGACGTCGGGGGTGGTCGCCGTTTTAATAGCCACCCTCGCACCTGCACAATACTTTTTATCGTTTTTTTTTCACCCCTCTTGCCACATCCCTTTCCCAGGGTATAACGATACGAACGACCTTGCCAGATCCTTAAAACGCATCTATTCTCATCATTTATCTCGATAATAACAATAAAGACCATCATTCTTTCCTTCGACAATTCTTCTTGCTCTCTCGACGATCGTTAAATTTTATACCATCATCATTTTTTTTTTTTTAATATCTAAAAGCACTCTGATCTCATTCGTCCGTATGACATTCTGACTTTTCTCATTTCTAACCACTCTGCTGCAGCTTTTATCATTGCCATTATTACTATTCTTATTATTATTATTAATATAGTGAGATGATGCGTTGAGAATAAATGATTGGATTAAGGGCTCACATACCCCTGAAATTATCAAAAAATCGATTTTTTTTTACAGATTTTTATTCTTCCTACTTCTAAGAATTTTCCAAACGAAAAACTTTTGAGAAAATCCCACTCCGTTACAAAGTTATAGCATAAATGTGACCGGATATCGGAGTTCACGTCTTACATACCTACCGGAAACTTTAAACGCGTTTTCCTGGAAACTATGTTTTTAGACAGTGTCAGTACGATAACTCAGTCAATTTTTAATCGTTTTTAACTTTTTTTTTATCTTGATAATTATTTTGTCTATAGTGTGACGAGAGGTTTTTATAATTTTTCGGTTGGCCAATTTTTTATAAATTTTCAAACAATAATATTTTTTTTAAATTGCATACTAAAGTTCGAAGACTGTAATTTCTTTATTTTTGGAAAATAAAATAAAATCCCTACGTCAAACTATTACTACTACATTATTTTACTAGATTCTTTTTTTATTTTTGCAGATTGGATAATTTTTGGTGAAGTTATGATGTCGACAAGGAGGCGCCATGGTTTTCATCAGTAGTCCATTTGTGCCGGTAAAAAAGAGTGTTAATATTGTTAAAAATAATTTTTTAATTTTTTTTCTTCCAGTTGAAAAGTTAATAAAAATGTGAAATCAACAATTTAATTTTTTTTTCACTATATAATCTTTATAATAATTTTTCATATGTACTCGGTGTTCAGCGCGCTCAGCGGTATGTAAGCCCTCAAACGATAAATAGTAAATTAATTTTTTTTACCAGTAGCCTTGAGGGACATGATGATCAATTAATTTTTGTAAATTTACATTGGAAAAGAGCCTTCGATTCCGCTACAAAATTATAGTTCAGTGGACGAATGTCGTAAAAATTACGCATTTCAAAGAGACTACTTTGAGCATAAGAACAAACACTAAGTGAGTTTAAATGTAAAAACAACATACATTTTTCCTAAATTATCTAAGTGTTTGCTACTAATCGAATTATTCGTACAATCAATCAAAACGACAATTAATTAATGGAATTGGTAAGATCGCATTATTTCGAGATTTTAGATAATTAATTTTCCCACTTTCAACCGCGTTCATCAACGGTGCCATTATCCTACTTTTCGTTCATATCACACTCTCATGAAAATCAATTCATCAATTAACAGTTCCATTCATTGGACAATTTAGTAATTACAGAAATTTATATTAATTCCCTTACTCAAATCGACGCGCCAGCCTCCTTAAATTTACCGCTCCCCCATAATACGAGGTGTGTAAATTAAGTAATGAGACTGGCAACGTAGCGTTCGATCTGGCAACACTTGAGGCGCTGGGCTTGGAGGGGCGGCAGGGGAACATGCGATACGCCTTCAGTACGGGTTTGAACGCGCTCGAGTCATTTGGTTGTCCGTAGCGATTTTTTTTGTCAAACAGTTTTTTCTATCGTGTTCTAAAAATGAGTGACATCAATTTCGAGCAACGGTGTGCTATCAGGTTTTGCTTCAGACTTGGGCAACAGTGCAACGGAAACTCTTGCTAAACTTCAGCAGGCCTACGGAGACAGTGTTTTGTCAAGAGCCCAGGTTTTTCGGTGGTTTAAGACATTTTCAGAAGGAATAGAGTCGATTCAAGATAAACCACGAAGCGGAAGGCCTTCATCTTCAGGAACCGATAAAAATGTCGACAGAATCCGGGATCTTGTGCGTTCAGATCGTCGGTTGACAGTCAGAATGATCGGGAAAGATTTGGATTTGGCTCACACCACCGTTTATCAGATTTTGACCAATGAATTGGGGATGAGAAAAATCTGCCCAAAAATGGTTCCAAAAAACTTTTCAAAACAGCAATTTCAATAAACGAGTTTTTGGCCAGTAAAAACATTCCTGTGGCTCCTCAGCCTCCTTATTCATCTGACTTGAGTCCTTGTGACTTTTTTCTCTTCCAGAGATTGAAAAATCACCTCAAGGGAACTCATTTTGGGATACTCGAAAACATTCAAACGGCTGTAACCAACCAGCTGAAGGCTATTCCAGTATCGGAGTTCCAGCACTGCTATGAGGATTGGAAGAACCGTCTCCAGCGCTGTGTGGCTTCAGAAGAAAGTTATTTTGAGGGTGACAATATAAAATTGTAATTCTATTTAAATAAAAAAAATGAAAAAATCAGTCTCATTACTTAATTTACACACCTCGTACTCTCCATTTATTTATCATTACGAAAAGATGAAAAAATTATGATAGACTTACCCAGCTGAACGTACATCTTCGGCCTGACGTTCTCCTGCCATGCGGCGAGTCCGAAGCCGAGCATAGCGACGACGCACCAGCACAGCACGTGGAGGTAAACGACTGCCGGTTGATGCATTGCGATGTTGCAATTTTCCAAAGATGTTTAAAAATAAAGATAAAATTTATTCCCACTCGTGGTCACTCGAGCTTGAGAGAGAAGTAGATAAAGGATTGAAGGAGCACCGCTATATAAGCAGCCACGAAATTCCGTCGTCACGAAACAGCGCACTCAGACGCGCACACACACCGTAGAAACCGAAAGAAAAAAAAGACACCTAAACACACACTTTACAACCAAGGCACACGTAAAAATTACGAGTCCCTGTGCACTGATGAAATTTCTCGATATATTTTCATATATATTAATATATAATAATATTTATAAAACCCTGAAAAGGGTTAAGTTGTTAGGATATCCTCGTAGGTTGCCCGCCGAGACTCTATAGCCATCTATAGCGTGTACAAACGCTTACCGCGCGTGCGCGCTCCTCAGCACGAGTTAGCGACCCTGGCGGTGCACTCACGCACTTCGTATGTACTCGTCGTCGCCGCGGCGATCACTCAACCACACTCACTCAAGCCTCGCGGCGTCTCTATCCCTCTCAGCGTGACGTTATCGTCGTGATGCAAGGTCCTAATACGTCAATCTCGAGCGTTTCGACAATCACGATCTCACTGTCAACATCATTGTGTATGCTTTTACACGTGTTACGATCGTTTTTCGCCAGTACCAAGGCTACTTCGCGTCGACAAAAGTTATTTCGATTATCGTCATTCATATTCATATTCGTCGATGGATCTCGGTTACTTTGCCCCAAAGACACTTATCGAACTTACTCGCAATGCGGTGGATTGACTTAACGAAGTGCGTAGATTCATACATACATGCGTGTATAATCTATTTTATTTATTGTAAATAGAACCATGTCTTAGCCTCCACCAAACGTTCTGATGATATTTTTCATTCGTCACACTCCACCGAAAAACGTCTTGTGTTTCACGTACTCGCTAGAAACATCGTGTTTATTATTAAAAATCGATATTACGCAATTCCATCGAGTTGTTTTCGCTCTGACGAGAGAACGAAGCGCTGTATAATCACAAACCGCACACGTCGAATTTTCGCGAGTTCCGTAACAACTGTCGGTGTTAACGCGACTGTGGCGACGCTAGAGGAAGCAGAGAAGCCTTGATGGCCAGCTGTGTGAATATACAGACACTAACACGAGCGTGAATCCAACCCCGTTGGTCCACCGGACGAGAGGATTCTGCTCGGATGGGAAGGGAGGGGACGGGGAGATGTTGTGCGAGAACGAGAGGAAATGGGGAGGGAAGGACGACGACGACTCGTCGTCTGCCAGTCTCCCGTGTGCGTGCGCCACTCTTTCTCGATGCGTGTGTGTCCGTTTGTCTGTCGGTGTGTATGTGTACGTCTGTCTCGCGTAGCGAGAAGGGAGATAAAGAGGGACAGTCGACGGTGAGTGTCTTCACTGCGTGGGAGGATAGAGGGATGATGGAGAAAAAAAAGGAAGATAAAGCGAGATGAAAAGTATGAAGGGAGATGTGAGGATCGGTGAGACCCCGAGAGAGGCCAACAGCCGAGGGTTTCGCGAGGCTTACGAACTCGAGGGGGGAAAAAAAAAATTGGCTGGGGGAGGGATGGTTTTTGTTCGACGAAGAGGAATGGTTAAGGAGGTGGAATCAACGGAGCGATATAACGTTGACAACGGACTAACGTTGCGCGAAAAAATTTCGGCTCACCGCGAGATTGAGCGCGAACTTGGTTTTTTTTTTTATTCCTGTTACGTCTTCTTCTTCTTCGAAACCGATGTTTTATCACGTGAACCGATACTCCGGCTGATTATCCTCTTCTTGATCTAACCCCTGCTGGCAAACTCCTCTCGTATCGAATCCACGGTCGCAACGCCACCAACCTGTAATCACACGAGAGCTCAAATGTAATCAGTATGCATTGACGGCGATAGGGGATCGAGTAAGCGGAGGGGGTTACAGAGATTGAAGTTGTTTGAGCATTTTTATGCGAGGTGATCGGAGAAAATGTGTTTCCATAGTCTCTTCGTGGAGACTTTGACTACTCGCGGGGAGGACACTTTGCGATCGTGGAATTATAGTTATGAGTTTTCGATGCTGACACTTTCGAAAGGATCCTTTTCTGTTTGTAGAAATAAAAATATTTCGTATATGTAAGGGGTGAATTTAACATGGAATGGTTCGTGTTAAATTCACAAAATGTTATAATAATAGCATTTATCAGAAAAAAAACTACCCTGTGAATGCTCGTTAGTCTAATAAACATCGTTTATGGAAGTAAAAATATGTACCAAAAATAAGATTTAAAAAAAAAGTCACGTTCCGTTGGCACTTGAATGAAAAAATCGTTTTTTTTTATCAGCAAACCGAGGAAAAAAAATCCCCCGCCCCGTTAAAATCGACGACCACTTGAAACATTTTGGGAATCGATGCGGCACGCCCGCAGATACTTTATAACTATACCGCATCGATGATGTATAGAATCGAAGTAGTGTGCGTGTGTTAACATCGCTATAGAATTTCGCGAGCGATCAAGCACGATGGGGGGGGGGGTTCGTTCTATACTCCCGTGTATTCTCAATATTTACCGTAGCCCGGGATACGAAAATTATGTGCATCCGCGTATATCCACGATGAGAGAGCCGCACAGATCCAATAGAAAATAGAAGTGACGCTTGTGTGTATTATATTCCGATATATGCACTACGTTGGACAAACGGAGCAATGGCGAGGGGGGCAGGCTTTATCGAATTCGGGAGATATTGACGAAAGGAAAATAAATACAAAATTGTCTGTGATTTTTTCCCGATTCGTAGTCTTTGTTCATGACTTTCATAATTTTTTCTTGATAATTTTTTATTTATTTTTCATCATCGTCCGATCGCACATTGAGTCGCACTACTTGAAATCTCGTTGACCCGTACTACTTGAATCGGCGCCGTAACGACAGGGCAAAGAATTTTTTTTATTTTCACGATTGAGTCGTACTACTTGAAGAATTGGCAGAAACGCGTTGACTCGCACTACTTAAAACTCTGCGATGACGCGGATTAACAGAATTTTTTTCCGAAAGAATTTTCTTTTGGCAAAGTTCGAGGGGATCGTTAAAAATTTCCAATTTATTTGTGAAAATGAACAATAAAAACGTTCCAATATTTCATTTTGAACGAATATTGAAGAGAAAAAAACGTAATTAATACCGAATAAATTAATCAATGGAAGATGACATTTTTCTGCAATTAATGGATTTCAAATAAATTGAAACAGTCATATTAATTCTTCGCCAAGGATAAAAAGGGCTCAAAGGACTAATTCGAACGTCCGTTTTCTCTGGTTAGACAAAGAAAAACTCGTATGCAATATTTAAGGGGGATAGTGGTTTAGGACTACGTTTTTTTTAGTGATTTTCGTGCATTTTTTTTTTTTGGCAAGCAAAGAATGTATATAATTTATTGAAACTTTGAGAACATTTTATAGATATATTCAAATAAATATCGTAATTTTTTGGAAGTATTTTCTCGGAAAATATGCACTGCCGCCCACAGGAGGGCACCATCAGACGTAGCTGTTTGTGTACATTCTGGAGGCCACAATTTTCACCTGAAGTCAATAGGGTTTCAAATTTACTTCAATGACATGTCTTTCTTCTATATGAACCTAACTTCCCTCACAAAAAATTGAAAATTACGTTTTTTAGAGGCGTTTAAACAAAAGAGCATAGTTTTTAAAACCTCTCTCGTGTTTAAACACCTCTAAAAAATGCAATTTTCAATTTAGAGGTGTTTAAACAAAGGAGCATGGTTTTTTAAATTATGCCCGTTTGTTTAAACACCTATAAAAAAACGCAATTTTCAACTTAGGCGTGTTTAAAGAAGAAAGCATAATCTTTAAATCATGCTCTAGAGGTGTTTAAACAGAACAGCATAATTTTACAAATTATGCTCTTTTCTTTAAACACCTCTAAATTGAAAATTACGTTTTTTAGAGGTGTTTAAACACCTCGAAAAAAAGTAATTTTCAATTTTTTTCAGGGATGTTAGATTCATATAGAGGATAGACATGATCTTAAGGGATAACACCACTGTGACCCACAGTTTTTTTTTCACATTTTTCAAGAATTTTTTTTTGTGGGAAAAAAAGAAATATTCGAAAAATTTTTTTGGGTTTTGTTCCTTGTTTATTAATGTATCAAAAAACATTTTTTTCACATTTTTCACTCCTTATGGTGGCGGTGGTGAAGCTCTCGCGTCAGGTGCTGTCATCTCCGCGGCACGCAGCAGAACTCTCTTCAACGTCGATATGAAAAAAAATACCGAGTGTTTTCGTTAATAATATGATATTTTGAAGAGAAGTACATAGGGATTTGAAAAAATATTGTTTAAAAAAAAATAGGCACGCCTTTGAAATTAAAGTTAATTTCAAATGCGTGCCTATTTTTTTTGAAACAATATTTTTCCAAATCCCTATGTACTTCTCTTCAAAATATCATATTATTAACGAAAACACTCGGTATTTTTTTTCAGATCGACGTTGAAGAGAGTTCTGCTGCGTGCCGCGGAGATGACAGCGCCTGACGCGAGAACTTCCCCAGCGCCACCATGCGGCGTGAAAAATGTGAAAAATTTTTTTTTTTATACATTAATAAACAAGGACCAAAACCCAAAAAAATTTTTCGAATATCTCTTTTTTTTCCCACAAAAAAAAATTCTTGAAAAATGTGAAAAAAAACAGGGGGTCACAGTGGTGTTATCCCTTAAAGTAAATTTCAAACCCTATTGATTTCAGGATGAAAACTGTGGGCTCCGGAATGTACACAAACAGCTAACGTCTGATGGTAACTTCCGTTGAGTGGCAGCCGATATTTTTCGAGAAAAAACTTAAAAAAAATGCCGATATTTATTTGAATATATGTATAAAATGTTCTCAAAGTTTCAATGAATTACCTACGTTCCTTTCTTGCCAAAAAAAATTCAGGAAAATCACTAAGAAAAACGTAGTCCTAAACCTCCCTCCTTAAGGGAGGAAATAGGGTTAGACGGTTCAAAAAATCGATTTTTTTTAATTTCATAAATTGTTAGTAAAACTATTGAAAAATATGTTCCCAAAATTTTAAATGAAAATTCCGACTCGTTCTATTGTTATAAGCCATTGAAGTGAGTAGCTTTCCTTCAGGCCCCGAGCGCCCCACGTGTTTCAAACGCGTTTTTCTGAAAACGACATTTTTTTAACTTGCGTACACGCTAGAGTTTGAAAAGTTTTCAGCCAATCGTTTTGAAAATTGGCAGTTACTTTCTTCATAGTATTGCGCTCTATATGAACCTAAAATTTGCAAATGAAGTTGTAACAAATGGCAAAAAATCATGCTTTTTTGTTTTGACCCCTGTAAAAAATTCAATTTTCTATTTTTTTGATAGCATTTAGGTTCGTATAGAAGAGAGACATATAATAAAAGTAAATTCCAACCTCGTTTGATTTCAGATGAAAATTGCGGCTTCCAGAATGTACGCAAAATACTGAGTCTGATTGTGACCTGCAATATGGGATCGCTAATATTTTCGGTGTTTCTCAAGGAAATTCTTCAAAAAATTTATAGTATATACTTAAATATATGTATAAAATATTCTCAAAGTTTCAATAAATTATATTCATTTTTTATACTATAAAAAAATTCATGAAAATCATTGAGAAAACGCTGTCCTAACCCTATTTCCCTCCTTAACGAAGGGAAAAAAGAAAAAAGTAAGTCATCGCTTTTGAATTTTATCCCTCGAACATCGCGTAATTTGTTCAATGAGCTTAAAGACTCGCTTTTTTGATGCACAATTCGTTCAATGAACACGGAATGAAGACGAGAGGTTGGAGAGCTTTGGGGAGTATCAACGAGTAGAAACCAAAGCAAGTATCCAATCAAGGTTCATCGTTCAAATTCAGCATGCTTATATGACGTACAATTACGTATATAATAACGATGGATACATGTCCGTATATACGTGAGAATGAGGGCGGAGAGTATCAGCCCCGAGGCATTGAAATTCTCAGGGGTAGATTTCGCGCTCGCGAGAAAATGGGTATTCTCCAAACAGGCAGCAATAACGAGAAACCGAGGCAAAATCGACGATGGCACACAAAGAGGCAAAGAGAGTGAGAAAGAGAGAGAGAGAGAGAGACGGAAAGTGGACGCAGTGCCATTAATCGAGGGATGAACGTCCCGTGATTCCATGTATTATATTTTATATACACAAGGGCTGTTCCAGATCGAATCGACACGAGCATGAAGGTCAAAATAGTATTTTCATTATTTTCTTCCCTCGCGATTTGAAAATAAATTATTGGCTACAGATCAACGTTTATCAAGGCTCGAACTCTTCGTTAAAGCCGCCCTTACGAGGTAAAGGGTGTACGAGAAATTGTTAATAAACCGAAAAGAAAAAAAGGAAATCACTTCCGCAACGATACAAAACCGGGAGTAAGAAATAAATCTCTTAAATGATTGTTATATCACCGACGAGGAGCGTCGTTCGAAAAGGTTTTCTCCTCCTCTTTTTTCACAACATTTTCTCTCTCCGTACACATTGACGAAAATTGATAGAAAAGGAGTAAAATAAAATAAAACGAAAAAAGATGAAATGAAAGGGAAAAAAAATGGGAATAAACCGAAAGTTAACGTACACCCAATGACGGTATATATACACGCCGTTTGTGATGAAAATTACTTTCTCGTTCCGGAAAAAGTTGCGAGAGTTTTCCCTCTCGATCCGCCGAGTACCTGGACTGGCACAGCGACTTTTCCACGGGGCTGCAACGAGAAAGGCGAAAGGGAAGAGTTAACGTTGAAAAATAAGAGGCGGAAAAGTATACAGTGGAAAAAAGTTGAGTCTCGGAATAAAAAAATAAATAAAAATAAAAAATCATGTGCCTCCCACAACCCGTCTGATAGCAAGAGTCCCTTTTGCCGCCCGTTGGTGCGCGGGGGTGAGCGATCGTCGAGAAAGTAAGAGAGAGAACTGACGAGAATCGTTTTGCCGTAGAAAGGAGAGACTATACACTTCATTCGCCGTGTGTGCCGACTTTCCTTCAATATTACACATATAGTTTAATACTCGCGTATATGTATAACGTTTGGTCGCGGTTGCCGCTCGATTTTTCGCGCTTATATCCAGCCTCGCGGTTTTTTTTTCCTCTCTCGTCACTCGACGTTCTGCGAAGCGGTGCAACACGACAAAAACCTCGTCTATATACATATTCTAAGTACGCGAGACATTTCACGCCAACTCGTCGTGCTTTGACCTCTTACCCTCTTGTCGATTTGCTCCCCTATTTTTTTATATTATTTTCACGAGTCCCACCGTTCAGTTATTAATTTTTTTCTTTCGATTTTCATTCGCAGACTCCCGTTCGCTGATAATTCGTAAAGAAAAATTTTATTTTCCCTCACTATTTTCTATATCGATTGTCTTATTCGCAAAAGAAAATTCTCGCACTGGAACGCGCCGTAGACATTTTTTTCAACGAGATTAAAACGTTTTATCCTGATTTTCTTATTTTTTTTATTCGGATTTTATTGGGAGTACAAGTTAGTTCGGTCCGTTTTCAAAATATGACTCTGGCTGTTATGAATGTTTCATAGTGACAACTGATTTTGGTGGTTTCAGAGAGATTAGAGATCTGTCAATAATATTCAGTTTATATCGCTTTGAGTTTCATAGGAAAAACCTTGTTCTTTTTCTGTGTTGAACATGTCAAATTTTGTGTTAACTAAGCAGTATTTGCCGGAGATTTTAGTTTTCTGCTTTAATTGGAAAAAAATTGCTTTTTCTTTAATTGGCTTCTGCTTTAAGGGGGGAAATAGGGTTAGTCGGTTCAAAAAATCGATATTTTTTTTTAATTCATAAACTGTTAGTAAAACTATTGAAAAATATGTTCCCAACATTTTTAATGAAAATTCCGACTCCTTCTATTGTTATAAGCCATTAAGGGGGGGCAATAGGGTTAGGACAGCGTTTTCTCAATGATTTTCTTGAATTTTTTTATAGTATAAAGAATGAATATAATTTATTGAAACTTTGAGAATATTTCATACATATATTTATGTATATACTATAAAATTTTTGAAGAATTTTCTTGAAAAACACCGCAGATATTAGCGACCTCATATTGCAGGTCACAATCAGACTCAGCATTTTGCTATTTTTTCAAACGCGTTTTTCTGAAATCGACTTTTTTTGAACTTGCGTACACGCTAGTTTGAAAAGTTTTCAAACAATCGTTTTGAAAATTGGCAGTTACTTTCTTCATATTATTGCGCTCTATATAAACCTAAAATCGGAATATTATCATTATTTAAAATAATTTTTTTTTTGCAAATAAAGTTGCAAAAAATTGCCAAAAAATCATGCTTTTTTGTATTGACCCCTGTAAAAAATGAAATTTTCTATTTTTTTGATAGCATTTAGGTTCATATAGAAGAGAGACATATAATAAAAGTAAATTCCAACCTCGTTGGATTTCAGATGAAAATTGCGGCTTCCAGAATGTACGCAAAATGCTGAGTCTGATTGTGACCTGCAATATGGGGTCGCTAATATCTGCGGTGTTTTTCAAGAAAATTCTTCAAAAATTTTATGTTATATACTTAAATATATGTAAAAAATATTCTCAAAGTTTCAATAATTTATATTTATTTTTTATACTATAAAAAAATTCATGAAAATCATTGAGAAAACGCTGTCCTAACCCTGTTTCCCCCCTTAATTGGTTTCGACGTTTCAAGTATGGTGATTTCGGGCATTGAAGACAAGCCTCGCTCTGAACAGTGAAAAAAATTTGAAGACAAAGAATTGGAGGCATTATTCGATGAAGATCCGAGTCAAACACAAGAGGAGCTTGCAGAATCGTTGGGAGTGACTCAACAAGCAGTTTCGATAAGATTAAAATCCATGGGAATGATTCAAAAGCATAAATGCATCTTTGACCACAAGAAAACGGACCAAACTAATTTGTACCCCTAATAACGTTTGTTTAATTATGATGTTTAATTATGATTTTTTACTGTGCTGAACATGTCAAATTTTGTGTTAACTAAGCAGCACTTGCAGGAGATTTTAGTTTTCTGCTTTAATTGGAAAAAAATTGCTTTTTCTTTAATTGGCTTCTGCTTTAATTGGTTTCGATGTTTCAAGAATGATGATTTCGGGCGTTGAAGACAAACCTCGCTCTGGACAGTGAAAAAAATTCGAAGACAAAGAATTGGAGACATTATTCGATGAAGATCCGAGTCAAACGCAAGAGGAGCTTGCAGAATCGTTAGAAGTGACTCAACAAGCAGTTTCGGTAAGATTAAAATCCATGGGAATGATTCAAAAGCATAAATGCATTTTTGACCACAAGAAAACGGACCGAACTAATTGGTACTCCTAATAACGTTTGTTTGATTATGATTTTTTACTGTGCTGAACATGTCAAATTTTGTGTTAACTAAGCAGCACTTGCGGGAGATTTTAGTTTTCTGCATTAATTGGAAAAAAATTGCTTTTTCTTTAATTGGCTTCTGCTTTAATTGGTTTCGACGTTTCAAGGATGATGATTTCGGGCGTTGAAGACAAACCTCGCTCTGGACAGTGAAAAAAAATCGAAGACAAAGAATTGGAGGCATTATTCGATGAAGATCCGAGTCAAACGCAAGAGGAGCTTGCAGAATCGTTGGGAGTGACTCAACAAGCAGTTTCGATAAGATTAAAATCCATGGGAATGATTCAAAATCATAAATGCATTTTTGACCACAAGAAAACGGACCGAACTAATTTGTACTCCTAATAACGTTTGTTTAATTATGATGTTCAATTATGATTTTTTACTGTGTTGAACATGTCAAATTTTGTGTGAACTAAGCAACATTTGCCGGAGATTTTAATTTTATGCTTTAATTGGAATAAAATTGTTTTTTCTTTAATTGGCTTCTGCCTTAATTGGTTTCGACGTTTCAAGAATGGTGATTTCGGGCGTTGAAGACATGCCTTGCTCTGGACAGTGAAAAAAAAATGTGAAGACAAAGAATTGGAGGCATTATTCGATGAAGATCCGAGTCAAACGCAAGAGGAGCTTGCAGAATCGTTTGGAGTGACTCAACAAGCAGTTTAGATTAAAATCCATGGAAGAATTGGAGGCATTATTCGATGAAGATCCGAGTCAAACGCAAGAGGAGCTTGCAGAATCGTTTGGAGTGACTCAACAAGCAGGTAAGATTAAAATCCATGGGAATGATTCAAAAGCATAAATGCATTTTTGACCACAAGAAAACGGACCGAACTAATTTGTACTCCTAATAACGTTTGTTTAATTATGATGGCAGAAATATTGTCAACAATCGTACGTTTTGGGACTTGCAATACTATTTTCAATTTAGATTTTTTCTCTATTTTTCCATTTTCGCACAAATTTAGAAGGATCGTGAAGTCCATCCTTTTAACGTTCGAACAATTAGTATAAGAAAATTCGACAGGGGCACGGTCAAGTTGGCGTGGAATATCCCATATGACAGATATGTGTGTATGTGTGTGTGATCACAAATACACACATACACGGATAGAGAGTGAGACAGGAAGGCTACGAACGAGAGGCGCTGAGAGTCCAGGGATCAATAGCCGAACAACGGGGAAACCTCGGTTGGGAAACGTCGGGAATGCGGTCGGTTGTATCAGACTGGCGATTCCAAAAGTATTTTACGTTGCACAAGTGTATACCATATACGTATGTTTAATTTCAGGATAGCCGCCGATTTCGGAAGGAAAAACAAAAATTCCCTGGCATTTCCCTCGCTGTTTCCTACCATTTTCCTGAAAAAATCTTCAATTGGAGCAGACTTTCGCCTATTGTCTTCGTGAAAATTGTATAAACATCGATTTCATGGAGGTTAGTTCTGATAAATGTTTCTTTAAGGTAATTCTCTGGTAACTTAAGCCGATTTTCATGTCTTTTTTGGAGGGCGTTTTTTTGTAGGAAAATAAAAATGAATTGTTTTGGATATTTAGGATGTTTTTATTTACATATTAAAGATACGAAAACATTTTTTTTCGTATCTTTAATCGGCACCTCGAAAAAAAAGCGGACTTTGGAAAAAAAAGTTTTTTTTCCAAAGTCCGCCATTATGTTATTTATCCATGAAATTTAACTTCAGTAGTTCCGACCAGAATGACATGTCTATAGATTAAGAATTATCAAGAATTTTTGATTTCAGATAACATCAAGAGCCAAAATCACCGGGGCCACCCACGCGCTTTTTTTCCAGGTGCCAAATTCGATCAATAATAATAATAATAATAATAAACTATTAAATTTTTTCAAACAAATTTTTTTTTGGATCTTTAATATGTAAATAAAAAAATCCTAAATATCCAAAACGATTCATTTTTATTTTCCTACAACAAAGACATGGAAATCGGCTTAAGTTACCAGACTACTACCTTAAGGCACCAGACCACGGTAAAATTTTTTTTTTTCCATTTTTTTTTCATTTCCTGAAACATGCATTTGTTAAGAATGCTCTCACCAAATTTTGTAAAGAAATTCGTAAAATTGAGGAAGATACAGCATTTTTTAAATTTAGTTTGTATGTCGAATTATCCTTCAACCTGGTTGACGACATATTTAAAAAACTATTTATCCGATTTGCATGTACCAAGTCTTGAAAATTTCGAAAATCCAGTCTATATGGCACCACGTAGGGACTTTTTTTATAAAGGGCCCCCTGTTCTGTTTATTTTTTTTCATAAACGATGAAAATTTTCTGTGAAAATAGGAAATAAAATTCGCTGGTCCGCCATTTTTTGTTTTTCTTAGATATCGAAATTCCCGTACGTGATTCTATAAACCTATATGTCTAATTTGTAAATATATTTTTTTTGTATTTTTCAGATGAACCGCATGGCTCAATTGCTGTCAACCACCAAGCAGCAACTTCGTCGGAGTGTCCTTTTGGAAGCGGCGTACACCGCAAACTATTCTTAAGATTCGAATAAAAAAATTTGTGTAGTGTCTTCTATATGTATATATTGAATATTAGTATCAATAATATAAAAAAACCATTCGTCGTTTGCTCGAAAAAAATTATGAAAAATACACCGTCGTACCGCGCGCGCACCGTGGTCTGAAAGCTAAGAAATATTTTACTTGCAGTAAATAAACGTTTAATAGATTGAAAGAAACATAATTTAATCGTACCACATTTATTTTACTTAAAGAGTCATACGTAGTCAGGAGAGCGAAAAAAAAGTGATTTTTCACGAATTTTTCCTGGAAAGACATTTTTATTTACTAACGCAAAAATTTATATACCCATTGTGGTAACTTTTTACTTTATTTTCATATTTTTTTATTTGTAAAAATAATGATTTTCAGAGCTGCTATAGCCGATCTCCGTAAGCTCCTCTAGTAAAGTCTCGCGGGGAGCACCCTCCCCATTTAGATATATGCCTAATAACTTCTTCGAATATTATTATTCTATTACCTTTTCGTCCACCCAAAAAAAATTGTACAAAAAAACGCTTTTTTAGGCTGTTACGGTGGTTTTACCCCTTAAAATTAAAAAAACAAAAAAGATTTCGTTAATATAAGACTATAAGATATTGTCCGGTATGTAAGGGGGAAATAGGGTTAGACAGTTCATAAAATCGATTTTTTTTTATTTCATAAATTGTTAGTAAAACTATTGAAAAATATGTTCCCAAAATTTGTAATGAAAATTTCGACTCGTTCTATTGTTATAAGCCATTAAGGGGGAAATAGGGTTAGGACAGCGTTTTCTCAATGATTTTCATGAATTTTTTTTATAGTATAAAAAATGAATATAATTTATTGAAACTTTGAGAATAATTTATACATATATTTAAGTATATACTATAAAATCTTTGAAGAATTTCCTTGAAAAACACCGAAAAAATTTATGCCTGCCTTGACTTTGTTTTTCTTGGTACTATTTTTTCAAACGCGTTTTTCTGAAAACGACTTTTTTTGAACTTGCGTACACGCTAGTTTGAAAAGTTTTCAACCAATCGTTTTGAAAATTGTCAGTTACTTTCTTCATAGTATTGCGCTCTATATAAACCTAAAATCGGAATATTATCATTATTTAAAATAATTTTTTTTTTGCAAATAAAGTTGTAAAAAACGTCAAAAAATCATGCTTTTTTGTTTTGACCCTCGTAAAAAATTCGATTTTCTATTTTTTTGATAGCATTTAGATTCATATAGAAGAGAGACATATAATAAAAGTAAATTCCAACCTCGTTTGATTTCAGATGAAAATTGCGGCTTCCAGAATGTACGCAAAATGCTGAGTCTGATTGTGACCTGCAATATGGGGTCGCTAATATTTTCGGTGTTTTTCAAGGAAATTCTTCAAAAATTTTATAGTATATACTTAAATATATGTATAAAATATTCTCAAAGTTTCAATAAATTATATTCATTTTTTATACTATTAAAAAAATCATGAAAATCATTGAGAAAACGCTCTCCTAACCCTATTAAGTGAAATAATAATTTTTAACAAGATGGCGGGTTCTCAAAAAAAAAAAAACATTTCGATTTTCGACAAAAATTTGCGCCTTAAATTGTTTATAAAATGAAAAATATTTATCGTCTAGAAAAAACCTTGGATTAATCACTAAAAAATATATTTATAAAGCTTGTGGAAAAATTTGAGACTGATCGGTTGAGCCGTTCCGGAGGAATCTTACTCGCCAACTTTAAAAATACAGTTTTGCAAAAAACACATTGAAACTTTCAAAATCTACTTTTAAACGCTCCGAGACGTCTTTACAAATATGCGTGTAACTTTGAGAATATCTGTCGGATTAACACGAAATTTTCTGTGTATATACTTAAATATATGTACATTAGGAAAAAGAAATGGTAACAAATTTATTTTGAAAATCCTGACTGCGTATAATTCCTTAAAGAAATCTTTTTGTTTTTCCGTGCGTGGAATCGATGATGTGAAAAATTATCGACGAAGAAGAATGTTTTTCATTTCAAATTACCTCACCAACAGTGTATATAACGAGTAAATAACGTAATTGGTGACGCGATAAATCTCTGTTCCATTGAAATTCTCATTCGTTTGACGCGAATTAAACTCATTTGAATAAAATTAACCAATTTGCTTGTGGGATTCGCGATGATCCTGGTACAGAGGGAGAGGAGAGCGGGTTAATGGAAATATGATGAATTTCATTTGGTAATTACGTCAACAAGTTTGGAGAACGAAATTCATGGTTAATTCAAACATTATTTACGTACACGATTAACGTGAAAAATGAGTGAAATTCAAGCTTCGATATCATCCTCTCACTCGACGTATATACACCGATTAATTGAATTGAAAATAAAATGTTAATTTTGGAAGAAATGAAAATTAAAGTAATTTAATTGTCGTCAAGCTTTTACATTAATTTGCAAATTTCAACCTCCAATTTCAACATCAAATCAACAACATTTTTTCGTACAACACAACTGTCATGAGTGCATATTACACGAATTTATTACGTCCATTAGGGACATTTTTATTTTTTTATTTTTATTTTTTCCCCTAAGACGTCATCTCGTCCGTTCGAGCATTCGAGAGAATTTTTTCCGCTGACTCAGGGATGTCTGTCAGACACCCCCGCATCCCCACTGGCACAGCTAGATGAGAAGAATATTTTTTTTCTTTCTATTTTACTTTTTTTTTTATTTTTTTTTAAATTTATTCCTGCCGAGGGGGATTATACGAGACGGGCGACAGGGATTTTTATATTTTTTCATATCAGTCCTGCCACCTACATGCACGAGCACAGAGGAACCAGATTCGCGACGTAAAAAAAAAATGGAGAATGTACATGTCCCTGGGAAAGTGACAAAATAAAGGGATTAAAAGCTACCCCTATCTCTCTCTCTCTCTCTCTCACACACACACACGCGCACACATACACAAATACCTTTTTCTCTTTGTACGAAAATGTACGATGTCCTTTTCGTGTGACACGTTCGTTTGCCTCTGACGCATATTGTTCGCGGATCAATGTTACTCGCGAGAGACGAAAAAAAAACTTTTTTTTACGCCCCCCCTTTAACCACTCGATATATAGAACAGAATGGAATTTCATTTAATCGACAAAGACGAGCACGAGTAAGAGGTAGAATTAGAATAGGATAATTTCAAAGTACAAAGCCAAAGGAGATAGAGGAAAATCGACTATATATATCATGATATTCCGAGAAACGTAATTAAAGTGCTCTTTCGGTTCGAAGGAATATAAATTATTCCCCCCCCCCCCCCCCCCCCCATTCAAAGCGCGACTACGCAGGAACCCATTTTTTCTTCTTTTTTTCATCAACCCTCTTTTCCTCCCGTTCTCTCCAAAGACGCTGCTCTCACGTTTTGCCCGATTCTCGGGACCGTAAGTCGCGTAACTTGTTCAAATTTTCCCAAGCGAACTAAAAGTTTTTTATGCACCGCCATAAAGTAAATGATCAAGAATATTCGACGTTGAGTTTGACGAAAATCGATAAGATGGTTAATCTACTTTGAGGAGCTTTTAAATATTTTGGAATAAATGAAAGGATATATGAATGTATTTTTCTCTTTACACCACAGCCCACATCCGTTCTCGAACGAACGAAAACTTTCGGCTTAAATAATAACGCAACATTTTCAATAGTTTGCGAAAAACTCGCAAATTTGAAATGTCCATATTTAGTTCGAGTAATTACGGAAAATTATGAAAAGAAAAATAGCGTGGAGAAAATAATTTTTAGATCATTTTTCGTTATTCCCAATGCCAAAATGAGTATAGACACTGATTATCGATTAATTGATTATGATGGGGTTGATCATCATTTCCAAAAATCATTACGTCAAAAGGAGAATTACGAGAAATTACTCCAAAATCTTGAGGATTTTTTTCGTGGAATTAAAAAAAAAGAACCCTTAAGGTAGTAGTCTGGTAACTTAAGCCGATTTTCATGTCTTTTTTGGAGGGCGTTTTTTTGTAGGAAAATAAAAATAAATCGGTTTGGATATTTAGGATGTTTTTATTTACATATTGAAGATACAAAAAAAAATTTGTTTGAAAAAATTTAATAGTTTATTGTTATTATTATTATTGATCGAAGTTGGCAACTCGAAAAAAAAGCGCGTGGGTGGCCCCGGTGATTTTGGCTCTTGATGTTATCTGAAATAAAAAATTCTTGATAATTCTTAATCTGTAAACATGTCATTCTGGTCGGAACTGCTGAAGTTAAATTTCATGGATAAATAACAAAATGGAAAAGGACGTTTTTTTCCAAAGTCCGCCATTTTGTTATTTATCCATGAAATTTAACTTCAGTAGTTCCGACCAGAATGACATGTCTATAGATTAAGAATTATCAAGAATTTTTTATTTCAGATAACATCAAGAGCCAAAATCACCGGGGCCACCCACGCGCTTTTTTTTCGAGGTACCAACTTCGATCAATAATAATAATAATAATGAACTATGAAATTTTTTCAAAAAATTTTTTGTTTGTATCTTTAATATGTAAATAAAAACATCCTAAATATCCAAAACGATTCATTTTTATTTTCCTACAAAAAATGCCATCCAAAAAAGACATGAAAATCGGCTTAACTTACCAGACCACTACCTTAAGGAATTATACGCAGTCAGGAGACCGAAGATAAGCGGTTTTTCAAACATTTTTCCTGGAAAGACACTTTAACTTATTAACGTAAAAATGTATACACATATTGTGGTAACTTTTAACTTTACTTTCATATTTTTTATTTGTTAAAATAATGATTTTCAAAGCTGCTATAGCCGATCTGCGGAAGGTCTACTAAAAAAAAAATGCATCTCACGGTGAGCACGATATCTCTGGATTGGATTATCCAAAATGAAAAAACAAAAGAGATTTCGTTAATATAAGGTATTATGTAGTATTTAAACTAAGGAATAAGCAAAATATTAATTTTCAACAAAATGGCGGCTTCGCAGACAAAAACTTCGATTTTCGATTTCGATTATGATGGGGGTGATCATTTTGTCAAAGAATCATTACGGTCGAAAGGAGCATTACGCGAAATATCTGGAAAATCTTGAGGATTTTTTTCGTGCTTTTTTAATTTTTTTTTAAGAAAGAACCCTTAATGAATTACACGCAGTCAGGAGATCGAAAAAACCGATTTTTCAAAATTTGTTCCTGAAAAGACACTTTAACTTATTAACGTAAAAATGTATACACATATTGTGGTAACTTTCAACTTTATTTACATATTTTTTATTTGTAAAAATAATGATTTTCAAAGCTGCTATAGCCAATCTTCGGGAAGCCTTCTAAAAAAAAAATGCGTCTCACGGTGAGCACGATATCTCTGGATTGGATTATCCAAAATGAAAAAACAAAAGAGATTTCGTTAATATAAGGTATTATCTAGTATTTAAACTACGGAATAAGCAAAATATGAGTTTTCAACAAAATGGCGGCTTTGCAAAAAAAAATTTTGATTTTCGATTTCGATTATGATGGGGTTGATCATTTTGTCAAAAAATCATTACGTCGAAATTAGAATTACGAGAAATATCTGGAAAATCTTGAGGAATTTTTTCGTTAAGTTTTAGTTTAAAAAAAAAAAAGAACGGTCGGTAAAAAGGGGACTTTCACTTCGCGTTAATACGTGCAACATGACTTTTTCTTCAAAGTTCCTAGATCTCTCTCTCTCCCTCCCTCTACGCTGTACGTGTTCTTTTATTTCTGGAACGTTAAGGTTTCATTACTCCTCTGTCGTATAAGACGAGAGAAGCACCTAAGGAACGTTATGACCAGAAGAAAAGAAAAAGTATATATATACATATATATATATATATATATATATATGCGGTAGTATATAGAAGCACGCGAGTAGAAAAGCACAGGGAGCAATTCACGAGATAACGAAATGTACGTAGTCATCGCATCTGTGTAGCGAGAGAGGAAGAAAAAGAAAAAAAAATTTCGTAAAAAATTCAATGAGATACGCGCTGCTGGCGTTCGCGTAAAGAGTTTTACGCGGCTGGGTACGTGATAAGAGTGTTTTATACGCGTGTGTAAGAGATTGAAGATTTACGAAAGGAATATGAGAAAATATGATGGATATCGAAGAGGAAACCACTTGTTCGTATAACAACCAACAATTATTCACAATAATTTTATCACGAATTAATAACGGTTGCATGAAAATGAATATTTTTATTCCGGGCACACGAAAACTGCACATTTGTAATAACGAATATAAATCGCAACCCGGCTTCCGAAATAAATCGCATTTATAAAAGGGATTTTACATAAAAAGTCTTATTTAACGTATATCATAGTTACAATTATTATATCCGATTGGGAAAGTACGTGGGTGGACAGACGAAGAAATGATAAACTAGACGGAAAAAGAAGGGAAAAAGGGAGAGAAAGAAGGGGACTCCTGAATATACATTCCCTCGTGAGTCATCGACGGGGAAAATGCAAAGAGAGAGAAAAAGAGAGAGAGAACAGGACGAGGGTGTGGCGTTGGAGTTGTCGCGCACGGCGTGCTGGGCAATACACACGTCATCTTCGGTCGCGTACATCGAGAGAGATAGAGGAGACAGAGAGAGAGAGAGAGAGAGAGAGAGAGAGAGAGAGAGAGAGAGAGAGAGAGAGAGAGAGAGAGAGAGAGAGAGAGAGAGAGAGAGAGAGAGAGGGGGAGAGAGAGAGAGAGAGAGAGAAAGAGTCGACACCACTGAACGCACATATAACGAGACGAACGGGGCAAAAAGAACAGGAGATGAGAGAGAGAGAGAAAGAGAGAGAGAGAACAGCATCGCAAGGAACGAATGGACGAGTGCGTTGAGCGTTGCATTCGTGGATGAATAATGCATTTAATAAGTTGTCCCCTGGCTCAAACTCCCCCCGGTCGTTTCACTCGTCGTACTCTCATCGCAATGGCGTTGTTCAACATTCGACAAACGTTGAAATAACACGATAATTAGAAAAAAGAAAAAAAGAAGAAAAAAAACGTACCCTCGCAGTCGACCGCCCTTTTTTCTCTATCCCTCTCTTTCTCATTGACGGAAATTATAATTGAAATAAACGATTGTTATAATTCTTAAGAGAGGCCGAGCTTTAAAGTAGGGAAAAAGATCATATTTAATTTTGTTTTTATTTTTATTTATTTTTTTTATTAGATGAAATAAAATCGTACCGACAATTTTAAACGAGAGAATGGCCGAAATGCTTTTCTCTCACGAGGTAAAAAAAAAAGCAACCACACATAAACGGAGAAAACGACTTTTGCGAATGAGTATTGAATGGAAAAGATATTGTTTATAATTCCATTTAGTAATAATGGCGAACGATACATTTTAACATTTCAATTTCATCATTATAAGGGGTCATACGCAGATGGAAATTTCAAAAAATCGATTTTTTTTTTATTGCATTTTCGGAATGTACATATATTTGAGTATTTTCTCTGAAAATTTAAGGTAGTAGTCTGGTAACTTGAGCCGATTTTCATGTCTTTTTGGAGGGCGTTTTTTTGTAGGAAAATAAAAATGAATCGTTTTGGATATTTAGGATGTTTTTATTTACATATTAAATATACAAAAAAAAATTTGGAAAAAAAAGTTTTTTTTTTTCAAAGTCCGCCATTTTGTTATTTATCCATGAAATTTAACTTCAGTAGTTCCGACCAGAATGACATGTCTATAGATTAAAAATTATCAAGAATTTTTCATTTCAGATAACATCAAGAGCCAAAATCACCGGGGCCACCCACGCGCGTTTTTTTCGAGGTGCCAACTTCGATCAATAATAATAATAATAATAAACTATTAAATTTTTTCGAACAAATTTTTTTTTGTATATTTAATATGTAAATAAAAACATCCTCAATATCCAAAACGATTCATTTTTATTTTCCTACAAAAAAACGCCCTCCAAAAAAGACATGAAAATCGGCTTAAGTTACCAGACTACTACCTTAAAATCGAACCGGCAAATATTCTTGAAGATACATGCTTATTTGTAAGGACGCTCGGAGCGTTACAAAGTAGACGGCCGAAACTTTGAACGCGTTTTTCCTCAAAACGGTGTTTTCAAAGACGGTGAGAGCACGATTTCTCAAAAACGGCGCAACCGATCGGTCTGCAATTTCAACACAACCTTCTCAGATATATTCTTCAGGTATTGATCCAAGGAATAAGATTTCCGATAATTATTTCTATTTTTTTTAAACAATTGAACGAAAAAATTTTGGTCGAAAATTGGAATTTTTTCTTTTTCTAGCCGCCATTTTGTCAAAAATCAAAATTTCGACTATTCCTTCGATCAATACCTAGATTTATCTATCCACTAATAAAATCTTTTTGGTTTTTTTATTTTAGATAATCCAAAACGGAGATATCGTGCTCACCGTCAGACAACTTTTTTTAGAGGAGCTCCCGGAGATCGGCTGTAGCAACTTTAAAAATCATTATTATTACAAATAAAAAATATGAAAATAGAATTAAAAGTTACCACAATACGTATATAAATTTTTACGTTAATAAATTAAAATGTCTTTTCAGGAAAAATCCTTGAAAAATCGCCTTTTTTCGGTCTCCTGACTGCGTATAACTACATAATTCACTGATATTACTGAGAGATGTGAAAAATCGTCACAAGTACTTGTCACACGATGTGCAGGCTATTATACGTTTGCCCAAAGCACAAATGAGATTGTAAAATAAATCGCGAAAAGAATGAGAAAAATAAGAGTCTATATTAAGGCACCGGAGTACATTTTTTTTTTTTCGTGAATCTGCCCAGAGGCCACTTAGCCGAATGAGGAAAATTCCATGTACCAAAAAAAGAAAACGATTAAAAAAAACAGAATCAAATTACATTAACCCTAACGCTACTAATTAATCATTGTTCCCGACGTACAAACAGAACAATGGATATTGAATGAAAGAAAAATTGCAAAGGAGATTTCACATTTGAAGTTTTTATTTTATTTTACTGTATTTTTTCGTACCCAGTTATATTACCATCTTGAAAATATAATGTTTGACGTGAAAATTGAAGTGACGAAGAGAGGCAAATAAGAAAAATTGCAGAGTGATAAGAAAAGAGATAAGAGAATTAAATTACATTAACTCTAATACTACTAACTAATCATCGTTCCCGAGTGCAAAGAGAGCAATGGATATTGAATGAAGAAAAAGTCGCAAAGGAGATTTCACATTTGAAATTTTTGTTTATTTTTTTTCGTGTCCAGTTATTTTTTTCGTATTGCCATCCTGAAAGTATAATGTCTGACGTGAAAATTAAAGTGACGAATAAAAGCGATGCAAATAAGAAAAATTACAGAGTGGTAAGAAAAAAAACGGGATAAAATTACCTTAACTCTAATTATTGAATGAAAATTTGCAAAGGAAATTTTACATTTGAAGTTTTTTTTTTCCGTACCAGTTATATTACCATCTTGAAAATATAATGTTTGACGTGAAAATTGAAATGACGAAAAGAAGCGATGCAAATAAGAAAAATTACAGAGTGGTAAGAAAAAAACGGAATAAAATTACATCAACTCTAATTATTGAATGAAGGAAAATTTGCAAAGGAAATTTCACATTTGAAGTTTTTTTTTTTTCGTACCCAATTATATTACCATCTTGAAAGTATAATGTTTGACGTGAAAATTAAAGCGATAAAAAGAAGTGAGGGATATAAGAAAAATTACAGAGTGGTAAGAAAAAGAAAAAGAAAAAAAACATTTATTGCTATAACTTTGTAACGGAGTGGAATTTTCTCAAATAATTTTTTCAAATTTCAGGAATATGTTTCACATACTCCTAAAATTTTAAACGAATCGATTTTTTTTCAGTCTTTTATTCTTTATACTTTTGACCCTTCGTGGTCACACGTTCTAAAAATAACACGTTAGTCACATGGGGTCGGAATGACCCCAGCCATGTTTAAACAATTGCCGCGTTGCCAGTATCGTTCCGACCGATTCATAAAAATTCAGGATACTAGTTCGAATCTTGCAGAATGAGAATATCGTGGCAAAAAATTTTTATCAAATTTTCAAAATGACGAAAAAAAATCAGCAAGGAGGCATAGTAATTCTAGACTAAAGTTACGCTCGCGGTCATTTCGACCCCGCGCGACCACGAAGGGTTAAGAGTTTAAAAAAAAAAATTCCACTCCGTTACAAAGTTATAGGAATAAATGTGACCGGGTTCACGTTGTACCGACCAGAAACTTTAAACGCGTTTTTCTCGGAACTATGTTTTTAGACAGTATCAGCACGATAACTCAGTCAATTTTATATGTTTTTTAACATTTTTTTCTTTTTAAATCTTGATAATTACTTTCTCTATAGACTGAGTAGCGGTTTTTTTAACTTTTTAGTTCGACAATTTTTTTACAAGTTATTAAACCTTAATTTTTTTTTTAAATTGCATACTTAAGTTTGAAATACTGTAATTTCCTTATTAGTGAAAAAAAAAAAATTCTCTCCGTCAGACTATTACTACTACATTATTTTACTAGATTCTTTTTTATCTTTGCAGATTGGATAATTTTTGGCGTAGTTATGATGACGACAAGGAGGCGCCATGATTTTCATCGGTAGTCCATTTATACCCGTTAAGGGGGGAAATAGGGTTAGACGGTTCAAAAAATTGATTTTTTTTAAATTTCATAAATTGTTAGTAAAACTATTGAAAAATATGTTCCCAAAATTTTAAATGAAAATTCCGACTCGTTCTATTGTTAAAAGCCATTAAAGTGAGTAGCTCTCCTTCAGGCCCTGAGCGCGCCACGTGTATAACCGAGCGTACTATTTTTTCAAACGCGTTTTTCTGAAAACGACTTTTTTTTAACATGCGTACACGCTAGTTTGAAAAGTTTTCAACCAATCGTTTTAAAAATTGGCAGTTACTTTCTTCATAGTATTGCTCCCTATATGAACCTAAAATCTGAATATTATCATTATTTAAAATAATTTTTTTTTTGCAAATAAAGTTGTAAAAAATGGCAAAAAATCATGCTTTTTTGTTTTGACCCCTGTAAAAAATTCAATTTTCTATTTTTTTGATAGCATTTAGGTTCATATAGAAAAGAGACATATATTAAAAGTAAATTCCAACCTCGTTTGATTTCAGATGAAAATTGCGGCTTCCAGAATGTACGCAAAATGTTGAGTCTGATTGTGACTTGCAATATGGGGTCGCTAATATTTTCGGTGTTTTTCACGGAAATTCTTCATAAATTTTATAGTATATACTTAAATATATGTATAAAATATTCTCAAAGTTTCAATAAATTATATTCATTTTTTATACTATAAAAAAATTCATGAAAATCATTGAGAAAACGCTGTCCTAACCCTATTTCCCCCCTTAAAAATAATGTTGATATTAAAGAAAATTTTTCTTTTTTCTCTTCTTATAGTTGAACATTTAATAAAAAATGTAAAATCAACAATTTAATTTTTGTTTCCACCATATAGCCTTTACAATGATTTTTTCAAATTTACTCGGTTTTCAGCGCGCGCAGAGGTTTGTGAGCGCTCAACTCTAATGCTACTAATCAATCATCATTCACCGAGTACAAAGAGAGCAATAGATATTGAATGAAGAAAAAAATTGCAAAGGAGATTTCACATTTAAAGTTTTTTTTTTTTTCGTAAGTTATATTACCATCCTGAAAATATAATGTTTGACGTGAAAATTGAAGTGACGAAAAGAAGTGATGCAAATAAGAAAAATTACAGGGTGGTAGAAAAAAAAAAAAAGAAGAAAAAAAAAGCTCGACGTCCTACATCAAATACATCCCCTACATCCCACTTGTACTTGGTCGTTCTCTTCTCTCTCGCCACTCTCGTAAATCTTACAGGCAAAATAGCCAAAGCATACATATATTTATGCAAGTGCCTGGAGAGAGAGTGGATGGAACATGGCATATAAATTCGACGTTCCGAAAAATATTTTACAACTTTCTTGCATAGTGTATATACGTTCATACGGGCAATTCCATGCGCGACTCGAAGGATCTTACTCACTTTAGTCCCTTTAAGATAGTAGTCTGTTAACTTAAGCCGATTTTCATGTCTTTTTTGGAGGGCGTTTTTTTGTAGGAAAATAAAAATGAATCGTTTTGGATATTTAGGATGTTTTTATTTACATATTAAAGATACAAAAAAAAAATGTTTGAAAAAATTTGATAGTTTATTATCATTATTATTATTGATCGAAGTTGGCACCTCGAAAAAAAAGCGCGTGGGTGGCCCCGGTGATTTTGGCTCTTGATGTTATCTGAAATAAAAAATTCTTGATAATTCTTAATCTGTAGACACGTCATTCTGGTCGGAACTACTGAAGTTAAATTTCATGGATAAATAACAAAATGGCGGGCAAAATAAAAGGACTTTTTTTCCAAAGTCCGCCATTTTGTTATTTATCAATGAAATTTAACTTCAGTAGTTCCGACCAGAATGACATGTCTATAGATTAAGAATTATCAAGAATTTTTTATTTCAGATAACATCAAGAGCCAAAATCCCTGGGGCCACCCACGCGCTTTTTTTCAAGGTGCCAACTTCGGTCAATAATAATAATAATAAACTATTAAATTTTTTCAAAAAAATTTTCTTTTTGTATCTTTAATATGTAAATAAAAACATCCTAAATATCCAAAACGATTCATTTTTATTTTCATACAAAAAACGCCCTCCAAAAAAGACATGAAAATCGGCTTAAGTTACCAGACTACTACCTTAATCTCCTTGAATTGAGAAAATTACTAACAGCGAAATGTCTCGATGGGATAATAATTTTTTAAACAGAAAAATCTATATTTGACGTTAAAATCTGATGAAACGAATATGTTCGTTCAATATGAAGGAATACAATGAAACTTTAATGAAATCGTATTTCGTCCCAATTGAATTTCCCCAAAGTTTGTCCGGTGATTTATTTTCTTATTGTTTTTTTTTTATAACATTTCTAAAACAACCTTTCAAACGATTCGGAACGTCTCGTATATGGACTTCTGTGTACACACATCCGATGGTATATGCACATTGAGGCTAAAATTCGAGAGTGCACCAGGAGAGCTTCCGCTGCATGGCCCTCGTGGGGCACACACCAGAGAGTAAAGCTCGTGCCTCTGGCCTCCTTGCTCTCGGGCATACGTTCTCATATATATGATGGTGGCTATATCATCGTGTATATTGTACACTTACGGCTACATGGTAAACCCTATTGCCGGACAGGGAACACAGAAAGCACAGAAAGCTCGGAGAGATAGAGAGAGAGAGGAGAGAAGAGGCTGTTACGTGTACGTTACCTGGACCAAACTGACATTCAATGAAAGTCGAAACTGTACATACGAGAATATATATGTTTATAGTCAAGCGAATTTATGCTGTGTGTTCTTTATGGAGGCGGGGTTGAAAATCCGAACTGTGAAGGCTCCGAAGGTGTAAAACTCCGAATTTGTGTGCGAGAATCCTAAAAGTTTTGAAAATTCTAAAATCCTTTAGAATTTAATCCTTTAAAAAAAAAACATTTTTAAAACAGATATGTCATTGCCAAGAATAGTTATACATCAAGGATTAAATGACAAGAATAATTACGGGACCGACTGAAAAAGTACCGAACATCAAAACCCAACTACATTAAAGCAACCTTACTTTCATAATTAGAAAGCGTAGAGTTCCGAAAAATTGTGGTTTTGGAAAACCGAGTTGCCGAATGGTTGAGGGCTCACTAATCCTGAAAGTTTCAAAGAATCAATGTTTTTTACCAAATTTTTTGAGCAATAAATGTGACCGGACATCGGGTTGGGACGGCTACCTACCAGAAACTTTAACGGGTTAGGCCAGTCTAGAGGCCGAAAAAATAAGCTTTGTTGGGGATTTTTTTTTAGGAAAACTACAAAATAAATCGAGATTACAAAATAGGTTGTTTATCATACATATCAGTGACTGTATACAATAATTTTTTTGGAGCGATTAATTTCAAAATGGCGGCTGTGCAGCGTTTTTGCGATAACGTCTCCGTTTTTGTTGCCCGGAAACATAACTCAGACAATTTTCAACGGATTCACTTGAAATTTTAACTATATCTTTAAAAATACATTGTCTATGGAAGTGCGTAGGATTTTTTTAAATATTGCATAGTTCATTTGTTATTAACAATTTTCTGATAATTTTTTAAGCAAATTTTTCACTTTTCACTTTAAAAGTGCGCCATTTGGCTAAAAATCAATATATCGAAAAAATCCTACGCACTTCCATAGACGATATATTTTTAAAGATATATTCCAAATTTCGAGTGAATCGGTTGAAAATTGTCTGAGTTATATGTCCGGCCAACAAAAACGGAGACGCCATCGCAAAAACGCTGCACAGCCGACATTTTGAAATTAATCGCTTCAAAAAAATTATTGTATATAGTCACTGATATGTATGATAAATACTCGCTTTTGTAATCTCGATTTATTTTGTAGTTTTTCTGAAAAAAAATTCCCAAAAAAGCCTGTTTGTTCGGCCTCTAGAGTGGCCACACCACTTAAAGGCGTTTTTCTCGAAACTATGTTTTTAGACAGTGTCAACACGATAATCTCAGTCAATTATTAATATTTTTTAACTTTTTTTTTTAATCTTGATAATTATTTTCTCTATAGTCTGACGTGCGGTTTTTTTCATTTTTTGGTTGGACAATTTTTTATAAATTATTAAACACTAATTTCTTTTTTTAAATTGCATACCAAAGTTTGAAATACTGTAATTTCTTTAATTTTGAAAAAATTAAAAAATTCCCTCCGTCAGACACACAAAAGCACGTCAGATAACAAAATGGCGGACTTTGGAGAGAAAAAAACTTTTTTCCAAAGTCCGCCATTTTGTTATTTATCCATGAAATTTAACTTCAGTAGTTCCGACCAGAATGACGTGTCTATAGATTAAGAATTATCAAGAATTTTTTATTTCAGATAACATCAAGAGCCAAAATCACCGGGGCCACCCACGCGCTTTTTTTTTCGAGATGCCAACTTCGATCAATAATAATAATAATAATAAACTATTAAATTTTTTCAAAAAATTTTTTTTTGTTTCTTTAATATGTAAATAAAAACATCCTAAATATCCAAAACGATTCATTTTTATTTTCCTACAAGAAAAAGGCCCTCCAAAAAAGACATGATAATCGGCTTAAGTTACCAGACTACTACCTTAAGGTATTATACGCAGTGACAGGATTTACAAAAATAAATTTGTTTATTTCATTTTCGTAATGTACATATATCTAAGTATATACACAGAAAATTTCATGTCAATCCGAGAAATATTCTCGAAGTTACACGAACATTTGTAAAGACGTCTCGGAGCGTCTGAGCACGATTTTGAAAGTTTGAATGCGTTTTTTCTCAAAACTGTGTGTTTTAAAGTCACTGAGCAACATTCCTCGAAAACGGCTAAACCGATCAGTCTCAAATTTGTACACAAGCTTTAAAAATATATTTTTTAGTGATTAAACTAAAGTTTTTTCTCGCCGATAAATATTTTCCATTTTATAAACAATTTAAAACGAAAATTTTTATCGAAAATCGAAATGTTTTTTTCGAGAAGCCGCTATTTTGTTAAAAATTAATATTTTGCTTATTCCTTCGACTAAATACTAGGCAATACCTTATATTAACGAAATATTTTTCATTTTTTCATTTTGAATGTTCCAATCCAGAGATATCGTACTCACCACAAGATGCCTTTTTTAAGAGGACCTCGCAGAAAGCGGCTATAGCAGCTTTAAAAATCATTATTTTTACAAATAAAAAATATGAAAATAAAGTTAAAAGTTACCACAATTTGTATATAAATTTTTACGTTAATAAATAAAAATGTCTTACCAGGAAACATTTTTGAAAAATCGCTTTTTCAGTCTCCTGACTGCGTATCACTCCTTAATTTAATTATCGGAACTTTGTGGATCGCTAAACATCAGTTGATCGGAATTTTTCAAGTAGTACCACTGACCATTCGACGAATTGTTTTGTCTTTCGCGTACTGTTATCATAAAGTATTTGCTACAAAATATTAAATGTGTATCATTTTTTTAATCGCTATTCATACCGTTCGATGTTATTTACAATCAATTACGTGCACATCCATCGGAATAAACTATACGGAGACCCGTAGTTCGTAACATTGAATTTCGGAGTTTTGCACCGTCGGAGCTTTCACAGTTTGAAATTTCAACCCCGACCCTCTTTATGTACACACAGAAACGTATAAAATGTATGCATATAAGACACACGACGGCTAAATCGATCTACTTTCAGTCTTTTCAATGTCCAGATGCCTTTTGGATTTGAATAAAGGGTGAAAAATAAATTAAAAAAACACTAACAAATCAAATCCGAGTGAATGAGGCTCAAACTGTGGTGGATTCGACACTGAATTGCCCATAGGCATATAAATGAACAAAGTATACATTTGTGTGACTATATATATATGCTAGGAGTGGCATTACTCTCGACTTGGCTATTTCGTCGTACTCTGTTACACCTCTGCACACTTATATATACACGGAAAGTGTGCTTTGGAGCCATCACGAGCGACTGTGCACCCGAGAATTTCCGCGTATATTACGACAAGGTAGAGGGGTAAGCGAATGTACTGAGCGAGAAAGTATATACCCATGTCGTTGCACAACGGGGTTGCAATTCGGGCTTATATTAGTGTATATATATATATATATATAGGGGACAACACGTCGAGAAAGGCTTTTCGAAACGACAACGACGAGATGTGCAACCGTGCCAGTAACGAGCTTCAACTTCCGTAAGCGATAAATACCGACCGTCCGCGATGTTTAAATACACACGCAAACACAAGCCGGTTGAGTAACTTTGGTGAACGTGTATGAATGTATGTTATTTAACGTCGAAAGCACCATATAAAGATTTGCAAATATTATGTAATAAGCATTCAATTATTAAGCTTGAAAATCCCGTATGCGCGATCTTTCGAAACTTGTCGAAAAAAAATATCGGAATGTTATCATTATTATCATTATTTGAATTAATTTTTTTTTTGCAAATAAAGCTGTAAAAAATGGCAAAGAATCATGCTTTTTTGTTTTGACCCCTGTAAAAAATTCAATTTTCTATTTTTTTGATAGCAGTTAGGTTCATATAGAAGAGAGACATATAATAAAAGAAAATTTCAACCTCGTTTGATTTCAGATGAAAATTGCGGCTTCCAGAATGTACGCAAAATGCTGAGTCTGATTGTGACCTGCAATATGGGGTCGCTAATATCGTCGGTGTTTTTCAAGGAAATTCTTTAAAAAAAGTATAGTACATACTTAAATATATGTATAAAATATTCTCAAAGTTTCAATAAATTATATTCATTTTTTATACTATAAAAAAATTCATGTAAATCATTGAGAAAACGCTGTCCTAACCCTATTTCCCCCCTTAAAGCCTTATAAACGGGAAAAATTTCAAAATTTTTCATTTAAAAAAAATTTTTGATTCCATTAGCTTGAACGGTTAGGAATATTTTAAGCTTTACAGAATTGTAGAATTCCAGAAAATTTCAAAAAATAAGGTAAGGTTGCATTTATAATAGATACCGCGCGGCGCGCCCGACCGCCAATTTCAAAGCCGTTTTGCCACGATTCAGTTTTTTGAATCTTGTGAAAGTTCTAATTCTTGAACGAAGGTTCGGATCTCTTTGAAATTTTTACAACATATTCTTAGTATCATCACCCATCGTGTGAACCACGGAAACAAAAATTTCAATTACACAAAAAAAATATAAAAATAAAATACCGTCACAGAAAATTGAGTAAACAAATGTTAAGTTTCGAATTTTTATTATAATAATTTTTTTTTTATTAATATTGTTGGTTCACACTGAAAATACATTCATTATGCAATTATAAATATGGTCATTTTTTTTTCAGACACCCACATCGATGCCGAGAACTTTCACCATCAACGCGCGCGCAAAAAAAATACATTGCTTTATGATGTTATATCTCCGCCATTTGTTAATATTTCTGATTTTTTTTATATATACTTAAACATGTGCATGAATGATCTATAAAAAAAATGTTGGGAATATATGCGTCATTTTTTTTTAACCGCGTCTAGAAAAGTACCTTCGAAAATCGGCGAAATCGCGTTAACAAGGCCTTAAGGGCTATGGTCACGCTAGAATTTTCAAAAAATCGATATTTCTTTTCTCAGCTTAAAGGATACTTTATCATCATAAAAATAAGTTTAGTTAAGTTAAGGTTAGTATTATTTTTCACCAACTTTGAGCGTATAACGTAAGCCTACCTCTGGCACGGCCATACCAGTACCGGAGCGCGCCGCGTGACAAATAACTTCGACAATTTTTATCCGATTGACTTGAAATTTTTTAATTATCTTTCTAATTGCATTTCGCAGAGACCAAACTACGGAATTTGTGATTAATTCAAAACTTTCCATTTTATGAACAGTTTTATGCGAAAATTTTCTGGACATTCACCTTTTAAGTTCAAACGCCTACAATATCCGAATAAAACAATAGTTTTCAAATTCCGTACGTACTTCTCTCCGTATTCTGATGTAGATTAACGAGAATTCTTTTTTTCCAGGTCAAAAATTGTGGATGCCAAATGTCACACCGCAGAGTGCTTCAGAAAAAAAGATACCAAAAGCAAATAGCAGTAGTCGGCCATTTTGTATGACGAAAAAACAAAAAAAAATATTTTTAATTAGCTTGATATTTATACTAAACGGATGTGTAATTAGTTTTATGAATAAATCACTTTTTCATACGATAAAAAATTGTTAAGTGTGCACATGATTTTATACCCGCTACCGTAGCCATACCCTTTAAATAAGGGTTAGAGGCCTGGGTGACGGAAGGACAGATGGACGGAAAGACTGACAACCGAAGTCATACCGTAAGATTTCCGTTTTATCGGTAGTGAATGCTAATTGTATCGAATGTCCGATATTAACAATCGTTGGAAATGTTTCTGATGCGATTTGCGTGCATAATATTTCTTTGTCAATTCTTATAGTACAATTTATTTTTTTCTTTACCCAAAAAACAATTTTAGACATTTAATTACGGGGGTAGGGTGAAAGAAAATGAATATTAATTTATGTACGAATTAAATGAACAGATAGATTTTGTTCCGATACTTTTACGAAGGAAACATTTTCTTCGATAATGCATTCTAGCGCGTATATATTAGTAACAAAAGGGGGAAATAAAAAAATATATATATATATGTGTGTGTGTGTGTATATATAATTTATGGGAATATTAAATTCGCTGATGCTCACTTTCCAAATAAGTTTTATGCTAATTTCGCAATTTACATTTGCGATAAATTGAAAAATTTTCTTGTTTCCCCGTCGGACGGAAAGCTCGGTACGCCGAGATTATAATCTCACGCTTACGTTCACTTTAGCTTCGGGAATCTCGGGGCTTTGGATGAAATAAAAATAAAGATAACAAAACGACAAGACACCTGTCGGTAAAAATAATTATAGAATTATTATTATTAGAATATAAAGACTGTAGTAAGTGTTCTATTTTTCTCTCGTAGTCTCTCTCTCTCTCTCTCTTTCTCTCTCATTATCTCTTCTTCTCGTGATATATCGTCGACCTCTGACTATATTATTGTTTTTTTCTTTACTCTAGATCCCTGAGTACATCGACTTTATGCACTCCCGTAGGGGAGAGGGTGATAATACCCATAATAGAAGGCGTTTCGTGTCAAATCGACTGAAGTATCTTTCCTTTTTATCAACAAGTAAACTAAGGGGATATCTATTCGGATTTTTTATCATTAAAAAGTGAGAATAAGTAGTAGCAACGAATTACAAGTAAGAACAGTGCGAAACTTCATAGTTTCAATCGCACGGGCTTCCAACATTTGTTTCCTCATGGAGGGCGCTTTATTTTCATAAAAAAAACGAAATGGCTCTGTTTGAAATGTTCCAAAACATGAAAAAATCACATTTAGAAAGAAGTTTTCAGATGCATGTGTGTGTGTTAGGGCGATCCATTTGATAAAACATTTCAAATTTTCGTGTTGACATGTTTTCAAATAATAGTTGACTATAAAAAAAAGACGTTATGATTTTTTTTAGATGACGAAACTCAGATATGAGACTGCGCTAATCATCCAAAGTTTGAGTGAAATATTTGACCTACTGGCAATTTTAAGCAGTAAACATTGGTCAGAAGTTAAATGGTTTTATCGCAGTCCCTTTCAGGTAGATAAATATTGCACGGACACATTGAACATTTCTGTAGTCATGAGTAATACCTGTCAATGTACGAATATTGGAAATGCTAACAGCAAGCAGCAAAAGTAGTGGGGTTCATCGCTCACAAGGGCAAGCTATGTCGGTGTGATCTCTGTGCTTTGGCTTTCGGTTAGGATAATAAAGGAACGGAGCTCTTCGTACATAGTCGGTTTTCTACCTGATGACGGGATGACCATTTGCTGCGCCTACTGAGTACTGACTAATGTTTAAGGTAGTAGTCTGGTAACTTAAGCCGATTTTCATGTCTTTTTTGGAAGGCGTTTTTTTGTAGGAAAATAAAAATGAATCGTTTTGGATATTTAGGATGTTTTTATTTACATATTAAAGATACAAAAAAAAAAATTTTTGAAAAAATTTAATAGTTTATTATTATTATTATTATTGATCGAAGTTGGCACCTCGAAAGAAAAAGCGCGTGGGTAGCAGCCTCGGTCATTTTGGCTCTTGATGTTATCTGAAATAAAAAATTCTTGATAATTCTTAATCTATAGACATGTCATTCTGGTCGGAACTACTGAAGTTAAATTTCATGGATAAATAACAAAATGGAAAAGGACGTTTTTTTCCAAAGTCCGCCATTTTCTTATTTATCCATGAAATTTAACTTCAGTAATTCCGACCAGAATGACGTGTCTATAGATTAAGAATTATCAAGAATTTTTGATTTCAGATAACATCAAGAGCCAAAATCACCGGGGCTACTCACGCGCTTTTTTTTCGAGGTGCCAACCTCGATCAATAATAATAATAATAATAAACTATTAAATTTTTTCAAGAAAATTTTTTTTTGTATCTTTATCATGTAAATAAAAACATCCTCAATATCCAAAACGATTCATTTTTATTTTCCTACAAAAAAACGCACTCCAAAAAAGACATAGAAATCGGCTTAAGTTACCAGACTACTACCTTAAATGAATTTTCCTTTGAAAGTAATATTGATCGGTGTTGACTAGTAACATTTTTCTATCCAATTGTATGAACTAGCGAAATTTTCCTTTTTTTAGCGAAATATCTTATGAAATATCATCAGTGAAAAATAGCACACACACTGTGTGTATGTGCTAGGGGTGAAAAAATAAAACGACTGTAACTTTGAATTCGTTTGAGCTTGCGGACTGGAGTTTGGCACGAAGTAAAAAACAAAAATAGTGGAGACAAATTCGAGAGAATGAAGATGAAACGGTGGAACGAGTCGGATTGAAATGGCCCATGTATGGATATATTATCATGTATTCTCTCTCTCTCTCTGCCTGTTTTACCCCTAGTACCTATATATTATGTATACATAGAGGCCGTTGGCTGTGGGCAGGGTCAAACAACGATTTCGCCGCATTCGCGGGTTTATATGCTTCGTTCTATGTGTATATGCGTATAAAAGCGGAGGCTAAAACACACACGCCCGCACAGTTAAGCATTATTGTAGAGC
This sequence comes from Oxytorus armatus, assembly GCA_958009045.1. Classification (NCBI taxonomy): domain Eukaryota; kingdom Metazoa; phylum Arthropoda; class Insecta; order Hymenoptera; family Ichneumonidae; genus Oxytorus; species Oxytorus armatus. The sequence goes on from OY253756.1 coordinate 10,527,823, forward strand.
TAGTTGGGATATAGCGTTGTTACACGCAGCGGAAGAGAAGAGGGAATTGCTAGGCGATGAGGTAGAGAAAGGGGGAAACGAGCGAACATGGGAAAATCGATCGAAAGGTATGGAATATCGACGAGGCTCGGCTCCACATTTCGGTCTCAATGTATATAGATATACATATAAATAGATTCATCGTATATCTATAGATATATCGTATACCGCAGTAAATATACGTATATAGCTGGAATATAGGTGGAAAAGCTTGTGGTCTCGCCGCGTGTATACCTTTGGCATTGGCAACCTCTGCAAACCTTCCACTTCCGAGATGGAAAACTAGTTTGAGTTTGTAGAAATCGTATATTACGTAATGCACAGTTGCTCCGTTGGGCAAATGAAAGGAAAATATTAAGTGATATTACCCTATTGCCAGCCACCCAACGGACAATTTTCATATTCATTTAATTTTATTTAGATATTATCGTAAAGTACCATAAAAATTGTGGGACTGGATGAAAGGCGGCAAGTTGAATGTTGCCAGTCGTTTCTTGGAATGTCAAATAAAGCTCAAAGCTTTCTGTATGAGGAAGTTGACATTGAAAGATATATAATTCCTCATAGAGGGAGCTTTGAGCTTTGTGTGACTTTCCGAGGAACGACTGGCAACTTTTAGCTTGTAGCCTTTTATCCTGTCCTTCGATGTTCATAGTACTAAACATTTTCAATAAACATTTCGGATTGACGATACGAACGTAGGGAAAAAAGCTGCACGTTCAAAGATGCCAATCGTTCCTCGGAATTTTCTACAAAGCTCAAAGCTTCCTCCATGAGGAATAACATATCTTTTAATGTCGACTTCCTCATAGAGGAAGCTTTGAGCTTTGTTTAAAATTCCGAGGAACGACTGAAAACTTTCAGATTGCGGCGTTTTATCTCGTCCTTCAATGTTCATCATACGTAAACATTTACAATAAAAATTTCGGATTCACGATACGAAATTTTTATTAAAAATTTTCAAGTACCATGAAAATTGAAGGACAGGATAAAAAGCTGCACGTTCAAAGATGCCAGTCGTTACTCGGAATGTTACACAAAGCTCAAAGTTTCCTCTATAAGGACTTACATATCTTTTAATATCGGCTTCCTCATAGAGGAAGCTTTGAGCTTTTTATTCCTCCATGACATTCCTAGGAACGACTGGAAACTTTCAGCTTGCAGCCTTTTATCTCATCCTTCAATTTTCATGGTACTTGAACATTTTTAATAAAAATTTCGGATTCACGATAGGAACGTACGGGAAAAAGCTGTAAGTTCAAAGTTGCCAGTCGTTCCTCCGAATGTCACACAAAACTCGAAGCTTCCTATAGAGGAAGCTTTCTATAGAGGAAGGATATAAATTCTCATAGGAGAATTTATATATCTTTTAATGTCGGCTTTATCATAGAGGAAGCTTTGAGCTTTGTGTGACATTCCGAGGAACGAAAACGAAAATAGCTGTAAGTTCAAATTATCCAGCTGCTTCCTTGGAATGTCGCACAAAGCTCAAAGCTTCCTCTATGAGGTATTATATGTCTTTCAATGCCGGCTTCCTCATAGAGGGAGCTTTGAGCTTTGTGTGACATTTCGAGGAAGCAACTGGAAACTTTGAACTTGCAGCTTTTTTCGTTTCCGTTCCTCGGAATGTCACACAAAGCTCAAAGCTTCCTCTATGAGGAATTATATATCTTTCAATTTCGGCTTCAACATAGAGGGAGCTTTGAGCTTTGTGTGACATTCCGAGGAACGAAAACGAAAAAAGCAGCAAGTTCAAAGTTTCCTGTTGCTTCCTCGAAATGCCACACAAAGCTTAAACCTTCCTTCATGAGGAATTATATATTATTCAACAATGTCGGCTTACTCGTAGAAGAAGCTTTGAGCTTTGAGCTTTGTGTGACATTCCGAGGAACGAAAACGAAAAAAGCTGCAAGTTAAAAGTTTTCAGTCGCTTCCTCGAAATGTTACGCAAAGCTCAAAGTTTCCTCCATGAGAAATTATATATCTCTCAATGTCGATTTTCTCATAGTGGAGGCTTTGAGCTTTGTGTGACATTCCGAGGAACGAAAACGAAAAGAGCAGCAAGTTCAAAGTTTCCAGTTGCTTCCTCGAAATGCCACACAAAGCTACAAGCTTCCTCCATGAGGAATTATATATCTTTCAACAATGTCGGCTTCCTCATAGAGGAAGCTTTGAACTTTGAGCTTTGTGTGACATTCCGAGGAACGAAAACGAAAAAAGCTGCAAGTTCAAAGTTTCCAGTTGCTTCCTCGAAATGTCACACAAAGCTCAAAGCTCCCTCTATGAGGAAGCCGGCATTGAAAGACATATAATTCCTCATAGAGGAAGCTTTGAGCTTTGTGCGACATTCCAAGGAAGCAGCTGGATAGTTTGAACTTGCAGCTATTTTCGTTTTCGTTCCTCGGAATGTCACACGAAGCTCAAAGCTTCCTCTATGATAAAGCCGATATTAAAAGATATATAAATTCTCATAGAGGAAGCGTTGAGCTTTGAGCTTTGTGTGACATTACGAGGAACGTAAACGAAAAAAGCTGCAAGTTCAAAGTTTCCAGTTGCTTTCTCGAAATGTCACACAAAGCTCAAAGCTTCTTATATGAAGAATTATATATCTTTGAATGTCGGCTTTCTCATAGAGGAATCTTTGAGTATTGCGCGACATTCCGAAGAAGCAACTGGATTCGAAATATTTCGGACTCACGATACGAACGTAGGGCAAAAAGCTGCAAGCTGCAGCTTTTTGCCCTACGTTCGTATCGTGAGTCCGAAATTTTTCGAATAATTTGAAATATCGCAAAATTCCTACTCAGTCATTCTTCAATGATATTCTATTTATATACAAAATGTTACCCAACTTTTGTCAGGGTAATGTAATACGTTGAGGGGGCATCGTTAAGTTCAGTTCCATTGTGTACGGTGTAGATATAATTCAATTGAATTAGTGTACAAGTTGTCGCACGTGAAATCGTGGTTTTTCTTTACTGTCGATGTTTCAACGATAAGAATTGTAGAGTCGTGGAGAGGGTTGGAAAGGACAACTTTCCACCCCACTTGAGTTCCACACTGTGGTTGCAACGGTTTGGCCAAGTACCTCGTGTGCACGCGTGCTACATAATAGTTCCCTCACTATTTTTAGTTCAATTTTCTTATCGTGCCTATGGATTCACATGTATAACTACACACACAGACACACATACACACACAAACAATTACTCACTCACACATATACACGCATATAAATGGGACTGAACGAAAGAATTTTCCAGGTATGAAATAAACGATGTATGTTACGTACTTGGGAGTGAAGCTTAATTTTTTTTTCTACATTTTCAGTCGAGGATTTCGACCTCTTTCTCCCTGATTTTCCAAACTCATTTCCTGACTCACCACTCGGTCTCTCTCTCTCTCTCTCTCTCTCTCTCTCTGTCTCTTCTTTTTATACCGTCGGAAAAGACGCGTGCATGGTGCACCGATGCATTCATTGTAAATCAACGTTTTCTCTCTCTCTCTCTCTCTCTTTCTCTCTTTCGAATGCAATTGCAATATATAGCAAAGTAGCAACAGCACCGAGGCGAAGCAGTGGAAAACCGAATGCGTCGGTCATGGCACGCGAGCACGTCAATCTTCGTTGAATTTGCAAATGTGTGTGCGTGTGTGTGTGAACTCCTATTTGCCTATGTACAACGCATTTGTGTATGTGTGTTTGCGTGTGCGTCTCTCTCTCGTTCACCATCGTGAGCCCGTTTATCGAATGAGAGATGAAGCGAAACGAAATAAGTAAGGCGAAATGAAAAAAAAAAAAAAAAAATCATACAGCGTGAATTATTTAAAGTTAATTTAAAAGAAAAACTTCCCATGGAAAATAACAATTTTTATATTACTTTCTGGTCATTTTGATGTATGAGAAAATTTCCCACATTGCACTTCCTCATAAAGAAAGCTCCGTTTTCATGGATGTCAATCCGTTCTGTCAGTAATACAGACCTTCCACATGCTCTTAAGGAACTGTCAGGAGACCCAGAAAGGCGATTTTTCAAGAATTTTTCCTGGGAAGACATTTTAATTCATTAACGTAAAAATTTGTATACAGATTGTGGTGACTTTTACCTTTATTTTCATATTTTTTATTTGTAAAAATAATACTTTTTGAAGCTGCTATAGCCGATCTCCGGGAGCTCGTCTGAAAAAAGGCTTCTTGCGGTGAGCACGATATCTCTGAATTGGATCATCCAAAATGATAAAACAAAAAAGATTTCGTTAATATAAGGTATTATCTAGTATTCAATCTAAGGAATAAGCAAAATATTAATTTTTAAGAAAATGGCGGCTTCTCAAAAAAAAATTCGACTTTCGATAAAAATGTTCGCCTTAAATTGTTTATAAAATGGAAAATATTTGTCGGCGAGAAAAAACCTTAGATTAATCACTAAAAAATATATTTATAAAGTTTCTGTAAAAATTTGAGACTGATCGGTTAAGCCGTTTCCGAGGAATCTTGCACACCAACTTTAATAACACAGTTTTGAGGAAAACGCATTCAAACTTTCAAAATCATGCTCAGACGCTCCGAGACGTCTTTATAAATATGCGTGTAACTTCAAGAATATTTCTCGGATTGACATGAAATTTTCTGTGCATATACTTAAATATATGTATATCACGAAAATGAAAAAAAATATATATTTTTTTTAATCCTACTGCGTATATAATCTCTTAAGGGGGGAAACAGGGTTAGACGGTTCAAAAAATCGATTTTTTTTTTATTTCATAAATTGTTAGTAAAATTATTGAATAATATGTTCCCAAAATTTTAAATGAAAATTCCGACTCGTTCTATTGTTATAATCCATTAAAGTGAATAGCTCTCCTTCAGGCCCCGAGCGCGCCACGTGTATAACCGAGGCGGTCACTATTTTTTCAATCGCGTTTTTCTGAAAAAGACTTTTTTTTAACTTGCATACACGCTAGTTTGAAAAGTTTTAAACCAATCGTTTTGAAAATTGGCAGTTACTTTCTCCATAGTATTGCGCTCTTTATGAACCTAAAATCGGAATATTATCATTATATAAAATATTTTTGTTTTGCAAATAAAGTTGTAAAAAATGGCAAAAAATCATGCTTTTTTGTTTTGACCCCTGTAAAAAATTCAATTTTCTATTTTTTTTTATAGCATTTAGGTTCATATAGAAGAGAGACATATAATAAAAGTAAATTCCAACCTCGTTTGATTTCCGTTGAAAATTCCGACTTCCAGAATGTACGCAAAATGCTGAGTCTCATTGTGACCTGCAATATGGGGTCGTTAATATCCCCGGTGATTTTCAAGAAAATTCTTCAAAAATTTTATCGTATATACTTAAATATACGTATAAAATATTCTCAAAGTTTCAATAAATTATATTCATTTTTTATACTATAAAAAAAATCATGAAAATCATTGACAAAAAGCTGTCCGAACCCTATTTCCCCCCTTAAGGGGGAGAAAAATGGTGAAAACTGAAATCCTCATTATTTTTCCATATATACAAAGCTTTCGCTATGAGAAAGCCAAAATCGATAAGGTATCTTGCTCGTTGACGAAAATTTGTGAATTTGCTAAAATTATGATAAAACAATATGGAAGCTTCAATTTGCACGATTGCAGAAAAAAAATGTAATTAGTAGTCTTTCCATCTTTTGGCAGTATTCGCCGCTCTCTTGACTTCTTCCTAGAGACGACCAAAAAAAAAAAAGAGTTCTGGGGCAAATGTTATTTACGAGAGGTGAAGGGATGTATGGAGGATGAGAACGTGAATCATGAGAGAACGAGGGAGGCTCAAGGAGAACGGTAGATGGACGAAGTTTTCACGTCCCGTCTTCGTTCTCTCTGGGTATGGAGCGTCGTTTCCGATTGAAATTCCCTCGGTACCAATCAAATCCCTATTTTCCGGTTGGCGCTTGGCATGCAACGACGAACGGAGCAGTCGACGAACGAGGGGACTCTATATTGACATATATGTATACCTAAATAGTCCGGTTATGTATATATGCATGGACCATTCCAGATCCAATCAACAGCATCGTGAATCTTTTGATTTTTAATTATTTTCTTTCTCTTTAGAACGCTATCGGATGATACGAAAAAAAAAACAAAAACAACACTTCACACCTAGTTCAAGATATTTTCGAAAAATTCGTTTAATTCCTAATCAACGAAAATATTGAACTTTGGGTTTTTACCAATTTTCCTGAAATTCTTACGATAAATACGATAATTCTAACTAAAAAAAAATTATTAATTTCCGACAAATAACCAGTGTTGACATTTTATTCGTCTTAAAATAATTCTTTAATTGTCAAATAACTCGAATTGCGGAAGAAAAAAAAACAATAGAAAAACAAAATCAATGTAATAAAAGCCAACGTCGAAATTTCTCGCCTAACACCTCCGGCACAAATTTACTCGAAACGTTCATTTTTGTTTTTAATAACCAAAATCCCTATCAAAATTTACGAAAATTCGTTTAATCGTAATCAACGAAAATGTTGAAATTTCGGTTTTATCAATTTTCCTAAAATTCTTACGGTAAATACGATAATAACAACTAAAACAAAAATTATTAATTTCCGACAAATAATCAGTGTCGACATTTTGTCCGTCTTAAAATAATTCTTTAATTATCAAATAACTCGAATCTCGAAAAATAAAATAAAATCAATGTAATAAAAGCCACCAACGGAATTTCTCGCCTAGCACCTCCGGGCACAAATTTACTCGAAATGTTCATTTTCGTTTTTAATAACCGAAATCCCTGCCAAAATGTTCAAAGAATCGTTAAGGGCTCACAAACCCCTGCCGGCGCTGAAAACCGAGTAAATTTGAAAAATGATTATAAAGGTTATGTGGTGAAAAAAAAATTAAATTGCCGATTCCACATTTTTTATTAACTTTTTAAGTATAAAAAAAGAATCAAAGAATTTTTTTGACAATATTAACATTATTTAAACGCGTTTTTTTCGAAACTATGTTTTTAGACAATAGCAGCACGATGACTCAGTCAATTTTTAATATTTGTTAAGTTTTTATTTTTTAATCTTGATAATTATTAACTCTATAGTCGAGAGATTTTTTTAATTGTTTAGTTGGACAATTTTTTTATAAATTATTAAAGACAATTTTTTTTTTAATTGCATACTAAAGTTTGCTATAATTTCTGTATTTTTGAAAAAAAAAATAAAAATCCTTCCGTCAGACCATTACTACTACATTATTTTACCAGTTTATTTTTTATTATTGCAGATTGGCTAATTTTTGGTGAAGTTATGATGTCGACAAGGAGGAGCCATGGTTCTCATCGGTAGGCCATTTATACCCGTAAAAAATAATGTTAATATTACGAAAACAAATTAAAAAAATGTTTTTCCTCATAGTTGAAAAGTTAATAAAAAATGTGAAATCAACAACTTAATTTTTTTTCATCACATAACCTTTATAATAATTTTTCAAATTTACTCGGTTTTCAGGGCGCGCAGAGCTACGTGAGCACTTAAGGGAGGAAATAGGGTTAGACGGTTCAAAAAATGGATTTTTTTTTATTTCATAAATTGTTAGTAAAACTATTGAAAAATATGTTCCCAAAATTTTTAATGAAAATTCTGACTCGTTCTATTGTTATAAGCCATTAAAGTGAGTAGCTCTCCTTCAGCCCCCGAGCGCGCCACGTGTATAACCGAGCGGTCACTCAGGTACGGTATTTTTTCAAACGCGTTTTTCTGAAAACTACTTTTTTTGAACTTGCGTACACGCTAGTTTGAAAAGTTTTCAACCAATCGTTTTGAAAATTGGCAGTTACTTTCTTCATAGTATTGCGCTCTATATGAACCTAAAATCGGAATATTATCATTATTATCATTATTTAAATTAATTTTTTTTTTGCAAAGAAAGTTGTAAAAAATGGCACAAAATCATGCTTTTTCGTTTTGACCCCTGTAAACAATTCAATTTTCTATTTTTCTGATAGCATTTAGTTTCATATAGAAGAGAGACATATAATAAACGTAAATTCCAACCTCGTTTGATTTCAGATGAAAATTGCGGCTTCCAGAATGTACGCAAAATGCTGAGTCTGATTGTGACCTGCAAAATGGGGCCGCTAATCTTCAGTGTTTTTCAAGGAAATTCTTCAAAAATTTTATAGTACTTACTTAAATATATGTATAAAATATTCGCAAATTTCAATAAATTATGATCATTTTTTATACTATAAAAAAATTCATGAAAATCATTGAGAAAACGCTGTCCTAACCCTATTTCCCCCCTTAAACAATTAACACCGTTAATTCGACAATTTCCTCAATAACGAGGAAACCATTTTTTTTTGTTTATATGATCTGGAAAATGGATTGGAGATTTTTTATTTTTTTTTTCGTCCCACCCTACAACATTTTCAGGGGAGAAAAATAATAAAAAATTCTGCGAATTTTGTACATTTCGTTTGAGGAGCCCATATATGTCGGAGGAGCATAAGAAAACCTCGTACTTGGCCTCTCATCGTTGCCTCGCCCTTGTGTACAAACACGTATAGTTCCTCGTCGCGAGAATGACCGATACACCACACACAACAAAATACCGTCCGCCGCTCCGCCGGCCCAAACACAAAACCACCTTTCTCATCTCTGTCCCGCTAGGATCGTCCAGACGAGACGTCGTCGTCGTCGAGACTTTACTATTATACACGAGAATTCCAGTGAACGAAGAGTTGAGCGGACGTAACACACTTGGGAAGCAATGAGAACGAGAGAGAAAGGGGAAAGAGAGGAAAAATGTGAAAATGAAAGTGAGAGAGACAGAGAAACCTGACAAATTAATCTTGAC